>JAGSMP010000041.1:1202272-1803409 GCA_029286625.1 Parnassius orleans | reverse complement strand
TGTCAACTGCACCCACAATACAGGAAAAAATCCTAGTGTTGAGGTAACGTTTTTTTAATAACAAGAACAAGGTAACAAATGTTCATCAATATGTATTTTCAAAATATTTACTTTTAATAAAAGTAAAAGCTGAATCCAAAAAAAACATGCGTGTGTGTCGCGGAACACTCGGTTGGAACAAAGTTCCTTTCGTAGTATATTATTATTGATTAAGGTATTTTATTATTGATTAAAAAATACAAATAAATGAATTACTAGCGTCTATAAAAATGAAGCGTCATTTAAAATAATATTTCTTTCATGGCAAGATAAGAAAAAGTGCGAGGGAGATGAATATTATTCCATCTCGCTCGCACTATAGAAAGGTCGTGACGGAAAAATCTTAAACTTTTCCTCGCCTATCCCCATCCGCCAAATTCGTACCGTGCGAATGCGAAGTCCCTTAGGACTTCGTTCCAAAAATGAGTTTACATTCTGAAGTCGGGGCTTTAATTCTTCTATACACTATGTCTTAGCATCGTTAGTCTTATAGTAATTTTTTTACCCTTTTGAGTGGACTAAGGAATCTCTATGTCGTCTAATTAGTTACATTAAAAACTATTCCCCATTTATTTATTTATTCCCTATTTTGCCACCCTTAGAGGTCGCATTTTTTCCACAATTTTAAATTAGACTACACCTGAAAATTAACTATTAATTGAAAAAAACATTAAAATTGGTTAAGATTAAAATAACAATTGACGAAGATATCGTGTTACTTATTTATAAAAATCAAACATACTGGCGAATTGTAAACCTCTTACCTTTTTAAAGTTGGCTAAGAATTCATTAGAAATAATGATTAAGTCTTAGTATAGTATTTAAACATTTAGTGAGAAAAAGCTCACACAAGTACCAATTTTCAGACCACTACATGAAGCAATGTCGATACAAAAGCTCTTAAGCTTTGTCTGTCAGTTTATTTTGTATTGAATGCGAAATGCTCCCTTATTTCGTAAAATGCTTATCTGATATCGACTAGCTCTATTCCGTATAAAGAGAATAACAGGCATATTATGTGAAATAACTCTGTAGGGCTTTGAAAAGTATCAGTTTCCTCTTTGAGCCTAGCATTAATTTTTATATAAATATGTACAAAGTTTAATTTGTGGCATTCCTGGGATAAGGATTATGTTCAGCAGTGGGCTTGTCATAGATGATGGTAATGATGGTGATACATATCTTCAAGTTTAACGAGCACAACCGCAACAATTTTGAGGTGAACTCTATTTCAGGATATGCCAGTCGGTAGACTATAATATGAATATTATCCGGAGTATTATCCTCACAATCGGTTAAAGTGGACGAAAATAAGTAAAAAAACCGGACCCTGACTAAGGCTGAGACAATCGACAAATGAAGGTCGCAATGCGAAAACTAACTTAATTTACGAAAACCACAAAACATAATAATAAAAAGTGGTGTTTTAAGAATTTAACATCCTCTAAAATACACACAGTCCACCTTGTGGTAAGCGGATGCTGCGGCTATGGGCCGTCCGTCACATCTATCCTCGATTAAGAATCAAAATGCAGATGCGCTGTCACCCCTGAGGACTAAGATGGAATAAATTGTTTCCAGTAAAAAGGGTTTCTGTTTTCTACACTCACCATACGTAACACAGAATATAGCTGCAGCATGGCTCTACCACGTAAAAACTTCTTTCGTCCCTTTGGCTCTTGTATGGGGTTTCATTCATTTATTCATTACAGACTATTGAAAATCCACTTCTGAACATAGGCCTCCCCATAGATTGTTTCATAGGGGGGTAGTTGCGATTGCCAAGACTGGCAGGCGAGTTGGCAGCCGCTGTATTTTCACTATTTTGAGTTTTTATTAGGAAGATACTGCTGCTCATCTCCTGTTTTATTTCTCCTTACGCCTCTTACAATACTCACAAGATAATATTGGGTAGTTGATTCTCTTAGGCCACCACTACACGGCGTGTGGGATGCTATGTATACATGTAAACAATTCGGCGGCCACTCATCTTTTTTGTAAAGGAAACTGCACTAATTATTACTTCGAGTTCCAATACTACGAAGTAGTAGCAGACAAATATTACAATGGGCAATTGAATATTTGAATTGGAGGGATCACCGATAATCGTAGATGCTATTCTTAAATGCATCCCGGTTCGGGTTTAATCCAGATTCACAAATAATATTTGTTTGACGAACACCTGGACGTAAGAAACGCCTGCAAAATCTCCAGAAGGGTCATCCATTTCAAGGTGAAACGATCATGATATTGACGAGAATACGCCCTAGTTTGAGAACCCACCGCGTTTGGATACACGGCAATTTAACTGCTGTGTTGATTGATGTAAAATGGTGAGGTACTGGAACCCGTAGTCCGATCACACCGGTGGCATAAGGTTCAAAATTTTATGCGTATGCATGATAATGCCACCCACATAAGGCCGGAGTAGTAACTCGCTACTGACAAAGTAAATTTTTCATGCATCTTTGAGTCTTTCTCACACAAGATGATGAATCTTTGCAGATGCTTTTAAATATCCGAGGTGATTTTACAGATAATTATATGTTTTATTTTTAGCAAATTTAATGTTTCTTTTTATTTATTTTTTAATCACAAAAAACCAAAATTCCTATTTTAGTACAAGGTCAACTATTTGTATTTTTATTGTCATATCTAATTGTTTTAAGATACAACAAAGTTTTTTATTTAATTTCCTGTTAGATTATAAAATTTTGCGCATTTTAATTGGATGTTTCACTAAATACTTTGTAGTTTATTCTTACTAAAAATAAAAGTACATTTATTTTATTCGATTACGATTATATCATTTAAATTTTCATAGGAAATTTTACATTTTGGCCTTATACGTTAAATCTATTTCATTGTTATATTTACAATAATTTGGTGATTTCGTGTATGTAGCCATAGATTGTGTTGGTGCATTTATTTTATTCGATTATGATTATATCATTTAAATTTTCATTGGATATTTTACATTTTGGCCTTATACGAGGGTGCGTTTTTGAGTTCGCGGAATGGGTAGGTAGGTAATAAGTGGGGACGTCGCTGAATTACGTGAAAACTCATTATTAGTATAAATACCGGGTTTTATTATAATTAGATCATTAGTCTTTGAGTTATTGTCAACCAAACAACTCAATCGGGAAGAAATTGTGAAATATGGAGAAAATCGAGTTCCGTGCCGTTATAAAGTTCCTTACCAAGCGCGGAAAATCATTTCAGACTATACTGGACCACTTCGGAAATTATTGAAAAAGTCGAAAAATTAATATTAGAAGATGCCCGCCTAAAGAAAAAAGAGCTCGCAGAAATGGTTCGAGTATCAGATACAACCATTTTCAAAATTCTTCATGACCATCTTGGCATGACTAAAGTCAGCGCAAGATGGGTGCCTAGAATCTCACGCCGCCTCAAAAGCAACAGCGCGTGGAGTGTTCTTGTGCATTTTTGGACCTCTGTATGGAAGACAAAGATGGAGTCTTGGCTCGAATTGTTACTGGTGACAAAACTTGGATTCACCATTATGAATCTGAGTCCAAGCAGGACTCTATGCAGTGGCACAAAAAAGGCACACCACCACCCAAGAAATTTAAGGTGGCACAATCAGCTGGGAAAATCATGGCGACAGTCTTTTGGAACTCAGAAGGAATCCTATTGATTAATTATAAAGATAAAGGTGTTTCCATAACCGAAAATTACCACGCTTTAATCCTAGAATAATTGAAGGAAGCCATAAAGGAGAAAAGAAGGGGAAAATTGACCAAAGGAATCCTTCTTCTGCACCACAACGCGACTGTTCACAAGTGCCATGTTGCAATGGCTGCCCTGCAGAAGGTGGGCTTCGAAATGTTGCCACACCCACCCTATAGTCCTGACCTGGCCCCCAGTGATTATTATTTATTTCCAAACTTAAAAAAAGAACTTCGTGGGAAAAAGTTTTTAAGTGATGAAGAAGTGAAGGAAGCAGTTTCGGTATTTTTTAAACAAAGACAAATAATTTTTTTGGAGGATATACATAAGTTAATTGAAAGATCCGAAAAATGTATTAGGGTAGCAGGTGAGTATATCGAAAAGGAAAAATAAATTTGGATTTTTATTACCCCCCATTCTGCGAACTTTAAAATGTCCCCTCGTACGTTAAATCTTTTCATTGTTATATTTACAATAATGTGGTGATTTCGTGGATGTAGTCATAGATTGTGTTGATGCATTTATTTTATTCGATTATGATTAAATTATCATTTTAATTTATCATCTTCAACACTGCTATAATTATTTTATAAAATACGTTACCCCGTAGGATTTACTCCTGTATTGTGGAGGCAGTTTATATTCATAAATTTCGCAAGGGCAAACATTCATATCAGGAACGATTATTAGTAGTCCTTACAAATATTTGTTCAATGCGGGATTCAAATACGCAGTACTCAGCGCCGAAACTCAATGCTAAGTCACTGCGCCACAGGGCCGTCAAATTAATTTTTTATACGAAAAATAAAATAAATAACTTACGTAATCAGTAACTGTCCATGAGCCAAGTTAGCTCAAGGACTAAGCGCTTGCCGTAAATGTCATAGTAAGTGTGCGCGAACATCCCGGTTTCGATCATCAAAGAAATTGTTAATTGTAGTTTTAGATAAAGGAAAACATCGTAAAGAAACCTGCAAGTCCCAGAAAGTAAAAAAATATTTAGAAAACATGTGAAGTCCGCCAACGTATTTCCTTGCCCTAAAACTCTCTCAGAAATGAGGGCTGAACGTAGACCTCCCCCAAGGAACACCACAAAACACGGGCCTAAGCCACCTGCATCCAACGACTTCTTGAATGTCTTACCAGGTCGTCACTCCATCTAGTGGGGGGCCGCCTAATGGAATATAATTAATAATTAAAGAATAAAGATAATAATTACTACCGCAATAAGAATTACTTTTAATCTATATTAAATAAAAAAATATTCTATTAGAATAAAATAGAATGATTTTTTATTCAATATCAAAGTCATTTTTTTATTTACCACTGGTTAGGAAAATACCTCTGTTCTGGGAAGAACCAGTAAAACCCAGCGGGACTTTTTTAAACATATTTCACATTACAATAATTTTCTTTGTACAATTTTTAAATGGATTTTCATAAAACCAGCATGATGGCAATGGCAATCTATTTTATTCTACCACTTTACTAATATACTTTACGCAACTTAAGCTAAAAAAGGGGGCAAACAAGCAAACGGCTCACCTGATGGTAAGTGACTACCGCCGCCCATGAACAACTGCAACACCAGGGGAATTGCAGATGCGTTGCCGGCCTTTTAGAAAGGAGTAAGCTCTTTTCTTGAAGGTCCCTATGTCGTATCGGTCCGGAAAAATCACCGGTGGTAAGCTATTCAACAGAGAGGTAGTACGCGGAAGAAAACTCCTAGTGAAACGTACAGTGGTGGCCAAGCATCCGGATGGTATCGCGTGTTTTGACGCGATTAATGAAATTTGGCTTCTGGGATTAATCCAAACAATACCTCGTTGCACTCCCCGTGGTAGATGCGAAAGAAAATGTCTACCAAGGGGTCAAAAATCTACCACGGGGGGTAGATGTGAAAGAAAATGCAAAAAGATGCAACTCTCTTCGCAGCGCCAGTGAATCGAGCTGATCAGAAAGGACTCGGTCGTCGGTGATTCAAGTGGAAGGAGCTGGTACTGGAGCCCCAGCCCAGAGATGGGAACAGTATTCCATGTGAGGCCGAACCTGCGCCTTGTAAAGTTGCAGGCGGTGTGCCGGCATGAAATACTGTCCCGCTCTGTGAGCATGCCAAGCTTTTCAGAGGCCAATTTGGCCTTCTCTTCCAAGTGACCACGAAACTGCACGTCACTCGATTTGTCGATTCCGATACAGGCTGAGGCAACAAAGAGAGTGACAACAAACTGAGAGACACTATTTTTTAAACTACTAATAATAGGCTACTTCTTAATAATAATAAATTTAAATAATTTTTGAACACATTCACCTTGTAAGTAACTAAGGTGACCGGTTAGTTCCGTGATTTAATTTAATAATAAGAAACCGATACCTAATTTTTTTTATAGGATAAGGATGACAAACGAGCACACAGTCCACCTGATGGTAAGTGGTTGCTGTGGCCCATAGACATCTACATCTATCCTCGATTAAGAATCAAAATGCAGACGCGTTGACACCCGTGAGGACTAAGATGGAATGCCTCGTTTCCAGTAAAATGGGTCTCCGGTTCTCTACACTCACCATACGAAACAGCAGCGTTGAGCTGCTATTTTACGCTGGTATTCTGTGAGAGCGTGGTCCTTCCCCGGTCGAGCCGACCCATTCGTGCTATAACTACTACTATATAGCTGCAGCATGGCTCTACCACGTAAAACTGGTACAACGTTAATAGAACAACAAGTCAATCCGCCAGAGCACATAGTTATTTTAAAAAACCTGTTTCTCAGTAGGAGTAGGGTTTCGTTTCATTCAATTGGCATATTCACCTGCAAATAGTGTAAACCTGTAACCAACTCCTGGCATCCCGACAAATGGCGGCATTATCATTATAAATGCCGAATACAAATTCCACCGACAGGATTAGGGAGCTAACGTCACTAGGTGCCGTGTACATATTATGTACTTGACCGTGTGGTGGCGGTGTGGGAATATACACTACCCCATATCTTACCGTGGGTGTCGTAAGATCCGACAGGCGGTAATAAACCAGAATATGGGCAACAGCGTCTTCCTAATACCAATAAAAATAAAAAGCTGCGGTTGCCAACCCGCCTGCGAAGCGTGGCAACTATGGCAAGTATCCTCCTTGTGAGGCAGGTCTATGCTCAGTGAACTTTGATATGCTGTAATGATGATGAATATAATATTTTATTCTTTTTAGTTCCTTGAAGTCGGTTTTTACTGTTCATTAAAGGTAATATTGTATATTTTACATTCAGACGTTCGGGCGTTAAGTCTTCTCTATACACTATCATCAACTTCAAACTGTGAAATTATTTGATTTTTTAATTCTTTAAAGGCGGCTTTTACAATAACTTTTATTAAAAGTTGAATTTTTAAAATCAGCTATCTGCCAGGGAAAATCTCGTCATAATCAGTCCAGCCATTTTGGAGATTAGCTGACAGACAGACAGTAGATTTTATAAGGGAAGGAGCACGCTTTCACAGAATACCAACGTAAAATAGAAGCTTAATGTTGCTGTGTTTCGTATGGTGAGTGTAGAGAACCGGAGACCTATTTACTGGAAATGAGGCATTCCATCTTAGTTCTTAGGGATGACGACGCATCTGCATTTTGATTCTTAACTGAGAATAGATGTAGATGTCTATGGGCCACAGCAGCCACATACCATCAGGTGAACTGTGTGCTTGATTGTCACCCTTATTCTATTTAAAAAAGACAGACAAAAATTATAAAAATTGTTTTTTTTTTTGTTATAAGTACCGTAATATACTTTCATATGCATTTATATTAGTAAAAACCTGTTATTTTGATATTACAAACAGAGACTTCATTTTATTTATTTGTATAGATTTCGTAGGTTAATAGATCTAATCATTTTTTAGACCGAGTATAAGGTAAAGCAAAGATAGGGCTTAGAGAAATAATGTAAATTTTAAGACAAAAAATATTTGAAACTCTCTTATCTTAATTACTAAATGTAGATTTAACACGTGATATGAACATACAATCAGATATACACAGCTTAGATTTATCTCAATGCAAACCAATTAGCGTCGAATGTTCTGGTAACCTTGAACTTTTCAAACAACATTACAATACTATAACTGTAGTGTATTATTATCGATGATGATACACCTGTGATGTTATTTTAATATAAAGACAAACGAACTTAAATATCTACTGTAAAATAAATATTAAACGGGCGACTAAATGGCTGCACGGAAGAGTTCTTTTTTCATCAAATTACAAATAAAAAAAATAAACATCAATTTGAATAAAACTACTTTTACGGAGTAGTTTTATTTAATGTGTAGTTTTCGCGTAAATATAAAAAATCATTAAATAAATATCTTTATTTTAATATTTACAAAAAATATTGTTTATATAGGTAACAAATGTCTCAATTGTCAAAGAAAAATTATAGATATCAATTCTAATTTAGAGTTATTAATAAGCTGAGACACGCTTGTCAAGCGGGTCGGAATTCACTTCGTTCATAATTTCTTAGTGAGTGAGTGTAAATGAATAAGATTGATAATTCTAAATTTGGTACTTTTACTAAAGTAAATAATCTCTTACGGGTCTCTATCACGTATATATATGTTAAAATTTTTCGTGAATAAGGTAATAATAAGCCTTCTTTATGGAATAAGAGTGACAAACGAGCACACAGAGCACCTGATGATGGTAAACGGACGCTGTGGTAGGTGCTTTGTTACACCTGAGGACTAAGATGGAATGCCTCGTTTCCAGTAAAAAGTGTCTCCGGTTCTCTACACTCACCATACGAAACACAGCACCAACAACAATTATAATATAGCTGCAGCGTGGCTCTACCACGTAACATACCTTCCGAAAACAAACTTTAAAAATCATATTAAAAATGCTAGTGCCTCAATACTCGTGGTGAGCAGGAAGTCCAACGCCCAGGTGGCAATTTTTGAGGCCAATTTAATGTTAATGTGAAAAATGTCAGACTCCCCCCTCTTATCTTATTAAATGGTGCCAGTAATAATCTAAAAAAATAACTCTTACTGAATACTTTTGATTAAATATTACGAATACTAAAGCATTGAAAGTTCTGAAAATAAGGGAAAAAGACTGCATACATATGCACTTGCCAAGGGAAGAGACAAGTACTCTGTGGGCAGAGATAAGTATACAAAATTACAATATATTGTTTTATAATAATATATTTGCATTCATTTTTAATTAAAAAAATGAAAACTATAGAAGACTTTTACCGATTTCATTTTATTTATAATACTTGCGAAAAGCCTATTCACTCTTGAAGAGTGTAAAATTAGTTAGTATATTATGTCTTTCCAGCAGATTTCGACTACTAGAGCCGTAAGAGTCAAAGAAAACTGTTTTGTTTTCATTTACTTGTCGTTTTTGCTAATATATAGAGCCTAAGCGATACAGTCTAATGATGGGTCTGCCAAAGTATTCCAAAACAAGCACGCTGATAACCACATGGCATTCGTAAAAGTTATCAGCCTTGTAATGTCAAATTTTCCAAGAGAGATCTTAGAGAATTTGCAATGATTACCACGCTTGGAAAATAGACTGGCTACGCCAAACACTATATCTTTCATTACTCTAACGACCTTTTAAAATTATTAATTATCCTTAAAATGTGTTAGAAGTATTCTGTGAGAGTTTGTTCCTTTCTTTGACCAGCCGACTCCAAATCCAGCTGCAATTATATTGCGATTGCAGCGTGGCTCTACCCAGTAAAATATAAGGGAGATCGGAAAACCGTTTTAGTTTCACCTACCAGTGCAGTGATACCACATGAGTAAAGAAACCGTACCGTAGTGATACTAATGAGGTCATGATTTCGACCCCGCATTTAAATTTCCCTATTTAAAAAAACTATCAGTTCTTAATTTGAATTGAAATGCCTGTCAAAATTTAATGAATACAAAAAGTAACAGCATAACAATGATCTGACTATCTTCGTTATTAAAGATTAATAACCATGCTGAAACGCTTTATAATAAAAAAAAATGCATAGTGAACCTCACAGATAGCCAATCGAGCAGGTCTGCAATGAAACAATATCTGCCTTTTATCCTCGTCATAAAGAGCAAAGGTCTAATTTACTTACAATGAAACAGTAACAAATTATTAGCTTTGGTCTTACCTAACAAGAGCGTTTTAAACTGCTTATTAAGTATATAAAATATTATTGTACTTTTGCAGCTTCACTAAAAACTGGCTGGTGATTAACCTAATTAAAGTAAATAATACTAGAATGTACAAATTTCCGCACGCTTTTTATTAAACGCAACGTATAAAGTAGGTTTTTTTAATATGATAGGGTGACCAACGAGCACACAGTCTACTTGATGGTAAGTGGTTGCTGTGACCCACAAACATCTACAGCTATCCTCAATAAAGAATCAAAATGCAGATGCGTTGTCACCCGTGAGGACTAAGATGGAATGATGAAAAGATGGAACACTCACCATACGAAACACAGCAGTGTTAAGCTGCTATTTTACGCTGGTATTCTGTGAGAGCGTGGTCCTTCCCCGGTCAAGCCGACCCATTCGTGCTACAACAATACAATTAATATAGCTGCAGCATGGCTCTACCACGTGTAAAAAAGGTACATCTTTATGTAGATAAACTCTTGAAAACATTACTCGTACACGAAATACATTTCAGAAATTCCAGAATTGAATTCAAGAAGAAATTCACAAGAGATTATTCCTATAAAAGTAGGAGTGACAAACGAGCACACAGTCTACCCGATGGCAAGCAAATGCTCTGGCTCATAGACCTACCTCGATTAAGAATTGACATGCAAAAGCATTATCACCCTTGATGATTAAGATGAAAAACCTGGTTATCAGTATAAAGTAAAAAAGAAATCCTGTTATTGTCATTCGTCACTCATTAAACATTTCACTAGGAACCTGCACTGCTGTGTTCCGGTCTGAATGGTCTAGAGAGCCAGCATGATTACAGGTATGAGTCATTCCATCTTGGTCCTCAGAGGGGATAACGCTTGTGTAGACTTCTTTATTTTAACTCGATTACAGGTGTCTATTCAGCAGTACCCATTTTCCATCAGGTTGACTGTATGTTTGTTTGTCACTTAATTTTTATTCCGTAAGAGCGTGACTTCTCCCCGATCAAGCTTCATACAGATACGGCATGACTATAATACGTGTTATAAATATTTGATGATATCATTTTATTAATTCAAATAACATCAAAATTTAATCCCGTCATAGATTGATGATATGATACGATTCGGTACGTCATATCATCAATCGATATTTTCAATGACTCATTCGAAAATTACCTTCAACCAAAAAGTTAATTAAGTTATTAAATCTATGCGTTTGTTAATTATGCCGATGACAGCTATCAGTTGTTCTCAACCGAAATTGTTAAGATCGATTTGTTAGTTGGAGTTATTAACCTTAGGGTGTGTTTTTGTTAGCTAATAACATCAGGGGAAGGACCACGGTCTAACGGTCACATTTTCAAAATGAGAGGTAAATCTTAATTGTGACTTTTTTAAACTGAGATTAAGATAATCATTATTATTTTAACAAGCCTGTAATAATACTTATAGATGATATGATAATAGACTGCAGCTTCGAAATAACTACTAGTAATGACTATATTAATATGCAGGAACAATCTTAATATTTAAAAACAAGTTTTACATTGCTTAAATATAATACGTGTAACTAACTACCTACTTTCTTTCCAATTAACAGATAGATAAAATCACAGTTTAGTTTTAGGAACTGATAAACAAGATGTACCGCGATTTATTATAAATCACACTACACATAATATTTTATTATATATAAAAATTTCATTATCATATTGGAATAAGTTTTCAATTTTAAGTACGCGCCATCTACCGCACAACTAGCTAACTAACAGACCAGAGCTGTTATTTGTAAAAAGTGAATGTGCATCGGTATGTAATATTGTGTTGATATTATTTTCCGCAAATTTGATAGGGGCGCTAGTAACGCTAAAAAAAGTTATAATCTATAAGTAAAAATAAAATTGAATTGTGTGTCTGATATCGATCTAACTGCCTTATATTGAGCTTAAGGGGTTATTTGTATGCCATTAAAACATAGATAACCATTATTAAATTTTTGTGTGTCTGTTTTTCTCTCCGGGCTAATCTTTGAAATGGCTGAATCAATTATAACGAAACTTTACGAACAGGTAGAAACTAATGCTAGGCTATATTTTATCGGAAAAACTTTTAATTTTTATTTTAGAAAAAAAATTTTTAACGCCACGTAACTAGATCTTACCCAGGCAGAGGTAGGGTGAGCCGCTAGTGAATATAATAAAATAAGTATAAATAGCATGAAATTTGCACTTTTGCAAGCTTCACTTTGCATTTATATTTTGCCTCAGATCAACTTAAAGATTTATAGTCTACATCTTTAGTTTGGTCTGAGTATATTTAAAGAATGCAAGCAACGTTTTGCTAATTACCTTAAATTCGAAGTAAATCTAGCAGCTGAATGTAAAATCTTCGCAGGTTAATTCCGATTGGATGAAAATTCGCTTCGGATATTTTGCAGTGCAAATATGATCGAAACTAAGATATAATTAAAAGTCGTCGGAAATCCGTTTCCCAGAGGAAAAACATTTTATTATAAGCAATGTATCTGTCAAGCACTGACGCACGATCAGAGTCTAACTGATGGTAAGTGGATGCTGTAGCACATTAACACAACCATCTATCTATCCTTGATTAAAAGGAAACGCTTTACATGGACAATTTTTTTTTTATTACAACCGACATATCCATTTGTTTTTTAATAAGGTATTTCTATTATGAGCTATGAATTGTATATATAGCTACAATTAATATATGAATTTTAAAATTCTTAAAATTGCCTACATTGAAAACCAACAAACAAGTGACCAGTAGAAGGATTTAATTTTTTTTTTCTAGCACACAGTCCACCTAATGGTAAGTGGTTGCTGTGGCCCATAGAAATCTACATCTATCCTCGATTACGAATCAAAATGCAGATGCGATGTCAGCCTTGAGGACTAAGATGGATTGCCTCTTTTCCAGTAAAAAGGATCTCCGGTTCTCTACACTCACCATACGAAACACAGTGCAGCATTAAGCTGCTATTTTACGCTGGTATTCTGAGCCGACTCATTCGTGCTACAACTATACTATAAATATAGCTGCAGCTTGGCTCTATCACGTACAATATTAATATACTTTTTTTTAAAGTAACAAGAACCGACATACATTATTTCCTAATGCAGTTGGTACATATTTTTAAAAATCGTTCTATTTTTATAGGAGTAAAGAGAGGAAAACGGAACGTCGACTTTATCGATTTTGTTTAGACACAACCAGCCCTAACCGCAGCTGTCCTTTCATCCAACCTTGAGAGAGGCAACCAGGGTGTCGTAAGAAGCGACAGAGAGAAACAGACCAGAAGATGGACATCAGCATCATCCTAATAACAACTAGAGAATAAAATCTATGGGGAGGCCTATGTTCAGCAGTGGAGTTCGATGGGATGTAATGATGATAATCACGATGAGGGAGGCAGGCACAACTGATGGCAACAAATTTAGTTCAATACTTCTGTTCAAATATCTCGTCGCCCGCATTTCCTTTAAAATCAAAATGCAGATACCTTGTCAACCCCGAGGACTAAGATCTTCTTTTAGAGCCTCTCTAGCACTACTACTAAACTCTAATGATTTCTTATGTTTAGACGAACACTAAAGACTTGCTAAAGTGAACAATTGCACACATTTAAATAAAACTAGTTTTTCGGATATTATCGCGTATATTAACGTATTCACAGTTCACAGACTGCAGACTTCCACAACACACGTACAGGATCGCCCCCGTCACTACATCAGATTTGATACACCACAAATCCTCGCTAAAGAACACCGATTCCTTCCAAAGATGATTCGCGAGACTATAAAGGAGAAAATAAAAAACATCCTAATTTCAATAGAGAATATGGCTGGGTTCTATTCTGAGTACCTCTGCTTGGGATCCTATAATTAATTAAATGAAATCTCAACCCAAGCATACAGCTGCAAGACTTCAAGATACTATAAGTTCGTACAGCGTAGGTCGGACCAAAAATTAATAATTTTAATCTAGTTTACAATGACATTGGGATGTCGAACACCTCTGTCCCCTCGCGACCATGGGAGCTGTAAAGTGCTCGAAACGTCGGGGATATAAAATAAGTTAATATACGCGACAAAATCCGTAAAAACTAGTTTTATTGAAACTACTAAGCTATTTTCACTATTTCCACTAAATTAGTAGTAATGATAACTCCGTGGCTTGACGATCCGCCTGACATGCTTCTTAGGTTCCAATATTTTGCTAAAGAAAATAATAGGCATGACGAGTTTACATTATAGAAGACATCTTTATCGATGTTTTGTGTGCCGTTAGACTAGAACTAGACGAGAAAATTTTTGGCCCTCATGAACCCGAGCAGACCAGCCCCCACAACCAGCACCTGGTTTCATGTATGATGTAATGTGGCAGCCATTGCTCCCTTCCGTGTTATTTCAACGACAATCCTGCCCAGCTGGGTCTATAAAATGTAACTATGGTGATTTAACACAGCTAAAACTTACGTAAAATATATCGATTACAACGCGTAACGCAACTGCCGGCTCCGTTACTCACAAAGTATATTATTTGTCAGATAAACTGGAATAGGAGAATTTCCTTATTAATTATGCAATGAGGTTGAGCTCCAATGAACTCTCTTTCAACACTTACCTTTCAATGAGGGTCGAATAACATTTACATATGTATATCAAATATTTTTCAAAGATATGAAAGTTAAAATTAATAGTGCTTTAGTAGTTTTTTAACCAACTTGAAAAAGAGGAGGTTGTCAATTCGAGTGTATGATTTTTGTGTATGTATGTTACGCGATATCTTCGCAGATTGTGAACCAATTTTGACGATTCTTTTTTTATTAAATAGGTTATACTTCAAGGGTAGCCCCATATAAATTTAGAAAAAAAATTGCACTTCTCAGGGTAGGAAATAAATAACTTTTTTAGCAATTTGAAGTCGGGTTTTACTTTTTGTTAAAAGTTATAATAATTAATCTATAACTGCTACTACCTTAGTCTACTAACTAAGCTTACAGCTCAGACTCCAGAAAATATTCATAATTTTATACGTGGTAGAGCCACGCTGCAGCTATATTATGGTTGCAACAAGAATGGGTCGGCTCGACCGGGGAAGGACCACGCTCTCACACAATACTAGCGTGAAATATAACCTTAATAGTGCTGTGTTTCATTTGGTTAGTAAAAAAAAAACCGGAAACCCTTTTACTAGTAACGACGCATACTATCTTAGTCCACAGGGGTGATGTGACTGGATCTGGAGGATAGATGTAAGAGTATTTTGGCCATAGCATTCTCTTATGAACTATGTGCTCATTTTTCACTCTATTCTATATTTTTTTTAAAAACTCCACCTAAACCAATAAATGTCGTGGAGTCATAAAAGGCGTCTTCAAAAATGCCTAAAAGATTTAACCGCCAAAAATAATAGCGGTTGTTATCGACCGCAAACAGATTCAAAGATGCGAGAGTTCTGTCTGTAATGCTATTTACAAGAGCTGCTTCTGCCTACCAAGAGTGGATCTTAAAGAAATTCCTCCTCACAACGGGACACTTGCGACCGAGTTAGTTTTGAGCGCAGATATTTAGTTACAGGAAAAGTAATAGAGAAAGCTAGAGGCAGTAAGCTAAAGTGGCAATGGGCTGCCATTTAGCTCGAAAACTCCGCAACCAATGGGGAAGACACATTTTTGAGTAGAGTGTAAGGCGGTCCCCCAACGGTGGAGTGACGATCTGATGAAAAATGAAAGGTGTCGATTGATGTAGGTGAATAAGAACCGTGCTTTGAAACAATCTATGTTCAATGGACTTGTACGTGGTACATGGCTTTAATGATAATGATAATGGTGGAAAATAATTAAAATAAAAACAAAACATTTTAAAAAGTTATTAATAAAATTTTCAAACGTAACAAATATATAAATAAATATTTTTCGTTTATTTTTTGCATGCCGTAAGCGCCTAAAATTAAGATTCCAACGTTTTGTCGCATGAAATCGTATCTATCAATCATATTGTACATATAAGTGATATAAAAAGCACATTGTCAGAAAGATAAATGATTGTTGAACTTATTTATATTTTTTAAATCGATTAATTGCTATTTTTACATAAAAAGGGTTTAGTGGCTTATGGTGTGGATTTATTAAGTCCGCATGGCTTCGTAAACACGATTACTTTTGAAAATATCAATTGTTCAACTCAATCTATTTTTAAAACTCTTCATCTATCATGTGGGAAGCCATTGAATGTAAATGGCAGTTTAATTTTGTTTAGTTTAGTTATAATTAATTTTTTTCGGCTGCGAAATGTCGAAATATTCGGTGTTTTAGCAACCTTGTATGAATTTATTTTTTACTAAATAGAGACTGTGTCACTCACTCAGTTAGTTCGGCATCAATCGCCGTCGTGAGTGGATACTGTATCAGTTGTTTGCAGCGGCTCAAAAAGATCGCTGTACAAATACACAATATTCGAAAAACCAAATTTCTTACATACTTGATTATAATAATAATAAGAGATTTTTATTACAATATTTTAAAAGCACAGAATAAATAATAGTAGTACGTATTAAAAGTAAGTAGGATGTAATATTTATACTTAAATACGTCTTGGACTTTATGGAGTGACCTGAATGATGATATGATGATCATATGAGCATTATGAGTCGTGCACTTTATGATTTTCCAAACTTTTTTTTAAATTGAAGTTTGACATAAAATTATCGGAAAATTGGAAGTATAATAAGGTTATTAGTGAAAAATTGTGTGTATTGAAACTACTTTTAAAAATTCCGTATAATCATATTATACGTAATTTTTTTAATGCGCATAGGGCATGCCCAATTGGATTTATCAACATTTTTTAATAAACTACCCCAATAAGGTTTTTTCCTGTATCGTGAACATACTTATGTTGCATATGGTCAAACGTCCAGACTATTCTAATATAAGTATAACTTACTTATATTAGAATAGCCTGGATGTAAATTTAATAACCTTAGTAACTGAATGTTGACACTTGTTTCGTGCGTAATTCGAACGGCGCGGCGCCCGCAGTGCCGCAGCGAAACTCCGTCCACCGCGAACTAAACAATGTGAAAACTAGGCCCAGTGAACTAAACTAAGCTAACCTGGAAAATCGTTGTACGTCCACAGAAAAATAAGCTAAAACAAACAACACTAAGCGATAGGAGCCAGAGGGGTAAGGTAAGGGGGTGAGAGGCGCTTAGCTTAGTTCGCGTAGTTTCGGATCGGCCTACACAACTAAGTTAGTTTCACTTATTTTGGCTAGCTTTAGCTGGCATAGTTTGCGGTGGACGCACATGTATGAAAAACTGACTCAGCTATGCGAGCTAAGATAAACTAAGTTAGTTTAGTTTGCAGTAGACGTTCGGCTTTAGCCACTGTGCTGCACACATGTCCACTAAATCTTCGTATATTTAAAAGAACCCATGCTCCCAAACTGGTGAATCGCAACTTTATATTTTTTAGTACCTCTTGAAAACCGCGTGATTTAGTGGTTAATGTACAGTGTAGTCTTGACTGGGGTATTATTAGAGTATTATAATAAATATCAATGTAAAGCTATAAGCCTATAAAAATGCCTCTGCTAGACATAGGCCTCCTCTCATTTCTGTGAAGGAATTTAGGGAAAAAGAAGTATCGCGCATCCAAATATATGGGTGACTTCACATCCTATTGCTTTATTGTTATTACCTTAAAAATAAGTTATAAAGGATGAACTTAAAGCCTTTTGACATACCCGGTGAAATATAATGGCAGGAAAAGGATAAAAAACATAAGCAATAAAATTAATAATTCAGCAACAATGATAATCAGAAACACATCACCATGTGCTAATTTTTTTCCCTGGCATGCACTTTTCCAAACGATGTATTCCATCATCACCAAGAATATGGTAAATTAGCACTCAAAATGCAATTAAAAATGTTATTGGCGCAAGCTGGGATCGAACCTGGGTTGCTTGCGTGCTCTGAATTGAATTATATTATCAATATTATCATTATGATGATGCTTAAAAATGTTATTTGTTAATAGATTATCTTACTCCACAAAAAAATAATTTACTACAAACATGTGCAAAACTGAGAAAGTCACTTATTCTCCCATGATAATAGGAAAGAAAGCGACAACGCATTTGCATAATCTAACCAAAGCGTCAAAGTAGTTTCTGCAATCAGTCGGCATGAATTAAAATTCCATTAACGGCGAAGTTTGAAAATAAATAATATCGAAAATAAAAATTCTCGGAAGACTGCGTACGTTTTAATAGACAGTGAGAGTTAAATATAAGGTGCCTAAGTTCAAGGGTCACGAACACAAATTAGTTAGCTTATATTTCGGCGTATAAATTTAAATAAACATTATTTTAAATGTGAAATTTACCACCGACTTCATTTCTATAAACCGTGTTTATTGGAAACGATTTATCCTTCTTCTTAAATTTCTGGGCATAATGTAAATAGTTTTTATAGAAAAACAAAGAGACACTATTTGCTTTCTGGGATAGAACTTAATAGCAAAATTAAAAGTTTTTTTTTTTATAGTATGGGTTGACAAACGAGCACACAGCCCACCTGGTGGTAAGTGGTTGCAGTGGTTGTTGCTGACATCTACATCTATCCTCGATTAAGAATTAAAATGCAGATGCGTTGTCACCCCTGAGGACTAAGATGGAATGCCTCTTTTCCAGTAAAAAGGGTCTCCGGTTCTCTACACTCACCATACGAAACACAGCAGCATTAAGCTGCTATTTTACACTGTTATTCTGTGAGAGCGTGGTCCTACCCCGGTCAAGCCGACCCATTCGTGCTACAACCATAATAATAAAGCTGAAGCATGGCTCTACCACGCATAAAATTTTTCTTTCTATATTTCATAAAATTCTCAATATTTCTAATGTTTTAAAGTGAACATTAATCACCACCACCACCACCACATCAACCACGACGGTCCACTGCTGGACATGGGCCTTCCCCATTAAGGGGGGTAAATGCCATACTCGCCACGCTTGGCAGGCGGGTTGGCGAGCTCAGTCCAAGGTGTTATTAACAAGGAACGCTGCTGCCCATTCCTTGGATTTGTCCCTTAGTCGGTTTTTACGACACCCACGGCAAGAGACGGGAACAGTAATATATCGAAATAACTGCCTTCTATTGAGCTCAGGAGGATATTTGCAAGCTACTAAGACATGAATATCCATTTTTAAGAATTTTGTCCGACTGTCTCTCTTTATGCCTGTCTAGGTTAATGGCTGAACAGACTGAAATGAGCTGCACAAATTGTAATGGAACTTCACAAACAGATGCAGCAGTGCCACGCTCTAGGCTATATTTTATTCGAAAAACATGCAGATTTTTTTGAGAAATTTAACAACTGATAAAATAAATGGTTTTGCTCAACCTAATAAACCTAATACATTCACTGCATCCACCATACATTTGGAGTTTCATTTTTAATGAGCACATATAGTACAGGTGAAGATTCTTGAAAGTGTGAAGCTGTACATTATATTATATAGAGTATATGCAGATCTTTTTTGTTTAATTCTACGCGGATGAAGTCGTAATAAAGCCAATGTAATATATTAAATTAAACACAAAGTGATTTGGTGAATAAATAATCGACCAAATCATGAATACCGGCGTATCATGAAATGCCCAGGCAGATCACGATCTGGCCAATTCTACGATCGGACTATGACAATTTTACAAATCAGAGAGCGTCTGCAAACACACGACGTCATTTGTTTAGACCAGGGTTTCCCAACCTTTTTTGACCAGACCAGTGGTCCCCACTTTAATTTTTTTGTAGTTGGCAGGGACCACAATGTGAAAGAAAAAACTGTGTTAATCTAACTAAAAATTATAATCACAACCTTTAACATAGTTATATAATAAACTGAAAAGAAGCATTCATTAACAGTATTATTTGTGTATTCATTGTAAAAGCTAGTAGGTACTTACTAACGTGACGAGTGGTGTTGCACTCCCGCGTGACGAGAATATATATATATATTCGCGAAGATTTCGCACCCAGGAGGAACTTCTGCGAGTGGTACCTCAGGCAGTTAGAGGAAAACCCTAATTACGTAAACTATGTTCTTTGGACGGACGAGGCAACATTCACGAGGTCAGGACTTTCAAATATGCATAACGATCACGTTTGGGCTCGCATCCACGTGCTTCACGGCAGGGCAGATTCCAACACCAGTGGCGGCTGAATGTGTGAGCTGGCCTTTATGACGGGCATGTGATCGGTCCCGTCATTATGCCATCACGTCTGAACGGTAGCAACTATCTAACGTTCTTACAAACGGAATTTGAAGGTGATTGACGACTTTCCTGTGGCTGACTGGGATTACTTTGAGAACCAAAGAAACATGGTGTTTCAGCATGATGGAGCTCCGGCATTTCGCTCGCAACGTACGAGAACATCTTAACGTTCGCTTTCCGCGAGGATGGATCGGCCGAGGGGACCGGTGCTATGGCCTGCTCGTTCTCCGGACCTCACATCCTTGGACTTCTTTTTGTGAGTTTATGTGAAGGACAGAGTGTATTTCTCCGATTGCCCAATGGTTGCTGAGATGGAACAGCGTGTTAGATCGGTTTTCGCATCAATAACACGGACGATGGTGCGAAATGCCACAAGCCATATCCCGACGAGCGAGGTTGTGTATTGAGCAAGGCGGAGCACACTTTGAGCCGTTTCTGTAAATTTGACGTTTATTATGAAAAGTAAGTGTTCGTTTAGGTTGTTTCGTTAGGTTAGATCTTTCAAAATGTTTGTCGTTCCGCGAACTAGGTAGAAATGTAGGTACATTCTGCATAGTTTACTCTTTAATTTTACTGAAATAAGGTTTGCACATCAGTGAAATTAATAATATTTTATTTTTTGGGGTATGTTATAGCGTTACTACGGTTCTTAAATATTCTGAATGGACTCGTTATAAGGCCCCATTTAACCTCCTTTCGGCTTTACAGGTAGTTTTGTAACATCAGTATATAAATTGAAATGTCTGTGCGTAATATTGAAATAACTGGCTTTTTGTTCAGGGGACTATTAGCATAAACAACAACAGAATAAACAACTATTTTAAACATTTTTGTTTGTCTGTCTCTCCGGTCTACCCTTCAAAATGGCTGAACCGATTGTAATAAAAATTTACGGACTGTAGAAATTAATACCTGGAGAAACTTGAAGAATTTTTTGTAAAAACGAGAAATTATAAAATAAAGTGTTGTTATTTAGATTTAGGATAATCAAAGACCATTTATTTTATCAATAATTTTCGGATATATATATATTTATTTCATTACAATCGGTTCAGACGTTCCGAGGTTAAGCCCGGATAGACAGACAGACAAAATTTATAAAATGGTTATTAATGTTTTAATGCCATGCAAATAATATTACCCAGCACAGGTAGTTGTTTCGTTACTACACACAGACACTTTAATTTTGTTTTTATGTATTGGTATATAAATATTTAATAGGACGGGGAAAGAGTTACTTCGTATTTCGTTTGTATAAAATTGAAGAAAAATCTCTTTCGTTGTACTATTGTATATAGCTTGTTTTAATATCAATACATGTAGGACATAAAAAAAGTAAAAAAACACTTTCCCGCCATTTTTCAATAGTTTTTCTGTCCGCCAAAATGAGTGAATCTAACGAAGAAGTTCGATACATTCTGAAGTTTTATTACAAAAAGGGAAAATGCGACTCAAGCCGCGAAAAAATTTGTGACTTTATGTAGGTACCTAATGCAGTGTTAGTAAGAGTAGCATAAAGTAGGTTCAAGCGTTTTCAGTCAGGGAATTTTGATGTCAAAGATGCAGCTCGCTCTGGTCGCCGTCATACGGATAAAGTCGATGTCATTTTGAAAAGTGGAGCTAGATCGACATATTAATAGTTACGACATAGCCGAGGAATTGAAATTGACCACAAAACAGTTTTGACTCATTTGAGACATGGTTTATTATGAGGTTTTACCGCCGGGCAAAACCATCGATTCGGATTTCTACTGCCAACAACTAATGAGACTCAAGCAATAAATTGAGAAAAAGCGGCCGGAATTGATAAACAGAAAAGGAGAGGTCTTTCATCATGATAACGCCAGACCACACACATCTTTGTCCACTCGTTGCCCATCTCATTTAAGCATGTAGTCAAAAATTGAGAGAGCTTGGTTGGGAAGTTTTAATGCTTCCACCATATAGCCCTGACCTTGCACCCTCAGACTTTTCACCTGTTTCGGTCTCTTCAGAATTCTTTGGGTAGCATTAGGTTAACATCAAGAGAGGACTGTCAAAACTACTTGTCACATTTTTTTAATCAAAAATTCTACATTTCCAAGATTTCTACGGCTACAGGATTATGTCACTACCTACAAGATGGCAACAAGTTATCAAACAAAATATATAATCATTTTTAATTAAACTTTGAAAATAAAATGTCTTGAATTTTTATTGTGCTTTTAACAAAATTAATAAAAAACTACACGAGTGCTGTCACCGTGACAATGGCGATTAAAGAGTTAAGGCCTTCTACCTCTTAGACACTAATAAATGTCTAATTTTATACCACGTTTTAATTAAGTTACTACTTTCTTGTGTCTGTCGTTCCGTGTGGAATTTAGTAATAGATTTTAAACTAACTTTCCGATGAGCTAGAAACTTGAAATTTTAAATATACCTCAAATTCGGATGACAATGCAAGAATATGATAAAAAAATGTGGTGATTCTTTTTTATTCAAAAAATTCACTTGTTTGTAGACGCGCAGTGTGTGTTTGTCACCTTTACTTACTTTAAGTTGATACTTATCCTATACAAACGCCTTCATATCGATTTATAATCAAAATGCAGATACTTTATGATCTTCGGAGTCAGTTATGGAACGTCTCTTACCTGTTTAAAGGCTTCCCGGTGCTTGCCACTCACCATACGCAACACAGCAGCATTAGGCTACTACTTCAAGCTGGCAGTATGTCTGAACGTCCATTTCCATAACCTAATGTTACCGTTACAGCCTATTAAAGTCCACCGCTGAACATAGATCTCCCCTATATATTGCTTCATGGGTCCCGTCCCCTTTTGCCATAGTTGACACGCTTAGCAGTCGGGTTGCGACCGCAGTTGTTATTTTTACTTGTTATTAGGAAGACGCTGCTGCCCATCTCCTGGTTTGTTTCCCTCTATCGCCTCTTACAACACCCAGAGGACGATATGGAGTAGTGGATATTCTTACAACGCCACTACATCTTTCTCATAAGCGCCTACCAATTCGTGCTGCAAACATAATACACTGCATCGTTGCTCTATCACGTATAAAGTGGCTCTCCTACTAATTTTAAAGCTATCGCTTACCTTCTTTCACGCCTTTTCCTCCTCGATGTACTGTTCCCTTTGATCGTTCTGTATAAGGTCATCATCTTGATAACAGTTTGTATACACCTTTCACAACACTAATTATTAATTATATTCAGTACTATAATTATAACTAGATTAGTTGTTAAATAATATTAATATTCACGATTTTTGAACGAATCATGTAATCACTTATAACTACTAACATTATTTCTGACACTTCACTTTTAATTTATAATAATTAATCTTCTTTTTACGATTCAGTAAGACCTGAAAATAAAACATAAAAATTAGTTAGTTAAATACACTTAATATATTAAGCAGCGTCGACGGTAGGCAATATTTGTATCAATTAAATTGTAATTTGAAAATGTGCTACATACAAATCTATTTTGGTTATTTGCATCCTCATTAATAGTCCTCATCACTGAAGGGTCACCCTTTCCATGTTAGGATTTATTTGAAATAAAGTTTTTAGTATATCACAACTACATAAGTCAACTTAGGAAACTGCTTAATTTTTTAAATCAAAATTACGCTATAAATAGACGTCAATACTAAAACTGTTTTCATAATAATATTTTTAGGTTCTTTAATGTAGGGACTTTTACCCTTCGCTTCTTTACATAGCACAAAAATATTGTAAATGTTTTTAATTATTTTAAGGAATTCCTTAAAAATTATTAAAAGCTTTTGCGCAAGACATTGCTATGTTATTAATTAGGTTTATACTTCGAACTGTATTCTAGATGATCTTTTAAAATATAATTTACGAGAGTATTACAGTCAAAGATCGTTTAGCAATAAGAAGTATCCAGGCCAAACGCTATTACAATCTCCATAAACAATAATTACAACACATTAATTTTAGTTACCTCACTGGCATAGGAGTATAAAATAGATCAGTTGAAAAGCCTTTGCACAACTTTAAAAACATAATCACAAAACTATTAGTTACATCGTCAACTACATCGAGCTGTTTTTTTAACCGACTTTAAGAAAATACAGATAAATAAATATAGATTAATATATTATATACACTTGAATTGAGAACCTCCTCGGTTCTCAATTCAACTGTATATTCCTTTTTTGTATGTTACGTGATATTTTTGTCAATAGTAAACCGATTTTAATGATTCTCTTTATGTTAAATGTAAAAAAAACACTTCATGAGTGACCCCATATAAATTTGAAGAAAAAATTCTACCCCTAAAGATTGAAAAGTTGGGAAGGAAGTTTTTAATCTACTATTTTGGGCAACATTCGAGATTGTGATATTCGTAATTCCAATCTAGAGAATCAAACAATTAGTTTACCCTCTATATCTAATAAGTCGGTAAGATGTAGTTATTATGTGGAAATTATTTTATTTTTTTAGTTCTTAGAAGTCGGCTTTTAATTTTTAGGTAGTGGTCATTTCGCATCTCCTAATTTGAAAAAACACCGCAAGCGCCACAGCCTTGTGATTTCGCCTCCCTATCCGAAATTTTAATGGGTATTTTATCACATATCGAAAACCACACTATCTTCTAGGTATTTCCTGCAAGCGACTATTATCACGCTATGGGTACGAAATAATGGATTCTAGAAAATCAAATATCAAAATTTTTATTGAATATATTACTTCATATGCTGGTTTTTATTATTACGCCGTATCTCCGTGACGAATCCGTGGCGGAGTGACTTAAAAATAATTGATCCGGGTCTGGATTACAAGTGCTTGTGCAATTTATGTATACTTAGTCTAACTTTCTATACTTAGGCTAGCTTATGCCATACACGATCCAATTTACCGTCAAGTTTGCAGCGCGCTTGAAGCGGCGTCCAGTTTGCAGAGCATCCATATAGACCACTCACGTTCAATGTATGATGCCGCACCAGTTAAAACCATGGCGTCTCTCGCTTATTGCTCCGACTAACGTCATGCATACTTGACCGCTCATACACACGTTCAAGTTTGCATAACGTTGCAAGCTTGATCAAGTCGGCAGAATCGAAATATAATGTTTGCTTCAAGTAGACTTGTCATACACACTGATAGTCATACACCGTCAAGTTTACCGGACGCCGCTTCAAGCGCGCTGCAAACTTGACGGTAAACTGGATCGTGTATGGCATCCATTAGGTAACTTTATTAAATCAAATAATTAAATATTATATAACGCCGTTAGGAAAATATTTGTTTTAACAGGCAATAGAATTAACATATGAAAGAAAAAAGAATAGGTAGATTTCTGTCGAACACAATATATTTTACACTTTACTTGTCCCCATTATTTATAAAAAGTACCGTTACCCCCATACCTATATACGTCACCAAACATTTGCTTAAATTTCTAATTTACAATCAAAAATGACATCTATTACTTAAACATAAGGTGCACTAAAGTTTCCCGTAACTTAGATAGCAGATATAATATGGTCGCAGGGCGGCATTATATTATAGCGAACAAACCAGTCCACTAGCCCACTAACCGATTGCTGCTACCTTGTGGTATTATTTGATTAACAGTCCGAGCAAATATAAATATTGATGTTTAGAGTGGAAATTGATTGGATTTTCTACTTTCGTTGGTTCCCATGGCGATGTTTGTTGATAGCTTATTTTGTTTTCACTTTTTACGACAGTTGGTCGTTTCTAATCGAGCTAAATATTTCATTTTTCATAATTCATTCTTATTTATAAAGAGAGTGTGTTGTTTTTGTATAGGAGTGATGATCACGTAGCCTCGTATTCTCAGTATACGGTTAGTGTTGTCATGAGTTTAACTTCTCTGTAGCAATGGGAAACCGCCGCCAGATCCCCTGGCAATCAACGGCCAAATACCTAGGGGACCTTTGCGAAACACATTCACAATGTCTGCAACCGTGCCAAATTCATCACTATTCGCTTCTACCCGCTAGTGAACAGCAAGAGGAAACTGTCCCTAAGACAGAAGCTCCACCTTTACAAAGCATGCTTAAGAACTATCATGTTACGCAAGGGCAGTTTTCGCGCACACAGAAATTTGTACAACCTCCAAGTCGTTCAAAATAGATTCATTCGCATATCCACCGGAGCTCGGTGGTATCAGCGAAACTCCGACTTGCACAGAGATTGGCAAGTTCCAATGATCTCTGAATATTTCAAGGAAATGTCTCGGCGCTATTTCGAGAGGGCCGAGACACATCCCAACCCGCTAGTGGTAAACGCAGCCACCTACGCTCCGACTCCGACTGTTACGGAAACCCTCCGGAGGCCCCATAACGTTCTAATCGAACCCCTAGTTTCGCTAGATTCAGACAAACACTACACAATCACCTAGTGCCACAAACACTGTTAGGACAACAACGGATAGGACGCAGCGAGTCAGCAGACGGGCGCGCCGCACACCTCTCCACACCGCGTACACACCGTACACCCGCGTCCTTGGGCGGTTCTCACCGCCCAGAACATCGAACTATACGAGTTAGCCATCAGAGCCGGGCTCCACCACCCCCAGTTCAGACGGCCGTTAGATAACTCATCCACGTGTACTATAAACAGTCCTAGGAGTCATCGTTACGCAAGTAACGATGCAGTGTAATATAAATTCACCTCCATTTTTAGCTTTCGGTCTTTCAGGCCGCGAGCCCTGAGACTGATGAAGCTGTAAAAGCCAAAAAGGCTAACAGCATTAACATCATCAGAAACCAGACAGTTTAACTTCTACTTGGAGCCAACTTTTGTAACAAATGATTGGTTATTGAATCGGGATGAGCTGATCTATTTCCATTTTAAGTTTTCCTTCATTGTGTTTTTCTTTAGCATAATGGATGTCGAAACGAGTACACGGTCCACCTGATGGTACGTGGATGCTGTGATCCATAGACATCTACATCTTCACTTAAAATGTAAAATGCCCAGACCGTAGATGGGATCAGCGTCAAATGGACGACAGCATCTGCAATCAGAGGCAATCCGACTGCCAAGTGATTAACAATACTTCTTAAAGGCAGAGACCTATTTCTAGTAGTGCACTATATACGGACTGGTGATATTAATAATTTTTGAGATCTAGGTATGCTTATTAATAGATTTTGGTGCTTCAATAGCGCCTGAATTTTAACTTTCAGAACGCCGCTATTTATTTATAAAGTGTGTAATCAATGCATAAAAAAAACTTGTGTACAAAAAACATTATGGTCGTTAAAATTAGAAAATCTTAAACTAAACAATTTTTATTTATTTATATGATCACATTACTCACAAATCATCGTTTCATTCATTCATTACAACCGTTCACAAGTCCAATACTGAACATAGGTCTCTTCCGAGGAATGCCACAAAACACGGCCATGAGCCACCTGCATTTATTAACTTATACTGCATATTACGTCCACTTAACAGTTCGAGAACCTTTATTCTTCATCATTGGTCGGTTCTTCGAACTGCATGGCTGGCCCATGGCCACTTAGTTTACTGATTCGTTATTATACTGATACAAATGGAACTGAGACGTAAGTCTTCACTGCCGAACGTATTAGAATGCTTAAAGACGCTATCCAGTGAATTCAAATGGCTGATAAGGAAAAGAAAGGTCACTGAAAGCTTCGTAGTACAGTGACTAAGCGTTTGGCTAGCTGCAAGTCACGGGTTCGATTCCCGTAAATAATGTCCTCCAGAATTTCAGTCACGACGGCCAGTCTCAACGTGAACTAGTCGTCTGCGCAGGACAGGAATGTAGAGCTAGTGGGTGAGCGCAAACACAGGTGCACTCTCTATTCCCTTACTCTATTAGTCCAATGGGACGGAAATTTGACACGATCAGAGAGAGATCAGGCGCAGGACCTACGGCTTTACGTACTTTTCCCGTAAGAAGCATGTATTTATGTGACGTAAAGACATTTGTTGCGGGTCTGGAAGTTAGTCCATGTGCAATTTATGTATGTAAAACTCCTCTACCATACAAGTATTTAGTTTAGTGTAGTTATAGTGTATCTATTATAGAGTAGTTGTATTGTGGGGATAATCATGATATAGTATTATTTTCTGATGATGTTTCCTTGATTATTAAACTTTAACGTCAATCATTTAAATGTGACGAAGTGAATAATGCTAAATCAAAATAAGTGCATTGGTTTAACGTTAATAATCTACATTTAAACGGCAATAAAACTAAATGTATTAAATTTACAACACCGAATGTTAAAAATCTGAATACCAATGTGTTTTTACATGGGAAGAACTGAGCCCTGTTGAATCAACTATTTTTCTTGGCATCACTCTCGACGCAAAGCTTCAGTGGGGCCAATATGTATCCAAACTAGCAAGTAGACTAAGCTCTGCAGCTTATGCTGTAAAAAGGATTAGAGGTCTCACTAGTGTTGAGAAAGCTAGATTAGTTTATTTCAGTTATTTCCATAGCATAATGTCTTAGGGTATTTTGCTATGGGGACATGCGGCTGATTTAGAAACTATTTTTGTTTTGCAGAAGAGGGCCATAAGAGCTATTTACAACCTAAAACCGAGAGAGTCTCTTAGAGAAAAATTTGAAGAAATAAATATATTAACTTTGAACTATTTACTATACTATAAAACTTAAAGTATGTTCACAAAAACAATAAGTAGTTTTAGTAAAAAAAAGTGATATAAACTCTGTAAACACTAGGAACAAACACAAGCAAATGATACCAGTTTCTTGACTCCACAGAGTCAGTAATTCCTTCTTGGGGCAATGTATATGCTATTACAACAATGTCCCAGAAAATATACAAGGTCTCTCTATTACCAAGTTTAAATATTTTAATAAACAAAAACTGTATAAAAAGGGTTATTATAATATAAAAGAATACATGGTTGATAATAACCATTGGGAGTGAAGTGGTCGCTTCCAAGCTGTTTCTAAAATAATTTTTGTAAATAGTTTGTACAACTTTTTATATTGTAAAATTTACTTTTAAAAAAAAGTCCCGCTGTGTTTCTTGCTGGTTCTTTTCGGGACATAGGTTTTTTTTCCCAAACCAGTGGTAAAGTAAAAATTACTTTCAATAAGAAATACAACATGTAATCTATATTGAACAAAAATTTATTCTATTCTATTCTATTAGGTTTTATAAAAATAACACCTAATTTTTCGTCTAAACAGCCAGTGATTCACACCCCTAGTTGTTATGAATTATCACACGCTGTTTGATACTTCATAAGAAGTGTTGAAAATACCACCAGTATTCTGGGGCAATTAATTACGTTATACAATATCAGTTAATAATCATACAGTAAGCGTGCCGAAGAGAAAGTGTTATGTTGATAAAATAAATCATTTTAAATGTAACTAAGGCAAAATAAATTATACGTTTAATTGCATTATCACTATACTTGTTGATACTTAAGTAACTAATTGAAGAATGGAAGTGCCTATGTATTAAACATAAGTATTTGTACGCTACACAAAAAAATATTTGAATGAAATATTTATATTTGTAGATTCAACTATATATGTTTATCTTTAAACGTGGTAGAGCCATGTTGCAGCTATATTAATTGTATAGTTGTAACACGAATGGGTCTGCTCGACCGGGGAAGGTCCACGCTCTCACAGAAAACCAGCGTAAAATAGCAGCTTAATGCTGCTGTGTGTCGTATGGTGAGTGTAGAGAACCGGAGACCCTTTACTGGAAAAGAGGCATTCCATCTTAGCCCTCACGGCTGACAACGCATCTGCATTTTGATTCGCAAACGAGGATAGATGTAGATGTCTATGGGCCACAGCAACCACTTACCGTCAGGTGGACTGTGTGCTCGCTTGTCACCCTTGTCCTATTAAAAAAATGTATTTTATGTTTTGAAAGAACAAGAAAATCATGTTAACAGAAGTAGATAATAATTTTCAGACACTTTATTCTTTAGACGTTTTTCAAAAGACTGAAGAGTTATAAACAAGTTAACAGACTCCTATATGACGACATTTTGACATTTACGACACCTATGATCAGTCTAATATGGCTGCAGATGCGTTCTAACTTGCTAGGCTTGTTAAAATCAATCTACACCGGTTCGCAAAAACAAAAACTCTGAGAAGAATGGGCAAGAAACTTTTTTAAGCCGTTAAAATTTAATTTACAATCACAAGTTATATTAGAGTAACACAACCAATATAATACAAAGATGAATTAACATGTTAATTAATGTACATAAATATATTCCAAAATATGGCTGCAGTATATCCATCTTGCTACCGCTGGACGTAAAATACTCTATACATCTATAGAGGTTTGGTACTAGGATCGTCAATTCACCTGCCAAGTGTAACGATTGAAGTCAATTCTCGGGACAACGGGAGATAGCTTGTCCAGCAGTTGGCTTTTACCGGATAATGCAAAAGCAGAGAAGATAAAAAGAAAAAAATCTCGAAGTCGTTTGTATCATCACTTATTATGCGTGCTAAATAATGGGCGAAATGTAGTAAAAATGTTAGAAATTAATGTAGAGTTTCACTTATGAAATATTCACGCTCGGTTGACTGCGGAATCGAGATGTTACTAGAAGCAAGACTTCCACGCCGCCGATGTAAATAAAGATCAAAAGCTGCGTCGATTAAATTATTACAAATTAAAAAATAAATCAGATTTAGTATCTCATAAAATTGAAACGCTCAGCTGTGCCGCTGATGATTTCTATTGTACACATAGAACGCAAAGCGGAAGGTTGGAATCCACTGCCGACTTGGCAAGGTCACGCTCCTCTGAAACCACTCCCATTGAATCTGGTTTATTATTTATATTCTGCGCTACTTTTGTTTTGCAATACAAATACAATATTATAAAAATTAGTCCAATGATTTTCTTACTTATAATTGATAAATGATTTATGTTAGAGTAACAAACGAGCTTAAAGTCCCCCAGTCGGCAAGGGGCAGTTGCAGTCCATGAAAACTTGCACCTCCAAACCAAACAACGGGCTAAGTGCGTGTCAGGTCACACAATGTCAATGTAGGGTTCCGTAGTTGCCCGTCACAACACGTGGATTTAGAAGGGGCTTTCTTGAAAATGGGTATATTAAGTGAGTTCATGGGAGATTACGACACATCTTCTCGTCAGGCATACCTCAAACCTTCTAAACAAGATTATGGATCTGAAACGAGGTCCTTCACTGCTGGCCGTATGAGGAAGCTCAAGTTCGCTCAGCGAGCTATGGAGAGGGCTATGCTCAGGGTTTCTCTACGTGATAGACTTAAAAATGAGGATATCTGAATTAGAACCAGATTAACTGACATAACCCAACGAATTAGTAAGCTGAAGTGGCAATGGGCCGCCCGTATAGCTCGAAGAACCGACACCCAATGGGGAAGAATGGTTCTCGAGTGGCAGCCTCGTACCAGTAGACGAAGTGTAGGGCATCCCCTCACTAGATGGAGTGACGACCTGGTGAGACATGGCGGAAGTCGATGGATGTAGGTGGCTTAGGTCCTTGCTTTGTGGCATTTCTTGAGGGAGGTCTATGTTCAGCAGAGGACTTGTGATGATGATGTTGAAGTGAATTCGCGGTTTGACCGCTATAACGACTAAAAATAGGCCCAAATAGGACGATGGTAACTGAAGGATTTATTTTCCAAGCAGACTTAATATGGAGTGGTATTCAAATAAAATTTAAAAAACTTTTCGATTTTCAAAATAATACAATCTACATCAAATCATTCACATGCCAAGTCCGTACAAAAATGGTCATATTTCACTATCCATGTATTAGTTCCCCGCAGTGGAACCTAAAGATATACATACATATGACCGTAACGAACCTTTTCGTAAACCATCACTGCCCTAAACTATCCTGAGGGTCGCCCACTTAAGCCAAGAGTAGCACAAATGAGTATGTATGAGTCTGTATGAATATATGAATACTGTGAATGAGGCCCACTAAAAACTGCGTTTTGATTCTTAACTAAGGATGGATGTAAGATGTCTACGGGTCACAGCATTCACTTACGATCAGGTGGAGTGTGTGCTCGCTTGTCACTCTTATTCTATAAAAAAAAACTGTAACGCAATTGTGGAGGCACTACTTTTTAACAAAAGCAATACCTAAGTGAGAGGAGTTACCGAAAGGGACTCCTAAGCATAACGCGATATATCTCGAACCGAGGAAGATACCGCAATACTGCTAAAGACGTGGCAGCACTTCAAAATATTTTTGAATTCTTAGACATGTAGGTTTCCTCACAATGTTTCCTTCACAATTCATCGCCGACTACGAGTAAGTATATATTATTTGTTTTTATTATATATCTTTTGTATTTAATAATTTAAGGCACTTGCCACTTTTCACCACGTCATGAGTTGACAGACAGAGAATGTTGACTTGCTTTAAGTCCGCCCTTTGTTACCTTTAAGGTTGATACAATGAAGTTTTTACATAAATAAATAAAACAAAATTAATCAGCACTTAACAAGCTCCTGTTCGTGGCGAATTTACAGCGAGGTTTTAGCCCCTGTGCTACTGTAGATTTCTCGTCACTGAGTTTCTACACAAAGAGTAAGGCCTAAATAGAGAGCGTTAGATGGATTGCAGCGTAGCATACGCTGTTATATTACACTCTCAACTGAGCGTGCCTTAACCTAAGGTCTCTAGTAACGCAAGGCTAGAGCTAAAGCTACTGTAACACAGGTAGGTACCGAAACGACTACATGTGAGTCATTAAACCTTTCTTAGTATCTCCACTTAAGTAAAAAATGTAAAGTTACAGCCTGTATATATCCCACTCTAGAGGCCTCTCACTTTATTTCTGAGAAATGCAGGCTTCCTCACGATATTTTCCTTCACCACCGAGCTAATGGTAAATCGGCACGTGAAATTACGAGTATAATTAAAACTTCATTGGCGCCGGCGGGGATCAAACCCGGGTTGCTCGCTTACCGTGTTTGCGACTAGGGCTCAGCCTCTAAACTAGTCATAAATTTTGTTTTAAGATTACAATTGCATGTTTAATTAGAGCATATAACAGTGTAATATATTATGACAGTAGAGCAGCCATTTGCATAATACTATCCTCACGTATTATGTGTTCAGAACTTAAATTATAATAAAATACTCAAAATCGTAACAATTTTTAAGAAAGTAGTATAATGGCTGGAAAGCGTAAACAAACACGTAATTTATATTTCACATTTAAATACCTAATTATGTTAGCATTATTATGTAACAAAGTTCAATTATTTTATTATTACAATTTCGTAGAGGGTAGGTTTTTTTATAGGATAAGGGTGACTAACGAGCACACAGTCCACCTGATGGTAAGTGGTTGCTGTGGCCCATAGACATCTACATCTATCCTCGATTACGAATCAAAATGCAGATACGTTGTCACCCGTGGGGACTAAGATGGAATGCCTCGTTTCCAGTAAAAAGGGTCTCCGGTTCTCTACACTCACCATACGAAACACAGCAGCGTTAAGCTGCTATTTTACGCTGATATCCTGTGAGAGCGTGGTCCTTCCCCGGTCCAGCTGACCCATTCGTGCTACAACTATACCAGTAATATACCTGCAGCATGGCTCTACCACGTATAAAAAAAGTACCACGTATAAAAGAAGCTTAACAGATATGTTTTGCATTTTCGATGAAGTTTATATTTAGTACTAGCTTTTACCCGCGACGTTGTCAGCGTATACCCTTGCAGGTCAATAACAGTGGTCTTTGGGCAAATAGTTCATTTATCGAAAAATCACGTAAAAAGGCCTTATTACCTTATCCTTTAACACTCATAGTTTTGTTGTAAAATGTTATTGAAGTAAAACAAATGTTAAATATCGATTTTGTCCTAAAAATTAAAAAATATAGAAGATAAAGAGAGAGAGAGTTTTTCGATTTCACAAAAAAATCTTACATGGTTTTCGGATAAAACATAGCCTAGGTCACTCCTGTTATTGCTCTCTATGTGTGCGTGAAGTTTCATCACAATCAATCATTCATTCCATTTTCCATTCCATTGACCCGGATAGATATACAAAAAGACACACAAAATTTTTTAAAATTGTTATTCATTAATGGCATGCAAATAACCCCCCTAGTTAAATATGTTATGGCAGTTATTTCGATATTTTTTTTAATCTTATATTACATAACATTGAAAAATATACAATATTAAAGAACTATTAAAAAAACTAAAACTTATAACTTAAATTATCATACGGTCCCCGTGGTATTGTGCAAAGAATGCTGGCTGCGTTTCCTCGCTGAATATACTTAGCCTTTGAGCGAGAAAAGAACCAGCCCTCTTATCACCAGCAGCGACGACTAGTCGCGGATAAAGTTCCTTTAGGAACATCACCGCACGTGGACCTAAGGAACCGATAGTCTCTACAGGAAATGGCACAAATATGTAGTATCTCTCAGAAACTCATATTTGCACCACTTACTTAGTTCAGCTGCCTCTGATGTACCCCTGATATGACAGGCCGCCCATGTGTCTACACAAGCAGCATCCTACACTAGGGCTTTACCTCTCTCCAAGGGACCAATGCCATACCGTCTTGCCATCGTCTCCAAATATGCCACAAGGCTCTAAAACCGAGGGAACATTTATAGAGACAAGAGCTCTTCGAATATCGTTCAAATACCCGTGCCGAGAAAACCTACCAGCACTTTTCTTACATGAAAGTCCGTGGAGCCAAAACTCGTCGATGCTCCTACCACAGGGGCACTGATGAAGTTGATAAATCGCCGCTCCCAGTCGGATTCCTACAGCGATGCGCAAGCTTTCCCCATCAAGTAATGTGCTAAGATTATTTGATGGTAAAGCATGTAACCAGTGACTAAATTCCTTAGTCAATACAGCTAGAAGGCGGGCCCGATCTCGGTCACTATGGAAATTATGAAACAAAACTATTTTTCGATATTACAGACAGAAACTTAAATTTTATCGGTAGAGTTCCATTCTAGGGACACCCCCGATTGGGATGGAACATCGGGTATTTGTTAGTCTTGGTGCAACATAAAAAATCCCTAAAGGATTTTTGGCGTAAATACACCATAACATTTTTATGGGGTTTTAAGTTTTCAGGATTTTTTGGACCGTTTTTTTTTTTGGTACGCGTCATAAGCGTTATTTGGTGTAAGAGCGAGCGAAGCGAGCTCGAGAATTGGGGCACCCCGACTTGGACAGGTTAGGTTAGAAGGGGATGGCGAAATGAGCGAGATGGTCGAGTGAGCGAGCGAAGCGAGTGAACAGACCCCTACATACCCTTCGTGGTTATTTTTTTGTAAACCATCCAGAAATAAGAGCCCCGCTTAGCGTCTCCTCGGGCTCCGTCTACTAGACTTTGGTATTACTTCGGCGGAGGGGGGACGCCCCCCTCCCTATTAAAGCAATTTTTCTCAGAAATCATTCAATAAAAATTTTAATCTTCAACATTTAACATAAAAAAATAGGCAAGTCCACCAGGGGAAAAAGGTGGGGCTCGAATCTGGGGTCCGAAGAGAGGGGAACGACGAGATTATCCTCGAATCCGGCAACTTGTTCTATCACCGGGAGGGCAACCATGTCCCAAGGAGGTGTCAGATTTATCGTCCACAAGTCTAGTTAACAACGTTGTAAAGATTGTGAGTGTGTCGACGAGGGTTGCGTACCTTATACTCAGAATCACCAAACGGTATTCGGTGAAGGTCATACAGATTTATGTACCAACCTGGGCACATCCCAATGAGGAGGAAATGTATCTCTAAAATCATGCATTCCTCCAAAACCCACTACACGGTGTTAATCTTAGACTTCAACGCAAAACTAGGCACAAGAGAGAACGGTGAGCTGAAGGTAGGGAAATTTGGAATAGGGCAACGGAACCCAAGGGGCCAGCAGCTGGCCGACTTCATGGTTAAAGAGGGACTCTTTATGATGAACTCTTTCTTCCAGAAGCGGCCCCACAGGAAGTGGATAGTCGAGCCCCGACGGTTCGACAAAAAATTAGATTGACTTCATTATGACGACTAGATGGCAATTGTTCAGTGATGTCTCAGTGATCACAAGGGAGAAAACTGGTAGCGATCACTGAATGGTTAGAGGCACACTGAACCCAAACTTTAAGTTGGAGAGGTCCTGTCTAATGAAGTCAACGCTCGGTCCCCCTCGTGCTCTAATCCAAAGTCCTGAAACCCTTCAGCTCGAGTTACAAAACCGTTTTATAGTGCCTAGAAGTCTGCAATGTAGTGGACGATATGAATGACAAGCTCTTGGAAACTGTTCATGCAGTCGGAGGTAAGTTCTGCAAGACCCGCCGCAGAAGAACACAAAAACTCTCCGATCACACTCTTAAACTCATGGCTGTTAGACGGGAAATGAAACTGCAGTCTTCAATAGATTTGACGGCATACAGGCAACTGAACAGACAGATATCCAAATGCATGCGGCGGGACTTACGCAACTTCAATACAGCTTGTATTAAAGAAGCGATCGAGCGAAACCAAAGCTCCAAAGTCTTTGCCAGAGATCTGTCTGCCAGAAAAAGCCAACTGTCAAAGCTGAACACTGAGTGTGGCAGCATCGTTTCCGGGACACTTGAGCTGTACACATCATTGTTGGAGCCACACGCAAGTGTGAGTAACGATCCAAGACCAAGCCTTATCCGACACTATTCCAATGATATCCCTGACGTCATTCTGAGCGAAATTAGAATGGCTCTCCAGCACCTTAAAAACGGCAAGGCCTCAGGCGAGCATGGAATTACAACGGAGCTTCTGAAAGCCGTGGTAGCTCAGATGTTTAGCGCTCGCTGTAAGTTTCACAGTACGCGAGCAACCCGGGTTCGATCCCCGCCGGCACCAATGAAATTGTTAATTGCAATTTTAAGTACTGATTTACCACGTGCTTGGCGGTGAAGGAAAACATCGTGAGGAAACCTGCATGTCTGAGAAATAAGAAAAAAAATATTTCGAAGACATGTGAAGTTCACCTTCGTTGGGGCAGCGCGGCGGACATTTCCTTGCCTTAAGACCCTCTCAGAAATGAGAGGAAGCCCGTGCCCAGCAGTGGGCCGTATATAGGCTGTAACTTTTAAATTTTTCTGAAAGCGGATAGAAAACCGGTACTTAAAGTTCTTCAGAAGCTCTTTAATTCCGTCCTCCATGGTGGGACTACTCCGGAGGCGTGTAGCAGAAGTGCGGTGGTCTTGTTCTTCAAAAAGGCGACAACGCTCTCTTGAAGAACTACAGACCGATTTCCCTTCTGAGCCGCATCTACTTGCTGGTTTCGAGAGTCATTATGAATCGTCTCGGACGCAGACTCAACGACTTCCAGCCTCCCGAACAAGCCGGTTTCCGAAAAGACTTTAGTACCATAGACCATACCCTTCGGCAAATTGTACAGAAGACCGAAAGTACAATCTGCTACTTTACCTTGCGTATGTGGACTATGAGAAAGCCTTTGATTCCGTCGAAATTTGGGCGGTGCTACAGTCCCTTCAGCGGTGCCAAGTTGACTGTCAGTATATCGAAGTGCTGAAGTGTTTGTACAGTAGGGCTACGATAGCTATCCGAGTACAGAACCAGTATACGAAACCTATCCAACTGCAGAGAGGTGTAAGACAGGGTGACGTTATATAAGTCTTCACCGCTGCATTGGAAGACGTTTTCAAGCTACTAGACTAGAAACGATACGGTATTAACATCAATGGCGAGTACATCACTCACCTTCGATTTGCCAACGATATAGTACTTCTGGCAGAATCGCTGGAGGACCTAAGCACTATGCTCAATGACCTCAATAGTGTCTCCCAACAGATAGGTCTTAAGATGAACATGGACAAAACAAAGATCATGTGTAATGTCCATGTCACACCTATGCCGGTAGTTGTTGGGAGCACTAAGCTCGAAGTTGTTGACGAGTATGTTTACCTGGGACAAATAGTCCGACTAGGTAAGTCCAACTTCGACCAAGAGGTCAATTGATGGATTCGTCTCGTCTGGGCAGAGTTCGGGAAATTACGACACATCATCTCGTCAGGTATACCTCAAAACCTAAAAACGAGATTGTGCAGCCAGTGCGTGTTGCCAGTGATGAGTTATGGATCGGAGACGTGGTCCTTCACTGCTGACCGTATGAGGACACTTAAGGTCGCTCAGCGAGCTATGGAGAGGGCTATGCTCGGGGTTTCTTTGCGTGGTAAACTTAGAAATGAGGATATTCGCAGTAGAATCAGAGTGACTGACATAGCCCAACGAAATAGTTAACTGAAGTGGCAATGGGCCGGCCATATGCTCGAAGAACCGACAACCGATGGGGAAAAAAGTTTCTCGAGTGGCAGCTGTGGAGTCGTACCGGTAGCGAAGTGTAGGGCGACCTCCTACTAGATGGAGTGACGACCTGGTAAGACATGCAGGAAGTCGATGGATGAAGATGGCTCAGAACCGTGCTCTGTGGCATTCCTTGGGGGAGGCCTATGTTCAGCAGTGGACTTGTGAAGGGCTTTAATGATGATGATGAGACGTATAGATTAGACAAAAATACTAAGAAAGTAGGTGATTACTTTAAAACTATTTCTTTTACACCAGTCATAAAATATCCAGACCGGTGACGGGAAGCATCGTCGAAGGTGCGAGACGCCTGGTACTGCGAAAATCAATCAAAGTAACTACAAGAGTAAAGAAACCGACCGGAGGAAAAGCTTCATACAACCGCGCTATGATAGGTACACTACTACAAGCTCGTGTGAGGCGCGTGTGTGCTTGACCACTGGCGGCTCGTCACGTACAGAGAGAAACTGCATTAAAACGGCTCGGACAGTGCTCTATCTCAGGGTGTACACGTCGCGCATTGTGCTTTGTTAGGGTTCCGTACCCGAAGGGTAAACAACGGGACTCTATTACTAAGCCTCCGCTGTCCGTCAGTCCGTTCGCGGTCTGTCAGCAGGCTGTATCTCATAATCCGTAATAGGTAGACAGTTGAAATTTTCACAGAATGTGTATTTCTGTTGCCGCTATAACAACAAGTAATAAAAATAAAAATAAATGTTTTTTTTTGGCTTTTTTTGCTCGATCTTAATAATGGCAACAAGTAGACGCTTGTAATGCTCACAGAGTTTGTATTGCTATATTTTCTTAAAAATTACAATAAAATAAAATTACAGTGTAAAGTTTTAAATAAAAAGTTTTCGTTCAATGGGGAGTAAAAGAAAAAATATAATTTTGTTCTTCCAAATGGTAGACACAGTAGATGGACTGAATCCAAAACGTTTTGCAACATTTTTTCTTTCTCCGTTTCCTATTAAAAAAAAATTCTTCTACTGGCCATGTTTATAGTTCAAACATTTGAAAGCAACTAAGAATAAGATACACAACCCATAGCAATAAGACGATAGTAGGAAGTAAAGTAAGTAAATACGTGCTAGGTAATAACGACAAATAAATGAACATATTTTTAAGAATTCCATTATACGTACGAAATATTTAGGGTCTATATCAGTATTGTGTTTAAAGGTCAGTAAAATTAATGTTTATTGGGGGTCTAAATAATGATTATTGTTTCACTATTGAGAGTGGTTGCTACGCTATAAAGAATATTCCACTATAGGGGTAACAATGTAATCCAAACAAACCTTAGCAATTTCTACTTCAAAGTAACAAAAATCGTCAATAAAGTTTAATGCAGGCAGCTGCAGTGAAGCATGTATTCCCCACTCCGCGCCTCTCTTTCCCTTTCACTCTTTCTCTATCTCACTCTCTCGCACCGTCCCCACAGTACTTTCCATTGCCATGACGACATCAGAGACTTGTTTGTGGCATAATATGTACAACAAAAATCCCTCCAGATAATCGTCAGATTATGGGTCAGCAGTCAGCACATCTATGACATCAAGTTGAACCATCTATATGATAATCTGACGCGCTCGAGTATTCAAAATTGCCAATTCAAATTTAAATCCAACTTAATTCCGCAAATGCAGTCCATTAACTTTTAAATAAGATCATTTTCCGCACCAAACGGTACGATGGTAAAAGGTTTCTTAGGTCACAATTCTCTTTTTTCACCTAATAATCAACATGAATTAGTCCGGTTTCAAGGTTGAGATACCAGCATAAGTAGACATCTTAGTCTCCTAAGTAGATCACACATGTTTCAAGTAGCAATTTCAGGTTTCCATGTGCTAAAGCTAGTGTGCTTAACGTAACGCCAGGTGTACTGCTAATTCATTGGTCAATCTAACAATATAAAGAATCGTTACATGTTTTGTTATTATAAAAATCATTTAATTATTGTTACATTGCACATGTTGAGTGTGTTCATCGATGTATTGCAATATTATTGTTTTGAAACGGATAAATGGCGGCAAACGATTGTTTATTCTCAAACAAATTGCATTTGATTACGACATATTCGTAGCTCCATAACGGTCCACTACGACCAAGCATCAAATTTTATTTTAAAACTAGCGATTCGCCCCGGCTTCGCACGGGTGATTTCTGGATCTCGACAACAGCGCCACCTACCGGGTCCAAATGAATCTAAACCATCTAGGGACCCAATCAAACACACACAAAAAAAATCATCAAAATCGGTCGAGCCGTTTTTGAGCTTTAGCGAGACTAAGGGAGAGCAATTGGTTTTAATATATTATAGAGATATTAAAATTTACTTGAAACTAGTTCTTCAATTTAAATGTTGATTATATTAATTTTAGAATGATGAAATTTTAATTTTGCAATTGAGTTTTTTATTATTTTCAACTGTTATATAATAAAATATTTCAAAGACATGTAAAATCACCGGGCAGCGAGCTGGACACTTCCTTGGCCTAAAATCCTTCCAAAAATGAGGGAAGCCTGTGCCCAGCAGTGGGACGTTTGTAAACTCTAACTCATCAGAAAGATGCTACTGCCCATATCCTGTTTCAGTTTCCCTACTATCACAGATAATTTCGGATATTGAATTCTCTTACGTCTAGTTATTTTTGTTAATTACCTATATTCTTATCTACTCTTAATAAATATAACATTAAGGCTAAACGATTTCGTAACAGAACGTAATAACGCACAAACATTGCATCTGTTTTCAGTAAATTCGCAAAACACGAATGAGCAAGCAATAATTTCACAATCCAAAGATTGGCACAACGTTTCTGTGAGTCACTATGGTCAGGACCGGACATAACCAACTAGTAGAGACAAGCCAACTAGTTGCTGCGGCTGCAGGCATTTTAAGTAAGGACGTAAATGGTGACGAAATATTCGTAGTAATTTGATTTATTGTTACTAGGTTTATTTGCGAGTGGTCAGTTATTCGATCATTTTTGTTGTATTTTTTATACAAATAAAGGGACTTAACAGCCCATAATCCTATCGAATGTAAGCAGAGGTTGTGACCTATAAACACATCTGTGCTCAATTAAGATTCAAAATGCAATTGTCTTGTCACCTCTAAAAATTATGATGAAATGCCTCGTTACCAGTAAAAAGATTATCCGTTTTCGGTCACTCACCGTATAAAACAGCACCTATTTTACTCTGATATTATAAGTTAAGCTATTTTGAAGCATTTATTGTAAAAGTATATAAAAAAAGAAATATTAAACTACTTAATTGTTTCTGAAATAGTGCTTCAATTACTTGTTAGTAACAACACATTTTCAGTAATAGTAAAAAATTTCGCCGTGTCATGGTGGCGCGGCGTAGGAAAATCCACTAACCCATATCATCCCATTTGGGATCCATGGGGATGAAAAAAATAAACAGGAGATGGGCAGCAGTATCTCCCTGATAACAATTCAATAATAATAATAAAAAGCTGCGGATGCTAACCCGTATGCCAAGCGTGACAGCTATAGCAAGTATTACTATCTAAGAGGTAATATACGAGGGAGATCTATGTTCAGCTGTAGACTTTTTATAGGTTGTTATGAATGAAGGGAATACACCACACAATGTCCAAAAAATACAAATATAAATATGCAAAATGTGAAACGCAACGGACTATTTTTTTATATAGGATAAGGGTGACAAACGAGCACACAGTCTACCTGATGGTAAGTGGTTGCTGTGACCCATGGACATCTACATCTATCCTCGTTTGCGAATAAAATGGAGATACGTTGTCAGCCATGAGGACTAAGATGGAATGTCTCTTTTCCAATAAAAAGGGTCTCCGGTTATCTACACTCACCAAACGAAACACAGCAGCATTAAGCTGCTATTTTACGCTGGTATTCTGTGAGAGCGTGGTCCTTCCCCGGTCGAACCGAACCATTCGTACTACAACTATATTATTAATATATCTGTAGCATGGCTCTACCACGTAAGAAATTTATCGGGTAAGAAGAACATTCAGGAGTGAACATGGAAAGGTTGTTTCGGTTAATGACCTCAAGTTCAACCATGGAAGGTCAATAACCATCAAAAATAGATAAATTTTAAAATATAATAATTTATGTGGGAGACGTTACACATACGAATTCATGGAGCGTCCCTAGTGTCTGTCGCAAAGCAATAAAGGCCAAGTTACTGTGTCACAATTAAAATGCATAATGTGTTACCACATCCTGATTCCCTGATTGGAATATAATCGAACACTACTCACAATAGACCCCTTTGTCATTATAAACATATTGAAAGGGTGGTGCTTATTATTTTAGACGGTCGGTTATTCTACAGTTGCATCACTGTTTAAAGGAAATGAAGGTTTATATTTTAGAGTGAACTTGAGGATGTTACAAAATTTGTTGCTAGTTCTGTGCAGGGTGTTATTTAAATTACCGTTACAGCCTATTGAAAATCTGAACATAGGCCTCCCCCATAGATTGTCTCATAGGGAGGATATGTGCCAAAATTGCCACGCTTAGCACGTGGGTTGACAACCGTAGTTTTCAATTTTACTTGTTATTAGGAAGACGCTGCTGTCCGTTTCCTGATTTGTTTCCCTCTGTCGCCTCTTACGACACCCACAGGATGATATGGGGTAGTGGATATTCGTACACCACCACTACCTGGTATTTAATTTAGCGACGATTTATTAACGTTTTTAATATTATGGTTATCGTTATAATAAATTATATCCAGTTAGTTATTTGAACGTTATACTTACTGATTTCTTGTATCTACGCGATTTCTTGTTCTTCTTCATCCATCCATCCATTTATCCATTACAGCCAATAAAATTCCACTGCTGAACATAGGCCTCCCCCATAGATTGCCTCATAGGAGGATTTGGCCATAGTTGCCACGTTTGGCAGGCGGGTTGGCTACCGCAGTTTTTGATTAGTTTAAGTTTCTTCTTTATCAGCCCGTTAAAATTCACTGCTGGACTGTTGTAGGGTAGGATTTACCTTAATCGCCACGTTTAAAAAAAAGTGGCGATTTAATTCTAACTTTTATACGTCACAGTGCAGGTCATACGCACACTTATTTCATAAAGGGTATTTAGAGCAAGTAAGTGTCCGTTATGTTGGCTCAATGCGTGTGCTAATTTTGTGTCTTCGAAAGATTTTTTAGGTTTTTTATTTCTCAAACATGGTTTCCTTATGATGTTTTCCTTCACCGCCGAGCACATGATAAATCAGCACTTATAATTGCAATTAATAACTTTATTTATATTGAAAGAGCAACCCACTACTTGGCCTTTTACAAAAGATTCTAAGATATATAAATAATGATTCTGTTAATTGTACACACACATATGGAGTTAAATAAAAAATAATTTTGAAGAATGAGAATGTTAATTGCATCATAAATTTTTTGACTGACCTTATCGATTGTATACATATTAAGAGAAAACTATGACTTATTGACCGCATTTAAAGATTTCTTAAAGCAACACATTTGCAATTAGTCTTACTCATCTTCTTTTCGGTTCTCAACTCCATAACAGAACGCGTTTGCCTAGCAGAGGTACGTAATATAGCCTGTAACTTTCCTTATGTAATTTTACTTATCAAAAAATGAATCGGACTTTTACACAATTAAATATATATATATATATATATATATATATATATATATAAGGTTGTATAGACTATAGTCTATTTTATAGTCTAAACAACCTTATGAGCCCTATAAAAAATCTTATTTCACATACCGATCACAATTTTCCTGATTTTCTAGGCATTACCCTCGACCGTGTCGGATACGGCGTAATTTTTCGCTTTCAACATCATCGGGCCAATACACTCGTACATCGTTGATATGCGCACATCTCAAACAAATCGCCGTCATGTCGCAAAATGACAAATTTACTATCTACGTTTCTAGTACCGTTCGCAGAATCATTTATTTGCATTAAAAATTACATTGGATGTAAAAAAAACTGTTTCCGCCAAATTTAGACCGATAAACTCTGCGCTTTTTTTACGATATTCTATTTAAATAAGAACAAAATCTTAGGCCAAATTTAGACTGACCAAAAGCTCTTTCTCTGAAATGAAACAGAAGATAAGAAGAACAGAATATGATCTTTTTGTTTCATTTGCCCGTTCTTTATAGTCAAATAATAACTTCCATGTTGAATTTTTGCTCTTGACACAGTTCAGCTCCAACATTCTATATAAAAAACCATGAGCAATATATTGAAAAAAAATTAAAACAAAGGAACGTTGAAACAGCCATTGAAAATGCCACAAACGAATCAATCTATGATACGTGAATCTAATTCAATATCAAACGAAGACAGATAACCATCATAACCTTTTAATGTAATAGTAGGCGTAAATAATGAAACAATTTATACGGATTCGATCCGTCTTCATTCTCGCTCAGACGCTACCAGCACGATTTGTATACGACTGGTCACTTTCGATGACTGCTTGCGCAAGACGCATCAACACAAGTAATTTATCTTTTCAAAATACTCTTTGTATGTTATCCAAATTTTCATATACTCGTAGTTCAAGCTGGCCTAGCAGACATTGTTATGCTCTTTTTCTGAGGTGGCGCATTACTCTCGGAATTCACTCCGGACTTTTACAGTGTAAATATTATTTTATAAATAACTATACCACAGCGCTACCTATTGGGTCTAGATTTTGTGAATTTCTTTTTTGGAATTAAACCAACATATTATATGAATGTTCCATAAATATGGCGACAAAGTACATTGCTCGTTGAGTTATATCATTTTAAAACTTCATCCCTCCCTCCCCCATAGATCGCCTCATCAAATATCCAATGTATCAACTGGTGACTTAACAATGTGTATTAACATATTTGATTTGATCAATTTGTATAGTGTACAATAAATAAATTGTAATTCATATTCATCCATCCATTACAGCTTATCAAAGTGAACACAGGTCTCCCCCATAGATTGCCTCATAGAGAGGATCTTGCCATAGTTGCCACGCTTGGCAAGCGGATTGGTAACTAATTTTGTATTATTTTGAGTTATTTTCAGAAAAATGCTACTACCCATCTTCTGCTTTAGCTTTCCTCTGTCACCTATTACGACTACCACGATATGTCTACTAACGTATATGTTGAATATTATAAACTCTTTTGTATTAAGTTCTTGTGTTGTTCAAAAATAAAATTTGAGTACGTCAAATATCTTCATTTGTTGTTATACATTTTTGGTCCTTCGAGCCGGGCTACCCAGTCTTACGCCGCCACTGTACGGCGAACATTAAAACGTAATCCTACAAATTTAGCCAACGTGACCTAAGGGCAGTCTCATCCTTGACGGTTATTCGTGCGAAATTCACTTTAAAACTTAAGACATTAATGTTGTAGCTTGTTTTAAAAATGCCTGGAGGTAAATTCTGACCTTATATGCCAGCCTTGAATTAATAATGACATAGATTTTGAAGAATGCATTTTAAGTCGTTTGCATTTGACCCGCCGTCTGCAGAGTCCGTGTGCTAACTTGAGCCAAAGTTACAGTAGCCATAAATTGAGTTTTATAAATATGTATTTGATATAACTTCTTTAGTAATGATTACAAGTTAATACGGGCATCCACGAAATTTTAGGAATGAGGTAAAATATTTGACAGATTTCATGGCAAAAAAGTTAATATATGAGAAAAGTGTAAAGATTAATATTTCTTTTTGAAATATTTGTTATACTTTATATTAATGAGATTAAAAGTGGATAAACTAAACTATGGATATTCCTAAAGAAAAGAATTTAAAAAAAAAGTTAAAATGTGTAATAAATTAAAGAACACTGCATTGAGACATTGATTTGTGAACGTTGTTACATACACTAGAAACCGAAAAGCTTTTATTTAAAACGGAAATTTTCAATGATGATGACACTGTGTAACCATATGGTGACAAATATGTTCACCTTAGTCCCAACTAGCGACATCTGGTGAGCGTAAGATTATTAGCTCCTATTGAATGGTTATTTATTAAAACATCAACATTGTACACAGTCCACACAACATTGCCTCATATATGTCTGTGTTCTGTTACATGAACCCGTAAAGTCCACTGCTAGATATGGGCCCTTCTCTTTGGTGGGAGGATTTTTTTTAAATACTAGTAATGCTATTTACATTACTAATCCTCCTCTAACTACTCTTGATAAGCGTAAAATGCTTGTGTTAGAGTGGATCACTTCAGTAGTCGAATGGCGGATTCGAACCCACGACCTTCTGAGTTCGCGGTCCGCGCCCTGCCATTAGGTTACTGTCGCCTATATTTTTTTTTTTTTGACAATCATATTTTAAGACGCTTCACGCTCTTGACGGTGCTCTTGACTCCTGTCACCCGTCTGGGTATTTTACTGACGTAAACGGTAAACGATCTGGCTATATTACCATCTGTCGGAAACCATTATATCTTCTAGTAATACTTACGCTTGGTAAACTAATAAACAATTATAACAACATATCTACAGAGGTATTTACATAACTGAAGCGATCTTTTTGTACACTACATTCGTATGCATATAATTTAGTTATTAATTTATTTGGGCTATTTAAAAAGTAAAAACTGTACAAATTACATTATCTTTATTGAGAATACCACTACTGCTAGTACTGTAACTGACTAATACAAAATTTTGTTAATGTGCATTACAATAATTTAATTGATCACCCTAGTGTTCGCAAATATTACATAGACGTTTTATACAACCACTAACGGCATTATTCACCAAGATTTCATATTTAGATGTTAAATAGACATAGTTCCATTAAAATATTTAAAAAAAAAACTTCAATGTCACATGATGCATATGTGTAAAAATCAAAAACCATTGACAATTCCTTGCTATTCTCAATCAATACATAAGCAATATTAAGTATTTATTAAACCGCATTACTTATTTTTATAATTTACTTTATGGGCAAATTATTAAGAAGTGAAGTGATTATAAGTAAGACAAAAATAACTAACATAAGCCCTTGGATGAGTAAGTTACGGAAGTGGGTCGGCCATTAATATATCACAAAGAATCGACAACCGATGGAGAAGAAAGTTTCTCAAGCTGAAGCCTCTTTTATGGTTTTATTTATAGTATATTAATTTTTGATGTTCTAAAGGGAAATTCGTTATTAATATTGTACGTAACAACTAAGTGGCAAGCCTTAGTAGTTCCTAGTTCCCACCACACAGTTGCAGACTTCAAACGTCCTTAAAAATATTGTTCTAGGAAATAATACATATAGTTTCCACTTGTTCCGTAGATGGCGTAAGATGAGACTTATGAAATGCCAGAAAGACTTTATACCTTCTAAATATGGCTGTATAACTATAACATATTTATTTATCTATCATCATCATCATAACTAAACATTCAGCTTAACGATCCGTTGGACTATATCTGTAACTCTGGTTCTACGACGGATATTCACGTTACAAAGTTTATCACGGATCTTGACTTTCTTCATATGCCCAACAGTGAAGGACCACGTCTCATATCTATTTGTCATCACTGGAAAAACGTACTGATTTGTTTGAATATTTTGAGGTATACGTGACTAAAAGATGAGTCGTTATCTCGCGTACGCTGTCCAGCCGATTTGGACCCGTTTATTGACCTCTTGGTTAAAGTTGGATATATCTAGCATGTACCAGATATAACATATTATCTATATTGGAAGGAAGTAACGTATTAAATGAAAAAAAAATTTACGGATTATATTTAAAGTTTTTTAATTCCCGACATTTCGTTAAAGTTAAAGTTAAAATTAAAGGCGATATAATCCGTAAAAATTAGTTTCATTTAATGTGTAGTCTTCGCGTAAATATAAGAAAACATTATAGGAAGTAAAGTAATCAAACCGGCGGGGGACGCAGTGTCAAAGATCGTCATCTTGTAATAATCAATAATTATGGCAAAGAAGAGAAATTTTTAGGGAGAGGCTTACTACGACGACAACAATCCGACATGACTGAAGAGAGATTTGGGGCGGTACCAATAGCTTGACGTGCTTTTCGAGACACTGCTGAAACACCGCCAATTTTCTGACTCAGTGCTGCTACTGAGAATTGTTTGAAAGAAAAAAGACCAAACCTGGTTTTGGTCCGACCCGGGATTCGAATTCGAGACCAAATGGCCAGCAGTAACAATTAATATGACCAGAGTCAACTTTTCCATTATTTTCTCCACCGCAAGACGGTTAGTCTTGAAACTCACAAAAGTTATTGGATCTTGAAGAAACGAGTTATATATGAAATATGCTACGGTACGATGAAGCATCTCTATGGTAAGTTACGGCGTATTTTAAAAGGGCTTGGTAGTGAAAGTTAGGCGATAACAAAACGATTTATCAGGTATTTTTTCGTTGTTTGTTATTATAGACTTAACAAAAAGATGGTCGGTTTGCAAATCTCCGTTACCGTTACCGTTACAGTCTATCAAAAGTCCATTCCTGAACAGAAGGCCATAAATTGCCTCATAGCCTCATATTTGCTACAGTTACCACGCTTGGCAGGCGAGTTGGCAACCGCAGCTTTTTATTTTTAGTGGTTATTAGCAAAGCTGTTGCCTATCTCCTGATTTGTTTCTCTCTATTGTCTCTTATGATACTCACGGGATGATATGGGGTAGTGTTCTTACACCGCCACTACAAGGTAAATTAATATTCTCCTTCGTAAGGAAAATTTTTGACATTAATAATTATGTTACACAATACACGGATAACTAGTTTAAGGTTAGGTTACACTAAATCAGTTTTACCAAATTAACTTAATTTTTAGGAAAGACGAAACTACAATTAGAAAAACAATATATTGCATTTTGCTGAAGAAAAATAAACTGAAACTACCCCTTTTTTATTTTGCAGTTGTATTAAAAATGATAATTAAAAATTATACATACTAAAACGTGTTCTTTAGTATCTCCTTCTGCCATTATTTCCGTATATATTTTACGTTATAAGAGAGCCTTAACTCCGATACGTTTTCACATCTGAGGACTAAGGAGTAATGCCTATGGTAATGACCAGTAAAAGTTCTTGTTTCATCTGAAACACAGCAGCATTAATGCAGTTTTTACGCTGGTATTCTATAAGTTATTCATGCTGCGACCAATAAATCAGTTGTTCTTGGCTCAACGTATAAATATAATGAAAAATATGTTTGGGTATTGGGTATAATCGAGCAATTTGGTGCCGCAATCATGAATTCATCTGAACCATGCTATGAAATTTAAGGGCAAAGATTATCGCCAAAAACTAAGAGTAGATAGGAACAAAGTGTACGACTTCACAATTCTCTTAATCCGTACTACCACATTGTTACATTATTCGTTTTGTTTATTCTAATTTACGTGCCGATTCCTTTTCTTTTTCTTTATCATGGACCTCTCTTTTTGACATGGACCTCCCGTTGCAAGGAGGATTTGCCTTAATACTCACGCTTGGTAATCGAATACAAAATCGCAGCACCAGACAACTCGTTACACCACCATCTCTATATATCTATCTATAATATAACCTACTATTGAATAATTAATCAATGTAATCATTAAATCGGCAGCGTCTAAGTAGCGAGATATGTAGCAGTGTGATGGTCAATCGTCCGGTCCAGCGTGACTATTAAGTCTCCATACAACCGGAGAGGCTCGTATCCAGCAGTGGTAATTTACGAGTCGATAAAGAAAGAAAAAATTACAATTTTATTTACTGATCGTGTTATTTATCATTTATTGCTATTTAAAGCGTATTTGTGGGATCTCAATTAATATGTCCATTTTGTTTTTCAATGACAATACAATCACCTTTCTAAATGAATGAACACGTAAGATAGTAAAGGCGGCAATTGTGTTATATAACTACGAGTATTTGTGGTCAGGACTCTGTTCCTATAGATAAGTTTCAATGCGTAATATTTAGAAAGTGCTATTATTGCCAATATTCATACTTGTGAGACTCAAACGAATAATATATTGCACTATATAGGAAATATAATTACGTGCTCATACGAATTTGCCTCATAATATAAAGTCACTACAATAGAATCGATGGAAGACAAAGGATAGGTATTAAAAATGGACAAGATAAAGACTATGTATGGAAGCCATATCACACCTATGCCGGTAGTAGTCGGGAACACAGCGCTCGAAATTGTTAATGGACAAATGAAAAGTTGAATACTTTTACTGATTTTATTACGTTATGCATATATTTATTGAGTTTGAGTGGGGGGGGGACTCGAATCAAGGATGGAGGGATGGGGGATGGATATTGCAAAGCTCACGAAGTACCAAGATTAAAAGTAAGTTAAATAAAACTCGATCGAATTCGTTAAAGTAGTTTTATTCAACGTGTTCGTATAAATATAAGAAACCATTACAAGAACACTTATTATATAAATATAAAAATAAATTTTAAAACACTAACAATGTTAAAATTATGACTCATCCATAACTTGTCAATCATCAAATGCCTGATTATTCATTATATTGTGTATAACCAAAAATATTCAAAACATTGACGCATCGTGCAAATTTTTTCCAATTCAAAGTTAGGAAGATATTAAATTTGTTTAATAGTTTCGACGTGACACAAGACGGATTTTGTTTAACTGAGGTCAAGTTAAAGGTGTCTTGTATTTACCTTTTTTAAGATCTTTTATCGCCATATAAAAAAATTGAATACTCACGAAGATCGCCGCTGACGTAATTTAAGGATGTGTACCATTGTACGTTTTAAATACCATAAAGATTCCGTATAATGATTTATGACTTCCTCAAGTAACAAAATTAAAGGTTTGTTTCCAAAAATATATTAATATTAGATTTGACCGCATAGCGGCGGTGTAGGAATATCCACTACCCCATATCGTTTCGTGGATGTCGTAAGAGACGACGGAATGAAAAAAACCAAGGGAGAAAACAGCGGTTTTGTGGATGTCGTAAGAGACGACGGAGGAAACAAACAAAGGGAGAAAACAGCGGGTTTCGTGGATGTCGTAAAAGACGACGGAGGAAACAAACCAAGGTTAGATAGATCGATAGAGGATAGAAGGGATCCCATAGATTTCCTTATAGGGGTTTGACATAGTTGCCACGCTTGGCAAGGCGGGTTGGCTACTGCAGTTTTTATTTTTATATTTGTTATTAGGAAGATGCTGCTGCCCATCTCCTGGTTTGTTGTGGATATTCTTACACCGCCACTACAAAACAAAGTAGCTAGTCAAAAAAAAATCATCGTTAGTGATTTGATCTACCAAATTTTCTGCGTGAGGTCTATTTTAGAGGTCACTCTGAGGTATTTAATTAAGACAACGTTGTTATTATTTTTTTTGTATCTTCTGAGGTCCCAGGAAATAATAAGCCGTAACCACAAGCCTGCCAATCTTCAATTCATCAAGACTTTAAAAATGTATACTTTAACTAAAACAACGTCATTACGAATGTGCTGTACGAAAACATCGTGAGGAAACCTGGATGTATGAGAAATATAATATTTCAAGGACATGTGAAATCCACCAATACGCATCGGAGTAGCGCGGCGAACTTATTGGTTAATAACCCACTCCTCACCACTTCATCGGTTGACTGGTAAAGAATGTACCTACATACAGGGTTATTTTGCAATGACCGGCCAAATTTGCAGAGAAGGTTCAGAATGAGTAATATAGGTAAATGGTGAAGAAAAGTTAATTAAAAAAATCTCTATAATTCTGTCCTTTTTATCTTTTAAATTCAAAATGCGTGGTATTGCATTATTTTAACTGATTTTACTGCGCACGCACACATTTGTAAGGGTCGATCGGTAGTATCAAAAACGTTGTTGCCCATATATCATATTCAATTTGGGATAATTTCAAATAAAAGTAGAAGCCTTATTTATTCGTATTTTAAAAACTGCAATAACGGTATATAATTTTTTTATAGGATTAGGGTGACAAACGAGCACACAGCCCACCTGATGATAAGTGGTTGCTGTGGCCCATAGACATCTATATCTATCCTCGATTTCGAATCAAAATGCAGATGCGTTGTCACTCGTGAGGACTAAGATGGAATGCCTCGTTTCCAGTAAAAAGGGTCTCCGGTTCTCTACACTCTGTAGCACTCACCATACGAAACACAGCAGCTATTACTATTAATTAAGCTGCTATTTTACGCTGGTATTCTGTGAGAGCGTGGTCCTTCCCCGGTCGAGCCGACCCATTCGTGCTACAACTATACCAGTAATATAGCTGCAGCATGGCTCTACCACGTAAAAATTTATATATTTGAACTTAAGTTTAAAATTTTGCTACTCTTTGAAAAATAACCCTGTATATTGGCATTAAGTTATAGAATAAGGGTGACAAACGAGCATGCAGTCCACTTGATGGTGAGTGAATGCTGTGGACCATAAAGATAGATATATTATATTTAACAAAGTTGTAAATAATTAAACAAACGATTGCTTGGAATTTATCTGAGGAAACATTATTAACAAATTGATCAACATTTAGAAGATAGGGATGTATTAAAATGCAACGCACCAGTGATTATGTGGCTTACTGAGGTATAATTTTTAATTGGGAACTAATTTAAAAAGCCAATTAGTGAATGGAGTCATATCACTACAGCACATCCTCAAAATACAGGTTAATATCTTAAGGAAAATTGAATGGCTGTAGTAGTCTTTCGGGTCAATTTAGTCAGACCTACATAGTAGCTCCAGCCGGTGTGTGCTCGTCTTACTTTACTATAGGAATGAATAACAATAAGTGCAGTACACAATTTTTGTCGATACTTTAGTGTAAAGGTCTATCGAACCGATGGTAGGTGAAAATTTACCACCAATTGCTTATTTTTTTGCCTGATTACATGATAAATGGTTACTGCGTGCGGCCCATAGACATCTATATCTATCCTCGATGAAAATGCTGATGCGTTGTCACCACTGACGACTAAGACTGAATGCCTCGTTTTCAGAAAAAAGGGTCTCCGGTTCTCTACACTCACCATACGAAACACTGCAACATAATATTACTATTTTACGCTGGTATTCTGTGATTGGCGTCTTATACATGTTTTTAGTGAACATGTTTTTAATGATAGTATTATTAAAAGAGCGCCATTCCATAACATTAAGTCAGTAAGAAAATCCGCTACTATGATCCCGTGAGTGTCGTAAGAGATGAAGAGGGAAATTGAAACAGCATGTTCTTAATAACAACTCAAAATAATAAACTCTGGTGCCAACCCGCCTGCCAATTGAGGAAACCGTGGCAAATATCAACCTTATGAGGCAATTTAAAAGGGATGCCTGTGTTCAGCAGTGAATTTTAACGGGGATTATTTGCATGAATAAATTATAATCGTCATCGTATAAAAGTATAAAAAAACATGTATACATATATATATATATATATATATATATATATATATACAACAACGCCACCTACCGGCTCTAAATATGAATCTAAACCATCTAGGGACCCATTCAAACACGCACAAAAACATTCATCAAAATCGGTCGAGCCATTTTTGAGGTTTAGCGAGACTAACGGACAGCAACTGATTTCTATATATAGAGATGTGTGTATGTTAGTGTTACTATAATATTCTGTATAAAGAGGTTGGATGCTAAAGGAATAGGAATAGAATAATTTAAAATAGAATTTTTGACCGATTAAGAGCGCTTCCTCTCCGCTTTTGCAATCGAGGTGTGCAAATCCTTACATTTTCGTAACATATAATAAATATAATTGTTTCCGGCAGTAAATTTTATTAGATTTACAACGATGACAAAAATTACGAAATAATTTTCAAATGACACAAATCTCGTCTTGTTTTTTTTTCATCGAACAGTTCATCGATCATGCTACAGTTACCAATTGGTTTATTATTTTTTATCTATACATATGAAATAAAATTGAAATGACCGTCTGTAATATTGAAATAATTACCTACTATTAAGCTCAGGATGTTATTAGCAAGCTATTAAGACAGACAGACAGATAGAAAAAAATATTTAAAATTGTTATGTATAACCATTTTTATTAATTTTTTCTTTCTGCCTCTTTGTCTGTGTTTTTGTCTTTGGCTGAACCGATTATAATGAAACCTTACAAATTTATATTTTGTTACGGTAGTTGCTTAGGAAATGATGTTTGATAAACATAATTTTAGTTTCTTACAACACGAACTTTTGATAAATTTCACTAGTTTCGCGTCTGAGTTTATTCAACCAATTCTAACTATTCTTTTAAATGGAAAACTACGAGTATGTGTTCACAGATGATTTTTTTGCACATTTATGTTACAGTACATTCCGAATGACATAATTTTTTCCATCCTTTTCAATTTAACGCTTAAAAACGTCCGATAATTTTCAATGTTCCCGTATTAATTTAGTAGTGACAGAATCAATCGCCAAAAATTATAGCGAAATTAGCAGTTACATGGCAAATTAAATAGTTGAGCAAATATAGATATTTTAGAAAATCTATACAAATAAATGAAACCGAAGAGTCTGTCTGTAATATCGAAATAGCTGCCTTATTTTTATTATTGAGCTGCGAGAGTTATTTGCATGCCAAGTCATTAATCACCAATTTAAAATTTTTCGCATGTCTGTCTGTCTGTCCGGGCTAATCTTCGGAATGGTTGAACCGATTGTAATGCAACTTAACCAACAGATAGAGAGTATCATCAGGAGTGATCTAGACTATAAAAAAAAAAAGAAAATTTGATGATTTTAATGGTTTTTTCTAACCCAGGCGAAGCTGGGTAAGATGTGTATGGTGGCGTTATTGATATATTTAATACGACAAAGAGTGATCGTCAGCATCATAACTGCGTTTTAATTTTTTATTAAATTAAGTTTACATTAGAAATAATTGTATATTTATTTATAACTTACCTGATTAATTATCGTGAAAAAATTACATATATCCTTAATATAAATATAATATACACTGCAATATTCACTTCACGTACATTAGTCAAACTATGTGCATAAAACTATCCACAAAGTATTTCGGAATTTCGAGGATAATCGCACAATTTTTAGTATAGTCGTGTTATTGACACTGCATAATTTAACGGTTGGAAGTCGCGGCCTTTTCACATAAAGACGCGCACAACGATGCGTGCAAGCCGCGAGGTGTGCGCCGCTACTTTGCGCATGCGCACCTTACGTTCGCCCACTGTGGAACCTAAGTAGGTGACATAGAATCCGTTGATATTAACAAAATTGTTTCTAAAAATATTCAAAAATAATTTATATAACCATATAACCATGAAAATTTCAAGTTTTTTTTTCTTTTATTTTTGAAAACATTACTCGTAGCTTTGTTCTTAAATTCCTGCTATTTCAATTAACTACACCATACACCAACACTACTACAAAACACTTGCGCTCATATCATGCACGATGCAATCCAAATGACGGATTCTAATCCACGACATTAAATTACCGTAAATACTCGAAGCCTTAAACTGTTTTCGCTCCAAATGTTTTGTATTTGTCATTATTATTCTGCCCCTTCCGACGAGCCTTTTTCCTATAAATCGCAATAAAAAATATTTAGGGTCACTTATCGGGATAAAAACTATCCTATCTCTCACTTTGAAGCAATCAATACACATTTACAAAATTTCAATAATATCGGTTGAGCGGTTTCGGAGTAGAGCGTGAACAAACATCGTGGCACGGGATTTTTATATTCCGGGCTGGGGACCTGGGCACACAATACATAATAGTACTACGACCTGGGCTCATGCGCTAAAGTATCCTTACGATAATGACGAATCTATCGGTATCTCGATAGGCACCTACTTGTACAAAGACATCTGCTTATAATCCATACTATTATTTACGCAATACAACGACCCCAAACATCAACTTTTCTGGAATTACACAATCACACTACTGGACGACTATTTTATTCATTAATTGCAGCATAAATAGCTGCTGAATATAGGCACAGATTTCCTCATTGCAATAGTTCCCATAGTTTCTACGCTTGACAGGCGGGTTAATATTTGGGGGTAGTGGGGGTAGTGGGTTCTCTAACGCCGATACTACACGGCAAGTATTGTTTATGTATTTTATTTTATATTTAAGTGTTGGTGAACAATTATTTTCGGCCATTTTATATTTAATGAGGGATTTCATCGTTTTCTTAGTGGTGACAATGCATCTGTATTTTGATTCTTAATCCAGTAGGTATAAATGATGAGGGCTTATTTAGGCCACAGCCACCATCCATCCATCTGGACTGTGTAATCGATTGTCACTCTTACTTTTATAAAAAAACTTAATAACACTAAATTATTTTTAAATTTTACTGAGTGCATATTACTCATTTTGATTATTTCCCATTTGCCGAATCCGTTTACAGGAAAATTCATCCGGTGTTGTGGCATTTAGTCAATTGTTCGGAAGCAATTAAATAGAAGAAGCGCAGGATGACACATTAGTACGTAATTGTGCATGAAAGAAAAAAGACAAGCAATAAATTACTATTATAATTTTATTGAATAACTAACTGGCTCAGCAGAATAGGTTTTGCTGTTTCCAGTTTTTAATTTGCATTCGCTCCGTATTATATTTTTTAAATGTTAATGTAAAATCACTACTAAAAATCAAATAACTCGACCACAGCGCCACCTCCAAATTTAGCCGGATGCAGATTTTGTCATTTTCTTTTTTGTCACTAAACCAACCTGTTTTGAGAATATAAGTGATTCTAGTTCATAAAACATAGAATATAAATTGTCAATAACTTGACTACAACCCTTCTGTTGGATCTTAATATAACTATAAACCATTGCCTCGTCAAGTCGTTCAGAAGTTACACGATCACTAACAGACGCACCGACAAACACGAAAACAGAAGTGTGTACACTGCTGATTGATGGCAGAAATAGGAAAGGAGGGTGGTGAGGGTACCATAGGCCGTACTAGGGTAAACCGAATGCCGAAACTTACTGCATGTCTTACATGGTCGTCACTCCATCTAGTGGAGAGTCGCCCTACAATCTTATCTTACTGGTACAAGGCTTACAATAGAGAACCTTTCTCCCCCTTCAGTAGTCGGTTCTTTGAGCTACATGGCCGGCCAATTATCATTTCAGTTTATCGGTTATAAAACTTTAAATCTTAAGCATCCAGATAAACCTCCTCTCCAGAAAGTCTGCAAAACAAGAGGTTTGGAGGTACGTTGTCGGTCTTTTAGAAAGCAGTCGGCTCTTTTCTACTACAAATAATTAACTATAAGGAATATAAAAGTCAATACATAACATTGACACAAACCCCGTCCTCAATTATCTGACCTTGTATTAAAGATACACCCACTGCTTCTTAGCAGAGAGAAATCGTCGATCAAACAAAACACTAGCGGCTTTATTGGCAGAAGATATACACACGTCATAAAAGTTAGCGAAAGAGACACGTGAAGGCTACTTTATGAAAAGTAGAAAGTATAGATATCAAATAGCTCATAAAAAATACTAATAGTAATTGTAATTTTGTTCATCATTCATTCATTCATGCCAGCCAAAATTACACTGCTAAACACAGGCCTGCCCTATTTGTTGCTTCATAAAGATATTTGCATAGTAGCCACGCTTGGCCGGCGGGTTGGCAAACGCAGATTTTTTATTTTTTATTATTGATTTATTATGATTTTTTATATTTTATTTTTTACGTTGTAGAGCTATGCTGCAGCTATATTACTTGTATAGTTGTAGCACGAATGGGTCGGCTTGACCGGGGAAGGACCACGCTCTCACAGAATACCAGCGTAAAATAGCAGCTTAACGCTGCTGTGTTTCGTATGGTGAGTCTAGAGAACCGGAGACCCGTTTTACCGGAAACGAAGCATTGCATCTTAGTCCTCACGGGTGACAACGCATCTGCATTTTGATTCGTCATCGAGGATAGATGTAGATGTCTATGGGCCACAGCAACCATATAGTATCAGGTGGACTGTGTGCTCGTTTGTCACCATTATCCTATAAAAAAATGAGTTGTTATCAGTAAAATAATGCTGCTCATCTCTTGTTTTATTTTCATCTGTCTTTACGACACCCACGGGATGATATTATGGGGTTTGTTTCTCTTACACCGCCACTATACGGCAAAATATATTTATAATTTTGTTTTATAATAATAACTTTAGTACCACCTTGAATAGTCCATGTAATAGATTGGCAAATCTATAGCACGGGCCAAAGAAATACATGCATCACTAATCTATATAATTGATGATATTATCTTCTCCGAACCAATTTCATTCGACGCTTAATTGCATAATGAATACTTGATTAGGTGTTCTTTAAAATCGAACTTATAATTAGTTACATGACTTAAATAGTTTCATAGTTAGCTACACGGCTTTAAAAAAAAAGACCGCCGAGTTTTTGTCAGTTTTTTCAGGACTGATGTAGATTTTGGGGTTCGTAAAAATTTTAAACAAGCCTAAATTGAATTAAATGTTTTGACTTTGACTTTGTCTCATCAAACATATTTTTCAAACAAAGAAAATACGTTATTCTCTCTTTGTCAAAACTATAGTCGGATTATTTACCAGCGTCATAATCATTAACAATCTAAATGTCTAGAGGTATGCCCAGTATTTTTGCATAAACCATAAATAAAATACAGAAATTCTTAAAAATCACTGACTTGTTATCCAAAAAAATTGAATTACAAACACAACTTTTCTCCAATCAAAGCTTTCCTTAAACTATCATTAAAATTAATTAAATATTTAATAAGCATAACGAAAACTCAAAACTAGCTATTAAAAATCCAAAACCTAAATTCAAGCCGAAAGCGTAAACCAGTTAATTATAACGGGCACAAAAAACCGAAACTTAATCACTTTCTACGGTTTCCAGGCGACGGCGCGGCGGCGACGGTGTTTTTCTTGCCATTAGTCAATTCACGGCGCTTTCTTTGTAATTATGACTACGAGCGTGCGTAACCTAATAGCAATGTTTATATTTTTCTTTTTCTTCATCGGCCCGTAAAAGTACACTGCTATACATGAGTTTCCCTCTATTATAGTTAGGATTTGGTTTAATCGTCACGCTTGGCTGGCGGATTCACGATCTGTTGCGGGGATTAAAACTTTCTTTAAAAAAGGATTATTTAATCAGTTGGCATATAAACACTATTTCGAAATCAACTAGCACAATTATTATACATAGCTGTTTTTCGCAACTTCATAGGTGTGGAATTTATTACGATTGGATTTCGTCGGTTTTAATTTAATCAAGGATAGATTTTGATGATTTTGCTGTCAATGGACCACAAAATTCACCTAACATTTGTTAGATTGTATGCTCGTTGGTCATTCTTACTTCAAAAAAAATACTGACACAAAAGGCTATGATAGGCTTCCAGGCTCATTTAGTCAGAAAAAAATAAGTAATAGCGTATTTCCAATCAACTAAAATCATTGCCAAGAATGTCAAGGTTTTATGCAATAAACGTCGATAAGAATTTTAAGAAGGCACAGGTGTACATAGATAAATATATACATCTCATATTTGTACACACGCTACATTACTCGGTATTTCTGCGTAGTTACGAGTAGTAGATAGATTTTGGCAGCTACAAACTTAAAAATGATCTAGTGGATTTTCTGTTTTCAATAAAATCACTTATTATGTCTACGAGCAGGGATATTTAAAAATATTTATTTTTATTCTGTTAATTTTTATTAAAATATAGCCACGGTAGCTCAGGGGCCAAGCGCTCGCTATAATTTTCACAGTACGCGAGCAACCCAGGTTCGGTCCTCGTCGGTACCAATTAAATTAATAAGTGCATGCTGTGGTCCTTTTAAGACTAGCCATCTGCTCAGGACAGGATTATATTGTCTTGTTGAATCCACTGTTTTCTCAGAGTTACAGTTGGCGCAAAACTTCAATGGTTCCCTCATGTATCTAAACTAGCTAGCAAACTTAGTACTGCGGCATATGCTGTAAAAAAGATTAGAGTTCTTACATGTGTTGAAACAGCTAAATTAGTTTATTTTAGTTATTTCCATAGCATAATGTCATATGGAATCTTACTATGTGGTAATGCGACTAACTACACCATTTTTGTTTAGCAGAAAGATTTTGCAGAAAGCAATTTATAACCTAGGTCCGAAGGAATCCCTTGGAGAAAAATTTAAAGATAAATATATTAACTTTGACCTCTAAATATATTTACGAAAATTGAATGTACCTATGTACACAAAAACAAAAATAGTTTTATTAAAAATAGTGATGTTCATTCGGTAAAAACTAGAAACAAGCACAAGTTAATTTTACCAATTACTTCTACTTCAAAGAGTCAGTAATTCCTTCATGGGGCAACGTATACCTTCTGTTACAACAAAGACACAGAAAATATGCAGGACTTATCTATCTAAAAGTTTAATTAAGAAAAATTGTTTAGAAAGGATTATTTTATACTACTAAAGAGTACATGATTGATATCGATCACTTAATTCCCAGGGGTTACGGGAATGAGGTGATCGCTACCATGCTGTTTCTAAATGTTAATTTCTTAATGTTATACTAATTGTATAAAATATTATATTGTAAGTTATTTTTTTTAAAGTCCCGCTGGGTTTCTTGCTGGTTATTCCCACCAACCAGTGGTAAAGCTTATAAATGACTTTCAATAAGTATTTTTGTAATCTATATTGAATAAAAATGATTCCGATGGAACTGCAATTCGACAAAACCGGAGAAAGATCAGGCGCAGGACGAACGGTTATAACCACTAGACCAACGAGGTATTAAAATTCAAATAGCCACAAGGATCCTTCCTGGGATCCTTCCTGAATGCATATGTACGCCGGCAGACGTCGATCTGCCCATCCGCTACGTGGGTTTCCACATTTACAGTTTGAAAGTCAATTTTATAAATAACTTCATCAAAGTGCCAGCGGGTCCGGTTTTTGTGATTTTCTTTTTTGCCACTAAAGCAATATATATTGAAAATATGAGTGATTTTGATCCATAAATATAGATTTTTTTTAATAACTTGACTTTAACACCATATTGGATACTACAAAAGCTATGGACCATCGCCTCAAAAAAAATGTGTGTATAAGACCTCAATCGGTAAAGTCGTTCAGAAGTTACACGATCACTAACTGGTGCACCTACGATTATATTATATATATTTATAGTTTTATATTTATATAGTTGTCTTTCTTTCTTTCTTACCGATAGTATAAGTTAAAATGTGTGACAATCTATGGTGGAGGTCTATGTTCAGCAGTGGACTTCTGGTAGGCTGTAATGACCTCAGGTTCAGTAATACTCAGATGGAGAAAACTGCAAAAACAAATTAACTCCCAACCCTTCCAGAAATGAGAGAATACCTAGTAGTGGGACAAATAGGTAATTTGACTTTTTACTGTAGTTTGAAGCCACTGGTTTTAATAAGCTTTTTATGAGATATTCTTTAATACTTTTTAAGTTCTGTTTAAAGTAAGTGGTGTACTCTATCAAGTTTACTCCGAATTCCTAGTGAGCATTGAGCAATATCTATGTGGTATGTGTGTCAATTACCAGTTTTGGTGCGCCAAATGATTGGCACCGAAAAAACATCAGTTTAACAAACTTGTTCTAAATAAAAACACTCAATAAATTTTCGAGGCTAATGTTTTATTTATTGAGTCGGTACAAACTAGTAAATGTCCCTTCACTTATTTTTTTAAAACGTTTACCTATGTTAGAATTATGTCCTGTAACGTAAAGGAGTTTTAAATGATATAAAAAAATATTATTATAATGTTTACGCCAATTAGGTCTGAAGGATTTAGATAGCTAGTTTATATACAGGCTGTTAGGCATTTCATCTAGTCCAAACAGGTGACAACGCATCTGTGGTCTTCTTTGTTTGCAGTTTCAGGTGTCCATGGGTGACAGTAGCCACTTAAATTTTATAAAAACGTTTCCTGCTCCTTTAGCCATTATCAACCGCTGGACTCGGGCTGCTTCTATTGAAGGGAGAATTTGCTGTATGATCATAACACAGGACGTCTCACACCTTGCCGATTATTTTATAGAATAAATGTAAAGTTAGTGGTGACGGGGATAGTGCACGCAATTGAGGGAGGGGAGGTGCTCTTCAAACTAGGTACGACACATCATTTTATTTTATTACGTGGACCTAAGCAAATTAATTTTTGAACAACTTTAATATAATGGATTTCCACAAAGTAACGCCTGATTCTATTAATTAGAATAAAGGTGACAAACGGTAACACAATCCACCTGAAGGTAAGTGGATGCTGTGGCCCATAGACATCTACATCTATCCTCGAATAAGAATCAAAATGCAGATGCGTTGCCACCCCTGAGGACTAACATGATAAGTCTCATTTCAAGTTAAATTGGGTGTCCAGTTCTCTACACTCACCATACGAAACACAGCAACATTAAGCTGCTATTTTACGCTGGTATTATGTGAGAGTGTGGTCCTTCCCCGGTCGAGCCGACCCATTCGTTTTACAACCATAATACAGCTGCTACATGGCTCTTCCACTTATAAAACGTATTTTGCATCTGGCATATTCTAAAGCGGTATTAGCGGCTTAATAGAACCCATTATACCATTTGCGACACCCACGGAAGGTCTCGCAAAAGGTGACTATACTAAATGCCAATGTAGATAAAATTATTTAAGTTGAGTGGATCGCGATTTTTTTATTTGGTTACAATAGAGCACTACATCTCCGCTTAGCGTTCGATGTGCGCAAAAAATAAAAAATACTAAATAAGGTATAACCATGTTACACCACCTTAACCTTTCACTTACCATACCAGGTGAGATAGTAGCCAAGCACTGGCTTATAATAATAAAATAACCGTCTAATTTACTCCAGACATAAAATACCCAGATCGGGAACGGCAAAACTGCGAGACGTCTTGTACTGCAAACGCCAATCCTCCTGTCAAGCGTGACGATTATGGCCAATCTTCTCTTCGACGGAAGAGGTAGTCCAGCAGTATAGTCGCTGCTGAAGGAGAAGAAAATATTGAAGATGGCTGTTTCATTATATTAAGATCGCTATTGATCATAGGTCATAATCATAAGATTGACTTAGCACTTCCGATTCAGATAGGTAAATTATTTTATGACGCCATGACCGTTACCGTTACCGATACGGCCTATTAAAGTCCACTGCTGATTATAGGCATCCCCCATAGATTGCCTCATAGGGGGGATATTTGCCATAGTTGTCACGCTTGGCAAGCGGGTTGGCAACCGCAGTTTTTTATTTTTAGTCGTTATTAGGAAGACGCTGCTGCTCATCTCCTGATTTGTTTCCCTCTGTCGCCTCTTACGACACCCACGGAATGATATGGGGTAGTGGATATTCTTACACCGCCATTACACGGTAAACTGTCATGACACAGTAATTTAAATACAATATAAAATAAAAATTCTACCATCATTAAATAATCAGTTTACAAATCTTTAACGGCACATGCGTAGATATAGTTCACCGGGCAATAAATTGCCAACGCGCCCGGTTACTCTAGGTCGCGACTAACGGTCACTACTTTAAAAGGGAAACGTCCGGTTATCGTTATAACGAGACTTAGCTGCACGCCCCGGCATCTATTATACCTACGCCAGTGTAATGAACAATTTGTTTCTCTAAGTTGCAAAATTAGTCCCTTGTGAAGATTAAGATACTTTGTGATAGATAAGAGATATCGTCTCGTGGGCGTTAAATAGTATGGCCTGTAATTGTGTTGATCTGTGGCGGTGCGGACTTGTATTACCGACTTTTCTTTACTTTTTATAAACCAATAAAGATCGTGGTAGCTCAGGGGGTAAACGGTCGCCGTAAAATTCATATACATACATCTACACCAGTCTTTCTCAAAGTGGGCGATAACGCCCCCTTGTGGGCGTCGGAGACCTAGAGGGGGGCGTTAAGGGGCCCAGAAAAAAATGGGGGGCGTTGGCGTGGTTTAGAGAGGCGATGGTTGATTTGTAATTTCATTTATATACTTTATATTTTAAAATTTACTAAAATTAAAACTTACCTACTACTCTGATGGTATATAAACTAGAAATACTTAACATAGATTTCGTAGGATAGTTGTAACAAGTTTTTGTTAAATAACGCTATTGGTGCAATCGGCTGGTTCATCGATACTTGTCTTAACTTGCTCAGTACGATTGATTGAGCGTTGAGATAAACGAGTTTGTGCGTGATTGTCTTATTCCTGTCGGTGCGTGCTGTATTTAAATCTTAGGTATATAAAAGCTCGTAATAATTTTTATATTTTCATTAGTGGTTTCGCGCGCAATCTTTAAACAAGTATTTAAATTCAACACTTTATTTACATATTTGTAAAAACAAAGCCATGTCGGAAGCAAAAAAGAAGAGACGGCAATATAGTGCAGAATATATTAAATATGGATTCATAGAAAATTCGACAAATCCATCTTTGCCTTTGTGTCTTCTTTGTTCAAAAACATTTTCAAACGAAGCGATGAAGCCTTCAAGGCTTCAAGATCATTTGAATAAAATGTATCCAGATAAGAAGGACAAAACTGTAGCCTATTTTCAAGACTTGGCCTAATGCTCAGTTAAGTGTATCAAAACTTTTTTCGGTGGCTGCTAAGCAAGACGATGACGGACTTCGAGCTTCATCCAATATCTCTTTGTTAATTGCTCAAACAGGTACACACCACACACCATCGGAGAAACGTTAATTTTACCGGCAATAAAAGAAGTTATAACTACTGTGCTCCATAAACCAGCGGCAGACATAATTCGAAAAATTCCTTTGAGCAATAGTTCTGTGCAAAGACGAATTGATGAACTGGCTGAAAACATTGAAGAGTCATTGTGCAATCATCTGAAGACTAGTCAATTTTCAATTCAGTTCGATGAGTCCACTTTACCAACTAATGAAGCATTGTTGCTGTCTTACGTGAGGTTTATTAAAGATGAAAATATATGTCAAGAACTGTTAATTGCTAGAAATTAAAGACAGACTAGAGACAGACACAAAAGGAGAAACCATATTTAAAACACTGGAAAAGTTTTGTGATGAAAAAGAAATTCCCTTGAAGAATATTATATCAGCTCCTACAGATGGTGCTCCAGCTATGACGGGGTGTCAAAAAGGCTTCATAGCGTACTTAAAAAACAAAATTCCAGATGTGCTTGCTGTACGAGTACATTGCGTTATACATCGACAACATTTGGTAGCTAGAAATTTAAGTGAACGACTGTTTCAATCACTGCAACATGTCATCAGAGCAGTCAATAAAATCCGAAACAATTCTTTAAATGACAGATTATTTAATCAGCTTTGTGTTACTACTAATGATGAAGATTTCAACCGATTGATCTTTCACACAGAAGTGCGTTGGCTATCAAAAGGAAATTGTCTGACTCGATTTTACAATCTGTTTGACTCTGTCGTAGAGTTCTTGGAAAACAAAGACACAGAATTGCGCGACAACCTCATCACATCAAAGAATGATATCGCATATCGCAGACCTTTATAAATTGCTTAATGATATGAATCTCCAACTTCAAGACAATGACTTGAACTTAATAAAAACAAAAAATGTCGTCGCTGCTTTCGTAGCCAAGCTGCTCTTACACAAAAAGAATATCGGCAGACGCGAGTTCCATAATTTTCCCAATTTATCAGTATCCTGCAACAACGACGACTTGCTTGTCTACTGCCAACATTTGGAAAATCTCCACCGTGATTTCATTGAAAGATTCCAGGACATTTTGAAATTGAAAATACCAGACTGGGTGTTAGATCCTTTTTCAAATGTCAACATAGCAGTATCAGCCCAACTGGAAGAAGACCTTATAGAACTGACAACGAACGAGGAAATAAAAATCAAATTCAAAAATGGCTACCAAGAATTTCGGCAACTAAAGTCAATTAGCAGTTGTACCCTGGATTATGGTCAATTAGCAGTTGTATCCTGGATTATGGTCGATCGTTCAACGATTTTTGATAGCATTCCCATCGTCATATTTGTGTGAACGTGGATTTAGCGCTGTGACAACGCTGCTTACTAAAAAGAAATCGTTTGCATGTTACCGAACGCGGCGACTTACGACTGTTTTGAGTAAAATCGAACCTGATATCAACAAACTTGTTAAAATTATCAAATTCATCCATCTCATTAGATTAGTTTTAAAACTAAAATTGATTACCTATCATATTAATATATATATTGTTTCTTTTAATTTGATTAAAATATATTCTTAATATTATAAAGTTGCGTTTTAATTGCTCTCACTTTTAATAATCTAAGTCTAGTCTAGTCTAGTTTAGAAAGTAAGTTTAAACACCAGAACCGACTAATATAGCACTCCATAACTAAATTAATTAAAGTAATGAAATTGTGGTTTTTAAGTTTTATGAGTGTATAAAAAATTGGGGGCGCTGAAAAATAATTGATTTTCAAAGGGGGCGGTAAAATAAATAAGTTTCATAATCTCTGATCTACACTGTGAGAGCGTGGTCCTCCCCTGTTGAGCCGACCCATTTGTGTTAAAACCAGAATATAGCTGCAGCGTGGCTCTACCACGTGTAACTTAAGCCTGTAACTTAAACTTTTTATCCACTGCTCGATAAAGACCTTTACAAGAAAACGTGGTAAGTTTAGACAGGGCCTGAATGCACCCAGAATCCCTTTCCAAGCCGACTGCAAAGAAAGGAGAAGCTTCCCAATTCTTGTAAATATTTTTATGTATGTTCAGCAGTAATTCTTTACCACGTAGACCGATTTTATTGATTCTTTTTTGTAAGAAAAGGGTCCCTCAGGAGTTCAGTCGATCTAAAAATCATCAAACTTTTAAATAGGACATAGCAAATAACTCTTTATTAGATTTCGATGAATATAATATTGTAGGGAATGAAGGTAAAAAAATAAAATGAAATATAATCTCCCACTTGTTCTAGCAGTATAAAGTATCGCGCAGGCGACTGGGAGGCATCAGTCGGTAATTCTACGAATCTCACTATCGTTACTATGCTCGTTGGGGTATTCCACTAGTGTAGGCAAGGAAGGTCCTGTTGCTGAGCGGCTGCCCTTTGTTACATTGAGATGGGTGATGTTGCTATTGGTTTGCATGTTTTGGTGTTATCATGTAATAGAGTCCTTCACGTTACACCGGTGTGTATTTGTAACGGGAACACATTATGGTTGATCGAACTGTATTGTTGCTGACAATGATTGGTTGCGTAAGCAGGAGAGCAAGTAGACCATACGCTTTCACACCTTTATTATCCTTCACGATTGGCCTCCAGAATGGTTTCTGGTTTTTATTTTGAGAATAATTTCTAAGATCAGAAGTGGAATAACATCTTACAATATATTCATCGAAATCGGTTGACGTGGTAAATAGTTTTGTTATCGTTTTAGTAGCTACTTCCATGAATCGTTAGGAGTCTTTCGAATAATGGTAGGAAGTCAGGGAAAAAATCTGCCGATGCGAAATAAAAATATATTGTAATAAAAAAGTCAATTTTGGTAAAAATGTTAGTTAGGAGTTATTGGCACTTCATCGACGATATATTCTTATGAGTTTTTTGAAATCGGTTTATGCTTTTTCAAACGTTTAATTACATATTGCCAGCATTTGATTATGAGTAACATCCGTTTGTTAGCCGGCATTACCTCGCACAAGCGATCGGTTCAGTGGAAGAAGCTTGCCACCATTAAAAAACAAAAAAAATCTTAACCGTGAAATAAAACCTTAAAATCTTATACTACCTAGGAAAACCAAGTGTCGACTCTCACCGGCAATAATTAAATTGTGAATTGCAATTTCACGATGCGCTCGGCCACTTACAGATGATATTTTGAAAATTAGAGTAACTTATAATTAGTTCCGAGATTTTGTTTTTGTCAAAATTATTTATAACTTATCCATAATTGTTTCTTAATCTAGAATTGTAGCCCAAATATTATATAGTTCCAAGCACGGAGTACATTTATTAAACGGATAATTATTATTAATAGTCGTGTTGTGGCACCGTAATGGCCGTAGTACACCAAACGCATACTTAAAGTATACAGAAGCATAGCTTGCTTATAGTATACATATGCATATTTTGCTTATAGTATATATAAGCATAGCTTGCTTATATTATATATAAGCATAGCTTTTGTATTATACATAAGCATAGCTTGCTTATATTATATATAAGCATAGCTTGCTTGTGGTGTACATAAGCGTAGCTAGCTTATATTATACATAAGCATAGCTTGCTTATTTTATACATAAGCATAGCTTGCTTATTTTATACATAAGCATAGTTTGCATATATTATACAAAAGCATAGCTTGCTTTTAGTGTACATAAGCATAGCTTGCTTATATTATACATAATCTTAACTTAATTATATTATACATAAGCATAGCTTGATTATAGTGTACATATGCATAGCTTGCTTATATTATACATAATCTTAACTTGCTTATATTATACATAAGCATAGCTTGCTTATTTTATACATAAGCATAGCTTGCTTATTTTATACATAAGCATAGTTTGCATATATTATACATAAGCATAGCTTGCTTATTTTATACATAAGCATAGTTTGCATATATTATACAAAAGCATAGCTTGCTTTTAGTGTACATAAGCGTAGCTTGCTTAAATTATACATAAGCGTAGCTTGCTTATATTATACATAAGTATAGCTTGCTTATAGTGTACCTAAGCGTAGCTTGCTTATATTATACATAATCTTAACTTGCTTATATTATACACAAGCATAGCTTGCTTATATTATACATAAGCATAGCTTGCTTATAGTGTTCATAAGCATAGCTTGCTTATAGTGTACATATGCATAGCTTGCTTATGTATACTCTAATCATGCGAGTGATTTGCGCAGCCTTTGTGTGCGTAGCGTAAAACTATAGATCTTTGGTGCATTGCTACACCTAACTATAAATTAAAAAAATTAAGTTTGACGTACTTTCAATTAATTAGTTTTTGAAGTCCTATATCTAATATCCAATAAAAATATTTTCCCATTCGTTTTATTATAAATAATAGAGCTATGCCGCAGCTATAGTAGTAGCTAGCTAGTTGTGGTACTATAGGATCGGCTCGATGGGGGAAGGGCAACTGTCTTAAGCGTTACCAGTATAAAATATCAGCTTAATGCTGCTGTGTTTCGTATCGTGAGTGTAGAGAACCAGAGACACTTTTTATTGGAAACACATTCCATATCTGTCCTTAGGAGTGACAACGCATCTGTATTTTGATTCTACTCGAGGATAGATGTAGATGTCTATGGGCCACAGCATTCACTTACCATCAGGTGCACTGTGTGATTCTTTGTCACCCTTATTCATTCACAAAATCATGTCACTGTTTAGTTGACATCACAAAGCCTGCGTTCACATGAGCTGCACGGAACGCAGACGTGCATGGATTCGAACACATTCGGCGTGCTCCGTCCTGGAGTCGCCAAAAATAATACAAGCCTTGGGTGAAATTAAAGAGTTCAATAAATAATAAAAAACAAAAGAGTATGGTACAACATCCCAAAATTAACGCCTGCGTGGTGTTGCGTTTTACTTTCACGTTGAGTGGTATAATGAGTTACAGGTGTACTTTGTGAATAGGGTTGATAACATTTTTTAGCTGATTTGCTAATTATAATAGTTTTTCGGAATAAGCTATAAGAATATAGTACACTTCTAAAAATATAGTAGTTTTCGGAAAGAGTAAAAAATAGACAAAGATTTCAAATGAAGTACCTACTTACTTGTTGATTTTTATAAAAACTATTTTTTTGCATTTTTTAACTATTTTTTTTACAATAAGAGTGACATCATGCTTTATCCGCATTTAATTTTTAAATTAATTTAATCTACATTAATTAAAAATTTAACGCCCATTTTTTATTAATAAGATTCTCACTCTGTTTTTTTCTTCTCGTCATTTCAAATTTATAACAAACATATAATAATTTGTTTATTATTAGTTTCGGTTATGCAAAATAAAGATCCGTCCAACTGAAATATAGTATTTTTAAATATATAGTACGCAGATGCGAAATACAGTATAATACTTAATATTCTAGTACCGTTGGCAACCCTATTTGTAATATACGTATTATTAGATGGCCAGTTAAGTTTCGGCCACTTTCACTGGCAAGCAATATCCAGCGGACTTATTTACACGCATTTTCTAACACGCAATCTTCTCGTTTAAAGCCCATCTGATGTAATAGTTCATTTAACGTCTTCGTTGTCTTTGCTTCTCAAAGACATTAGTTTACTTTATTTTGTGAGTAATCAGACAACGAAGGTTATCTAACGCCATATTCAAAATAAGTTGTACGGAAAAACTATTTAGATAGATATATATTTATGAAGAGAGAATGAGATATTAATAGCAACTATAGACAACCGAAAGACACACGTAGAGACGTGGTAGAGTCAGACTGGAATGTATTATAGTAGTACGAATAAATCCACTCGACTGGGAAAGAACAAAAGCATGGAATACCAGCATGAAATAGCAGAATGGTACTCTTGTTCTTCGTAATATGAATATACAGAACCGGTGACCCTTTTACTGGTAACAAGGCAAATCATCTTCGCCTCAGGGGTTATTCTAAAGATAAAAAGAAAACCTAAATACAGCCGAAAAATAAAGAGGCACTAATTTTGAATGTAATAAAACAATATTCTTAAGTAAACGTAATAATTGATTTATATACTTTACACGTACAAGAGTTCAAGTATAATGAATTATACCATTGCTAACGTAATAAACCTAGAAACAATATTAGAATGATTGATTAACGAATGACTTTAATCGTAATATCGTGCATCGTTAATTAGCTTATTAAACTCCGAAATTACATAATTAGTATGAAGCGCGAGGATACAGATGTATTTTATGAGCATCCGTTACTTACATTGTTTTTAACTATTCAAATAAACTATATTGTATTTATTGAATAAAACTATTTTTTACGGATTTTATTGCGTTTAATTTACTATTTTAATTGCCGACGTTTCGAGTGCTTTACAGGGATCTGTGACAGAAAACATCTGGTCACCGAGCTTCAGCACGTCGGGCAAGTATTGCAAGACAACAAGCTTCGGATCCCGCGCCTACGTCACTGTGACCGAGCGAAGCCGTCTTTTTGTTTGTCCTATGTAAGAGAGACCACATTCGCAATCAAGCTTGTACACTCCTGCATCTTGTAGAGGGATATTACGCTTGACGGATGGTAAAAATTGACTCATCTTCTTCGGCGGCTTGAAGTATGTTTTAATAGAAGCTCGCTTCAAAATGTAGCCAACCTTGTCTGTGACTCCTCTGACATAGAGTAGTACAGCAGGCACACGCTCGACTGTGGTGGGCTTCACTCGGTCAATTAAATTACAATTATTGAACTTATGTAGAAATGATTTAACTAAACAGGATACGATATTTAGAAAACGATAAGTACGGAAGAAAAACTATTTGTGTCATTCAGGTTAGTATTTTATATGAAAATAAAACATCTGAAGCTATTCTATATATATATATATATATATATATATATATATATATATATATATATATATATATATATATATATATATTATATTCATTATTCTAGTATATATTTTATTTTATGAATAATGAACCTAAAACTAAAACCTTAAAAAATATATATTGTAATAACTAAAATATATTATTAAAAATAGTCCCTTTAGGGCAAGATTCCGAAGATACTGGCAGCGTTCCCTTTGAATAGCTAAACCACTTTGTCCGAGGTAGCTGCCAGCTCTTCGGTCTCCTGTGACGTCGACTAACCTTTTTCTATTTCAAAAGCCTATATATATATGAAGGAATCTTCTGAAGCATTTGTCATATTTGACGGTGGTGTGCTAAACGGTGCACTAGATAAAGAGTCATTGTTGTAGTCCATCATGGATAGGGTTTCTCCGCGAACAGTAGAATATCCAGGGTGATAACTTCGAGACGGCGGCGGTTCTGTTTGTTGTGACCAATAGCTTTGACGGTATAATGCACTATTATCAATGTTGGGCACAGCCCGAGTTGCTTCTAGCCTAGCTCTAGCCTTCAAGGGTAGCAACTTATCTGTATGTAAGATGAATTAGACCGGCGTCTGGAAGCAGCGTCAATAGTGCGAAATTCATCTACTGTGATAGCTAAGCCGTCTGCGAAGCGTGACGGTTGTGAAGAAATCAGAGTTACAGCAATAATTCACTTACGTTTCTGATTCAAGTTTCCATAACTTCATAAAATATTCTATGTATATAATATAATACCTATAAATACCAAGAGCAAGGAAAATTTCCATTCATTCATCACTCATAACAGCCCATCAAAGTCCACTGCTGAACAAAAGACTCCACCATAGATTGCCTCGCAAGGGATGACATTTTTAATTGTTGCCACGTTTGGCAGGCGGGTCAGCAACCACATTTTTACTAATAGTAGTTCTAAATTTTAAATGTTTCAGTTTCCCTCTGTCGCCTCATAAGGTACGGACGACGCACGAGCCACGAAACAGAAAAAGTAACAGAAACTTTTTTAATGAATATAGATTATAAATAATACATATTGAAAGTCACTCTTTCGTTAATTTACCTCTCTCCTGGGAAGAACCAGCAAGAAACAGGTCGGAACTTTTTTTGAAAAAATAATAACAACACAGAGCAAATTAGAAACGACCACCTCATTCCCAGGGGTTAATATCATCCATAATTCACGTTCCAAGCGCTGATTAGCTCAAAACAGTACTTTTCAAACCTGTTAATATCCATCAACTGCTTATCTTACACAATGAATCTCATGACTTTAGGAAATTTTATGGTCTAAGTAGTAAGTAGTAAGTATAAGAGAATTTTTTTATATTAATACAGCGTTTGTGGATGCTATCAAGAAAACCAAAGAGAGGTTTTCTTAATTTCCCCTTTAGCATCAATTTCAAAGCTTAAAACTACAATCAATTTGACAAACCCCAAGGGAAATAGTTACTAGAAAAGATATTTTAATTTAGGTTGTGTACATAAGAAATTAAAAATTCAAACAAAGTGAAATTTTTAGAAAATGCTGTGGATAAAACGGTTATTTTCACCAATTTATGTTACTTAATTTAATATCAGGTCCTTACATATGAAATTGGCGTTTTGTAGGGAGGAATATAAAGTCAATTTTTTTTTGTAAAATATATTTAATTAATCAAAGTATGCACCGTTGTTATCTATGCACTTTGCCATCTCATAGGTAGTTCATTGATCCCTTTACTAAAAAACCATGGGGCGAGAATCAGTAAACTCTTTGAAGGCGGTTTGACTGCCGCATCGGAGTTGAATTTTTTCCTTGTAAGAAGTTGTCCAAATTCCGCAAAAATGGTAATCTGTTGGAGCAAGGTCCGGGAGTACGGTGGATGTCGCAGACATTCCGATTGTAGCTCATCTAACTTAGTGGTTGCTTGTTGTGCAGTGTGATCTTGCGTTGTCGTGAAGCAGCAGTGGCCTATAGCGATTGACCAATCTCGGTTGTTTAGCAGCTAGTTCTTCCTTCATGGTTTGCAGTTGCTGACAATAGATATTTGCCGTAATCGTTTGGCCAGATTTTAGAAAGCTGTAGTGAACGACACCGGCGTTAGTCCACCAAACACTCACAAGTAACTTTTCTGACTCAATTTTCGTTTAGGCAGGATTTGGCTGGGTCTCCAGCCATTGCGACGAGCGCCTGATTATCGTACAGTATCCACTTTTCATCACAAGTAATGATTCGATTTAAAATTCCTTAATATTATAATAACCCTTTTATACAAACTTTGTTTAAGGACGTATTCACGTTCCAAGCGCTGATTAGCTCAAAACAGTACTTTTCAAACCTGTTAATATCCATCAACTGCTTATCTTACACAATGAATCTCATGACTTTAGGAAATTTTATGGTCTAAGTAGTAAGTAGTAAGTATAAGAGAATTTTTTTATATTAATACAGCGTTTGTGGATGCTATCAAGAAAACCAAAGAGGTTTTCTTAATTTCTTTTAGCGTCAATTTCAAAGCTTAAACTCGACGGCTCCGTGGCGCGGCAAAGCAATGAGTTCCTGCGTTGAGGCCGCGGTTCAAATCCACACGGAACATGTATTTGTATGACCTGCAAGTAATTGTTCCGGATCTGGATGTTTGTCCTTGTGCAATTTATGTTTGTAAACTGCCTCCACGATACAGGAGAAAATCCTAGTGTGGGGGTAACGTTTTAAAAAAAACAAGAAAAAACAGAAAAATCAATTTGACAAACCCAAGGCAAATAGTTACTAGAAAAGATATTTTGATTTAGGTTGTGTACATAAGAAATTAAAAATTCAAACAAAGTGAAATTTTATAAAATGCTGTGGATAAAACGATTATTTTCACCAATTTATGTTACTTAATTTAATATAATAATAGCTTAATATGTTAGAAGAACATCTTTTTAACCTTTTCCTTTTAAACTTAAAATAAATATTTCAAAAGTACTATATTATATTTTTCTCTAAATATTTCAAAAGTACTATAAAACCACAATAAACTCCGCGTTTGGATCCCACATTGCGATAGTGGTTCAAGCCGAGGTTCGCACTCAATAGCTCATGGGTCCTCGCTTACGAGCCTATTTCGATAAGTTGTAAAGGGTACAGGGCCAACAGTATACACTTTCAGGAAAAAAAGTGTTGGGATCAATTCAAATTAGACAGCTAGGCTTTCGAGATAGAGGCCACGTCGCTCGGCGCTCTGCCTGACGTTTGCCATGCATACGAGGATTAGGAGAAGGCACTATTATAGTGTTATCAACAAGTCTTAGTCTATAACATTTTAAAAGTAGTTAGTTTATAAAGTAAAATATTATATTACTATTTTTGATGGCCGACAATATTTATTTTAGAGTGACAACAAATTATGATTCAGACGTAATGGAAAATAAAACCAAGCTACTTTTAGCAAATAAAATAAAACGAAAAAATTTAGAGAATTTAGTTAAAAGTTTGGTAAATTTATCTATGCACTTTGCCATCTCATAGGTAGTTCATTGATCCCTTTACTAAAAAACCATGGGGCGAGAATCAGTAAACTCTTTGAAGGCGGTTTGACTGCCGCATCGGAGTTGAATTTTTTTCCTTGTAAGAAGTTGTCCAAATTCCGCAAAAAATGGTAATCTGTTGGAGCAAGGTCCGGGGAGTACGGTGGATGTCGCAGACATTCCGATTGTAGCTCATCTAACTTAGTGGTTGTTTGTTGTGCAGTGTGTGATCTTGCGTTGTCGTGAAGCAGCAGTGGCCTATAGCGATTGACCAATCTCGGTTGTTTAGCAGCTAGTTCTTCCTTCATGGTTTGCAGTTGCTGACAATAGATATTTGCCGTAATCGTTTGGCCAGATTTTAGAAAGCTGTAGTGAACGACACCGGCGTTAGTCCACCAAACACTCACAAGTAACTTTTTCTGACTCAATTTTCGTTTAGGGCAGGATTTGGCTGGGTCTCCAGCCATTGCGACGAGCGCTTCCGATTATCGTACAGTATCCACTTTTCATCACAAGTAATGATTCGATTTAAAATCCCTTCATTATTGTGTGGGTTAGCAAAGTAACACAGCAGTCGACGCGTGTTTGCAAGTTCGATTCACTCAATTCATGAGGTACCCATCGTTCAAGTTTTTACTTCCTGATTTGCTTCAAGTGGATTAATACAGTTTTATCACTTACCCTAAAGCCTGCAGCTATCTCTGAAGTGCTTTGTGATGGATCCGCTTCCACATTAGCCTTTAATTCTTCATTTTCCACTTTGGTCTCCGGCCGTCCACGGGCTTGGTTCTGAAGGTCGAAATTTCCAGAACGAAAACGTTGAAACCAAAAACGCACCGTGCTTTCTTTTGCGACACCAGCGCCGTACACATCATTAATCCTTCGAGCTGTTTCTGCAGCACTGGTGCCACGGTAGAACTCGTACTCGTAAATACATATACCGATATTTCATGTTTTCCATTGTGCGGTAATAAGCGACGCCAAAGAATAAAATAATGAGGAAAAAACAAATTAATGACTGTTTTCAAAATTCAAATGTACCAGCTAAATGAATTTATAAATTTGAATTTGGTATGCTTAACCAAAGAGGAGATATTTCAGATCAAAGTGGTCAGTACGACAAAACGCTAATTTCATATGTAAGGACCTAATATAATAATAGCTTAATATGTTAGAAGAACATCTTTTTTAACCTTTTCCCTTTAAACTTAAAAATAAATATTTCAAAAGTACTATATTATAATTATTTTTCCATAAATATTTCAAAAGTACTATAAAACCACAATAAACTCTGCGTTTGGATCCCACATTGCGATAGTGGTTCAAGCCGAGGTTCGCACTCAATAGCTCGTAGGTCCTCGCTTACGAGCCTATTTCGATGAAGCTGTAAAGGGTGCAGGGCCAACAGTATACACTTTCAGGAAAAAAAAATGTTGGGATCAATTCAAATTAGACAGACGGCGCTCTGCCTGACGTTTGCCATGCATACGAGGATTAGGAGAAGGCACTATTATAGTGTTATCAACAAGTCTTAGTCTATAACACTATAAAAGTAGTTAGTTTATAAAGTAAAATATTATATTACTATTTTTGATGGCCGACAATATTTATTTTAGAGTGACAACAAATTATGATTCAGACGTAATGGAAAATAAAACCAAGCTACTTTTAGCAAATAAAAGAAAACGAAAAAAATTTGAGAATTTAGTTAAAAGTTTGGTAAATTTATCTTATACTAGTTAGTTAGTTATGCATGATTACATATAAATAACAAGGTTTGTGTGCTTACTAGTTTATGGTTTAACTTCAGGCAAAGTAAGAAAGTCCCAAGTGCTGATGAGATAAGAACGGAAAAAGTTAAAAGTAATGAGATTTTGTTTATTTTGTGTCCGAGAATGATAGAAATTTCTTGAGCAACAGTATTAATAAAGAAAAAAGAGTTTACCTTCATTAAAATGATAAACTTCTTTGCAAAAGGTGTGTTGAGAATTTAAAACTCAAAAAAGTGCTTCAAGGTGATAATAAAATGGGCATAAATCAGGAAGTTATAGCAGGAATTATATCTACTGGTGCTGAATATATCCAGCTTCATATTGTTCTTGTCTTTGGAGACATCTCACCGTACCTCTGCGGTTGTATGCAGCAACGCGTAATTAAGTTTACAGAGGTGGAAAGAAACGGTGGAGCACTGTCTGGTTGAGGCCAGAAAAGAAGAAGTGGAGCGTGTAAAACCCTTCGGAAATATGTCGTCTCAAGGAATACCAATGATAGCCGTAATTGCAGAGTAAACGTTCATACAGCACAAGCTACGATGCTTCCTCTAACGCTGCGACAATTGGTGACCAGCACAGTAAAGAAGTCCTGTACTGTGGGGTGGAATATTAATAAAAAATTAAAACAAATATTCTGTCACGTGTTCCCGATCAGAAAACAAAGGAATTGAGCCCTCAGATCATATTATGTCATTCAAGAAATTTTGACCAGGATGAAATTAAGAAATTTATTTGAGCAATCAAGTCTAAGGCTATGGGCTACGATGAAATAAGCAGACAAATGGTCGTCACTATCTTAGATTCTCTTCTCCCGGTAATAACTCACATTAGAATTTTTTCCCTTGACTCGGGGCAATATCCTAGTGGTTGGAAATAGGCTTATGTTAAGCTACCTGTTCCTATGCTTCCCAGCTATTTTTGCCGTATTTCAAGTCTGCCGTTCCTCTCTAAACTTTTAGAAGCCTGTGTTCATAAGCAAATCTCTACGTTTATCTTGAAACATAACCTACTGAATCCATATCAGTCCGCGTTTCGTCTAGGTCACAGCACTATAACTGCTTTAATCAAAGTTAATGAAGACATTAGAAAAGGTATGGATGAAAAAAAGATAACAGTGCTAATGCTATTTGACTTTTTAATGCTTTTAACTCAGTTGGTCATGATATCCTTCTTTCCATCCTATCCCACCTTAATTTCGAGCCTACTGTCTTAGATTGGTTTGCATCCTATCTTCACGTGCGTCATCAGTCAGTTCACGTGAGTCAAATGACCTCAGCTTGGGCTGAAGTTGAAAGTGGCGTACCGTAAGGCGGTACACTCTCTTCTATCATCTTCTCCGTTTTTATAAACGCTTATAATCTTGATTGCTCGTACCATCTGTACGCCGACTGCAGCTATATGTGCAATATGGCGTTGAAAATCTACATAATGGAATTCACAAATTAAAACAAAATTTAAACACCATTAAAGATTGGTCCTCGCGCTATCGTGTCTGTGTCAATCCATTAAAATGCCAAGCGATTTTAGTGGGTAGTAAAGAAAATGATCCATATTCTCGTTCTTATCTCAAGGAATGATTTCAGTATCTCTCTTCTTGTCATGATAGGGTTCTTCGATCTTCCTCCAACAACAAGATTTATATTCCTACTGATTTCATCGGGTTCTATGGTAACTCCTTTACTGTTCAAGCTGCACTTCTTTGGAATTCCTTGCCCGATGGCATCAGAAAAGCGCCTAACAAATGCTCCTTTAAAAAGTTGGTTCGCGAGCATTTACTGAAGAATCATTACAATTACAATATTGTTAAATAGTCGTAATTATACGTATGTACGTACGTACGTTAGAACACTCAATAAGTTTTAAGATATACAAAAAGTATTCTATATTTAATTAATATTTATTTTACATCTTTTCAAAATATTCTCTATCATGCTCTATACAAAGATCCATTCGCCTAAACCAACTCTGAAAACACTTTTGCCAGTCTTGATCTGACAGGTCGGAAATCGCTTCTTCGTAGGCAGCCACGGCTTCTTCAGCGCTTGAAAAAAAACTTGCCTTTTATTTTTTCTTTGGCTCTTGGGAACAAAAAGAAATCACAAGGAGCTAAGTCAGGGCTGTAGGGTGGGTGACTTAGAGTTTCCTCAATAAATGCTTTTGTTCTAAGGGAGGTATGTGAAGAGGCGTTATCGTGATGCAGCATGATTCCCCGAAGCACGGTCTTTGGTCTTCTCCCCCGCACAGCTTGAAAAGCTTTGGGTAATGCAACTATAGTATACCATTCAGAGTTGACTGACCTACAATTTTCCAGCATTGACGTCGACAAATGTCCGCTCCGCGAAAAAAACTAGCCACCATTTTTTTGCCGACGTTGCGAGGTCTTTGCAGTTTTGTGGGTAACTGTCCTTCTGAGTAGACCCATACCGATGATTGCCTTTTATTTTCCGGATCATATTGATAGATCCATGTCTCGTCACCAGTAACGATTTCTGAAACACGCCTAGATGCCCCGTTTTCAAAACGTTTCATGGCACCAATCCACACAAGTCTGTTTTTCGCTTTCGGAGAGCAAACGAGGGATCCATCGACAACAAAGCTTCCTCACTCCAAGATGTTGATGTAGGATGGTATGAATGCTCCCCGAACTAATGCCTACAATCTTTTCAATGTCCGTATATGTGATTCGTGGGTCTTCTCGCACCAACATTTCAGTAGTCCATACATTTTCTGTCGTTACTGCCGTTTGCGGGGCCCCGGTTCCTTGGTCATCTTTAAGATTAATTTTACCCCTTTTGAATTCAGCAAACCACCTAAAAATAGTTGCGCGTGATGGAGCTGAGTCCCCTTATGCTGATTGTAACCGTTGTAAACTTAATTGTTCGGTTAAACCAAATTTAAAATCATAATATATCATAGCGCGCAAATGTTCACGGTTCAGATCCATCGTTTTAAATGAAAAGCGCGGGAAGCGCTGCAGGAAAATTAATAGAATTTTTTTTTTACTATTGAGCAATTGGCTTATGGAGTTCTATTTTTAAATAAATTTGCTTTTTAGAAACATATAACACGGGTGCGTTCCATTTTTAAATTTTGAGCATCTCAAAACTTATTGAGTAACCTACGTATTAACTTTGTATTTATGTGTATATATGTAATATGTATGTATCATATATATATATATATATTTATATATATATATATATATATATATATATATATATATATATATATATATATATATATATATATATATAATTATTTTTTCTAAGGAATGCAATAAAGATTTTAAAATAAAATAAAAATAAATATTTATTTCATCTAGTGGTTTATACTTAAAAGTCCGTCTTGTTAGATATACTCAGACTTCCTACCTACGATACCTTCATCTTGGTCCGCACTCCGTAAAGGTGACAACTGGCACAACATCTCGTTGACTGCAGGTATTCACAGGCTGCAGCAACCACGATCACTACGATTCAAAAAGTGTTTCGTGAAGGACTATTTCGAACTGTGTGTGTTGTTGACTTATGGTCAGACAATTTGTTCGTTTCGTTACTTCCTACCATTTATTACACAAATATAAAATACGAGTGCCTATGTAAAAGATTATGAAGGTATAAATTGGTAGTACAGATTTAGTTGAAATTGGACACAAAGATAGAAATAAAAAAATACAAACATGGACATGAATTGTACTTGTCTGTTGCCACGCAAACACAAGCAATGTAAATTAAATTGTTGAGAAATGAAAGACGCGAAAACAATTAAAAATAATCCACTCGCAACATCTTTCCACGTTGTTGAATTTCGGTTATGTTATGACTTCAACATTCTTAAGCGCATAAGGAATAATAAAAACACTGTATACTTATATTTATAAAAATCGTTAATGTAAAATTAATTTATTCTTAGTCAAACGTCCACCGTGTAGTCGCAGTGTAAGAACATCCAATAAGAGCCGACATATTTTTTCTCATCATATTAGTTTGAAAAAAAAAAAAAAAACTGCGGTTGCCAACCGCCTGACAAGTGTGGCAACTATGGCAGAATTCCCGTTATGAGCTAATCTATGGGGAAGCCTATGTTCAGCTATGGTTTTTTGTGTAGTCAAACGTCATTAATTTTACAATCTTCTCCGTTTAATAATTAATTTCTTATAACAAAAGAGAAAAAAAGCTACCTAGAATGTACAGACCTAAAAAACCAAAAAGAAAGAAAATAAACAGTACTATTAATTACTGAGACATAATAGTTCTGGAACTGGGGCTTGCCTTAAATTTTCTGGTACGCAAACCTCAAAGATACCATACCACAGGCAGGTTGACATCTAATCGTGAGGAAACTTGCTGTTTGAGAAATTTAAAACAGTTCATGTTCATGACATGTGAAATCCGTCAATACGCACAGGTTGGTAAAAAATGACAAAAACCCAAAACTCTATCAGAAATAGAAAGATCCCTTTTAGATGCCCAGCTGTGGGATGTATCTAGGCGGTTTCTTTACATTTTACTTTCAACGACTAAGTGCTTTGATATAAATTTTGACTTATTTCGGAACCTATAAATAGGCGTCCTACAAAGTCAATCAACTTTTTAATAAAAAGCTTGTACTTAAGATTATGACGTGTGAGTGTGACTTTGAACACTGTATCAACATAACAGTATTATGCTTGAACCAAAACAGCTACGTGGGATACCCGGTGAGTCAGAATAACGGATGGATCAGTAGGCGACGAAAACGCTAAGTAGGTGTATCTACAGATATTTACATCAAAGAAATATATACGATTATATATTGGAACGAAGTTCCTTATCGCACGGTAGGAATTTGGCGGATGGGGGCTAGGCGAGAAAAAGTGTAAGATTTTCCGTCACGACCCCTTCTGACGTAGTGTAGACGGCCTTGGCGGCTATAAGGAAGCGAGATGAAATAATATCCATCTCCCTCGCACTTTTTCTTATCTTGCTATGAAAGAAATATTATTTTAAATGACGCTTCATTTTAATAGACGCTAGTAATTCATTTATTTGAATTTGTTAATCAATAATATATTACGTTTAATAATAATGATATACTACGAAAGGAACTTCGTTCCAACCGAGTGTTCCACGACACTCACGCATGTATTTTTTTTTTCTAATAACTCAGACTAACAAATAAAGATAGAATACTAGATACCAACTAGGTATGTCAATTTCAAGTGACGCCAAAACCATACACAATGTCTTGATACGCATACAAACACAGCTTTATTCATACTTTCTCTATCAGCCCATTGAAGGCCAGCGCTGGACATAGGCCTCCTTCGTTATAAGCAGGATTTGCTTTAATCGTCAAGCTTGGCAAGTGGATTGACCATTAAATATTAGATGTATAGTAACTTGGAGGCGGTTGCCTGTCGCTAGTCTGGGTATTTTAATATTTTTCTGATATTTCCCATAATCACTTCTTACGATACTCATGGGACAAAATGAGGTGATAGATACTCTACAGTGTAGGAAAATACATATATCACCTGCTATGCCAAAGCACTTTTGGCCCCCGGTAGATATTGATTTTACCATTGCGTTCATGCAAGACGAAAAATCCTGATACTACTGCGTCGCCATCTACCTGCCTAGAGTATCCCTACGAATATAATATATCCAACAATATAATATAACCAGACGCTCGGCCAGTCTGCACCCTTTCTTTGTCAACTTACCACGCATTCGAACCAAATGGTTTGCTTCATCGTTCTTCATGCGTACAGCAAAGAAGTGGAATAAGTTGCCAGTCTTTCCATCCGATAACAATGTGGGTGTCTCCAAGGCAAGAATGAATAGGCTTTTGTTAAGTCAGTGCGCTTCACCATCTTCGGCTGCATCACCACTTAAAATCAGATGGGATAATATTCAAGCACTGGCTTAGAATAATTTAAAAAAATCCTCCTACACATAGTAAGACCAATTCCCCGCAGTGAACTTTAACGGAAGTTAAACAAGATTTTTAAGTTAAACTAATAACGTTAACGTAACTACTAAACTACCTAGTACATAAACTAAGTTCAGTATTCTATAATGAATTATTACTTTAAATATGTTATATTAGTACTATGAAGATAAATAAGGTAAATTAAAAGGTCGCTAATGACAGGTATTTAGTTATCAATAGTAATGCGTAGGAGTTATTAAATCATAATATGATTATTATTGATTGACACAAACACGCGTCCATTTACGTGAGTATGTTTTAACCCAGCATGGCATAAAAAAACAAGGAAATAAAGAATGAAGACCCAATTAAAAAATTTAGGATGGACTCGACCTTCGAAGTGGCACGACCTAGACGTGTATGCAAAAAGAACACAACATTTTACGCCTTTACTATGTTAAAACTATTATGACTTGAAATACCTTTTAATATTTATTACTGTCAGTAAAAAAGAAAAAAGAGAGGGCGGATCGCGAATGGCTGAATTGTCACTGGTTCTGTAATTAGAAAAAAAATTGCAGCATGTTTTATTCTTTTCCTCGAAAAAAAAAAAGAAAACTGCAGTATTTCTGCATTGTTGGTGTGTTTTGTAATCATTTATTCATTTTATTTTAATTTTTAGTGTTAATAAACAATACAACTATTTTTAGAATCTCATTCTATCGAAGAAAAGAGTTATTGACGCCCAAGATTAAATCTTTATGAAAAATGATATTGAGTCAATATTTTGATTTTATTTCGAGTCAAGTCAAGATTTCCTTAGGACGTAAATGATGTCACATCTTTTTGCACAAGGCTTGTGCAAAATTGGCACACATAAGTTTTAAATAATATTCCAGTAAGTTTAAGTCTATGATCCTACTTCAAAAATCAGTTACGATAACAAATACGGGCTAGTTCCACGCCGATGGCTGCATCACAAGTGAGAACTCCCGATCGGGTAAAGAACACGCACTCTTCACAATCAATCTTAAATCTTAGAGATAACAACGTATCTGCATTTTGATTCTTTATAAATATCTATGGGCGACAGCATCCACGCGCAGACAAGTCGACTGTGTGTTCGTTTGTGACCCGTACTTCCTGTATTAAAAATAATAATTACTGTCTCGTTGGTCCGTGAGCGCAACTGCTGACCATAAGGTTTGGGTTCAAATACCAGATCGGGCCAAAAATCAGTTATTGGGTTTTTGATAAATAAGATATTCTCAGTAGCAGCAACAAGTCAGAAAGTTGGCCGTGTTTAACGGGGGTAATTCACCGTCGTGCATCGGAAAGCACGTAAAGCCCTGAGCCTGAAGCCGGAAGGTCCTGAGCCTAATCTCTCTCCGATCTGTCGGATTACCTTCCCACCTGACTATAAGATTGAGGGATTAGAGAGTGCATCTATCTTTGCGCAATTGTATCCTATAACCATGTCCTGCGCAGATGGCTAGTCTCCGTTGAGACTGGCTACCGTGAACGAAATTTGGTTTGGAGGATATTATAATTACAAAAAAAAACAATGATTTAGTTCATCTAATATATAAAAAATTATGTTTTTTTGTTCGTATTTTATGCGCTGCCATACCCTTCACTTGCCGTAAAACTTTGTCAAGTTATTGCTTGCACTTACGCGAAGGTTATAGGAATAGTACAATTAACTTACAGTAGGTGGCGGGCGAATTGTATCAACAAATTTATTTGAATATGAAATAACTTCCAAATTTAAAACGATATTTCCAGTTGTTTCTTCTGCGGCAGCAACGCGCCTGGTAGCGACTATTACATTATAAAATCACTCTGACTCATGACGACATAAGATGACGCTATCCCAAACAGAAGATTACTTTTAAAGTAAAAAAGCTGATTTGCGTTCTTTAATTCTGCATAAGGGTTTTGTTTTATAATAGTTCTTTTACCTTAATCTTTACAACGACTTTTTTTAACAAATGCGAATTTAATGATGTCTGTCGGACCCACAGAATAGAGGAATGAAATGGCCCTAAAGGTCAATATCTCAGTAATGCTGTTGTAATTTTAGCTATAATTATTCCATTTTTTACAAATATTGCTGAATATCTTTTTACGAATATTACTGCTACCATAATTTATTTCTGTCTTGTACTCTGTTCTGTACAACGATTATTTATTTTACTTTTTTATTTTATTACAACTATATTTTAGGAACATAGCTATGCAATATGTTTGTTTAAGGTACATTTTTTACATCGGCTTCTGATCTATAATGTATTTTACTATCAGTGTCGTTGTACTGCCGACTACCTCGTTGGTCTAGTGATCGTAAGCGCAACTGCTGATCATGAGGTTCGAAAGCCAGGAGGTTCGAATCGTGGGTCGGACCATAATAAGTTTTTGGATTTTTCTCTCAAGACAATCCCAGTATCAACCCGAGTCAGGAAGTCGGCGGTGTTTCACCCCCGTGCCTCGGAAGACATAATATATAAATCCGTTGGTCTTGCGACTGATCTCTCTCCGATCGTGTCGGATTGCTGTCCCATCGGTCTATAAGATTAAGAACTATTCCCTCGAGTTTACATTTGCACTATAATCCTGTCATGCGCAGACGGCTAGTCTCCGTTGAGACTGGATGGTCAACATTATCATTTTATCAATTATCATTATGATATATACAGTATTACTAGATAAAAAGACTTTCCAATAATAGGATAATTTGTTCTAAAAAATAACGATTCCTGGTTGTTTCGGTTTATAACGACAACTCCAGAACAATTGGAAGCTAAAATATGTATCCAACATTGCATACAAATCTACCTCTGATCCCATATCCATTGTACGTAGGACGCGTATGCGCTTCTATGTTAGCGTTCACACATAACCTTACGCGTAGTTAATTTAGAATAACATTCAAATATCATATCGTCTATAAAAACAGCTAAGGAAACGTCATTTAAAAACTATTAAGATAATTTATTAAAATAAACTTATTCTCAGTACGCACCGTTCCCAGCAAATTGCATTATTTTAATAAAGTAATTATTATAATTCCATGAAAAAATAATTTTAACGTGTGTACAATGACAGAGGCTCACAATGAAAACAGTCAAGGGTGAATTTAAAAATATTAAAATAATTTAAAAACAATTATTTACAGTTTATAGTTTACACCCTTTTCTGTCAACAGATTTTTATTATTTTTAATTTAAAAAATATCACTTTTATGAAAAGGCGAATAATTCCAGTGTATATAAATCATATTATTACCACATTTTTATTAATTTACTTTGTACTCTTTTTTCTGTTCGGTACGAACTGGTCGGCTCGACCGGGGAAGGACCTTTGCAATCTTTAAATTAACTTCCCGATGAGATAAATAGAGACAATACTTTGAAGATAACTCATAAATAGAAATGTAGTAGAAAGTCGTCGTCATTTGGAATTATAATTATTACTATTTTTTTGTTGTGAGTAAATACTGCCTTGTGGCAAATTCATAGTTATCATTTACTTCACCCACACATTGTCATTCAATTTGATCGCAGCCAACTGTATGAGCCAAGGCTGCACTGATGCAGTTTTTCTATTTATACTACCTGATGTTTATTTAGTCATAACGCGCTTCTTTTTATTTAAATGTCTTCCATTGCAGATGCGATTTTATCAATGCAAAAAGATTCCATTTATTTGCAAAAGGAAACATAGCAGAAATATTTGTATTTAAAGTTATTTTATAAAAAATCACCTTGACTGTTTAATACCTAATATTATTAATACCTATTTAGTTCTAAAGAACTAAAACGGTCAGGTACTTAGTGTGGCGATATTTAGTATGATTAGCCGTCTGTTTACGTTACAGAAATTCTCAGTAGCAGCCCGGAGTCAGTAAGTTAGCGATGTTTCAAGCACGTAAGGCCTTTGGTCATGCCCGTGATCTCTTTCCGATCGTGTCGGATGGCCGTCCCATCAGGACATGAGAGCGAGAGAATAGAGAGGGCACCTGTACACAAACTCGTGCACTATAATCCCGTCCTGCGCTAATGGCTAGTCTCCGTTTAGACTGGCTGCCGTGATCAAAATTTAATCTGGGGGACATCATTTAAAGACCACATTTACTCTTTTTTTATATAGGATAAGGGTGACAAACGAGCACACATTCCACCTGATGGTAAGTGGTTACTATGGCCCATAGACATCTACATCTATCCTCGATTACGTATCAAAATACAAATGCGTTGTCACCCATGAGGACTACGATGGAATGCCCCGTTTCCAGTAAAAAGGGTCTCCGGTTCTCTACACTAACCATACGAAACACAGCGTTAGGCTGCTTATTTACGCTGGTATTCTGTGAGAACGTGGTCCTTCCCCGGTCGAGCCGACCCATTCGTGCTACAACTATACTACTAATATAGCTGCAACAAGGCTCTGAAACAAGAAGAGACACTTCTTTCGGCTTAAAATTTCTTATTTCATAAGCCACATGGGCGCTCAAATATTGTTATTGAAATAAAACGGTCATCGTCATCGTCATGATCATCGTCATGATCATCGTCATGGTCCTCGTCATCGTCATGGTAATCGTCATCTCCATCGCCATCCTCATCGTCATCGTCATCGTCATCGTAACCTCATGTTCATCTCATGGTCATGGTTATCGTCATCGTCACCGTCATCATCATGGTCATAGTCATCACATCGTCATCCGTCGATCCTTTAAAGAAGTTCCTTTAAGCTCATAGTTTTGTCGGGCAAGGTGTTCAGGTCGTTGAGCAAACAACACGATATGTGGCAGTACTTGGTAGTGCAGTAATAGTAGCTTGTTAGGCAGGATTCCAGAGATCTTTGGAAACTTCTATAGCGTGGTATAGGCTTCGGTTGTTGTTTGATTGATTTGTGTCATAGTGGTGTGGTGATACATATAACTGCCATGAGCTTATTATAATATAAATCATTTCTTAAATAGGTAGTTAAATGCAACTAACGTTATTGCTAAAATATGAACTTTACAAATAAAGCCGTTGTATGTTAATCAGCTTAGACAGCTACTACTTTTATTTCTAACAGCTTATTCGTTTTCCTAACCTAAATATTTCACAAATTATTTTCAGAGTAATTGATAAAGTATTTTTATGTATAGTAAGAAATACGATAGTAAAAAGCAAAATGATTTATTTATTTTTAATTAATCAAAATTAATTATTAATTAAAATATGTTTTTAATCAATAATTAATGATGGTGAATATATTATTTGTATGAGTATCCCATTGAAGTATAGTGTACTTATCTCAATGCAGTGTCCTAATCCTGGCGATGCTGTTACAATCCCGTCAATTCTGGCCCATATTTTTACACGTGAACATAACGTGTGACGATATCTAGTATGATTAGCCATCAGTTTATGTTCGGAAATCTTTACCTAAGTAATAGTTAATGTTGCGCTGTGTAGTATCGATCTAAGAATATTCACTATCACTGGAAGCAACATCAAAAAACGGCGGTTGTCGACTCGCCTGTCAGGCATGGCAAAAATGCCTAAATCCTACCTATGTGGCAATTTGTGGGAAAGGCCTATGTCCAGCAGTGATCTTTTGTTAGGCTGTAATAAATGAATGAAAAAATAGTAAATAGAATTACTTATTACCCAATAAACGCAGTTCTCACATTAACGACTAAAATAAATTCAAAGACGTGTTAGCGTTTTTGAAAATAAACTTTATTTCGTTTAATACTATTTCAACGTTTCAATTTATCTTTTTTCTTGAACTACGACTTAATGCCGCCTACCCGCGTCTCTAACAAGGCTGCCTAGCTAGCTAACAGCGAACTAACTTGAATGTTAATGCAACACCCACAAGAAAGTAAAAGCTAAGAGATTGAATTAATTGCACGATACAATGTCGCGGATTTAACAAAAAAAAAATAACTCACTTTCCTTCGTAACAAAACAGTGTGAGATAGTCTTGGGAACGGTTGACGATAGCGTGTTTTTTTTAATACTTTTAGTAGTGACAAACGAGCACGCAGTTCACCTGATAGTAAGTGGATGTTGTGGCTCATCAACACCTACCGCTGTTATCGATTTAAATTGAAATGCGTTGTCATCCTGGAGACGAATAATGGTATGTGTTATTACTAGTAAAAGGGTGTCTTTTGTTCTTTGCAAGGAGTTGGCATAATCGGCGGTATTTCCTTTAATACCATCCAGTATCACAACCCCTGACTTTACGCTGGGCTTTTTTCATGCCGTGCGAACGCGAGCAACCCTAGTAAGATCTCCATTAACACCATTGAAATTAGAAGCAGTAGTTTACAAGGAAATTCAGATTTATCACGTGCTCTGCGGTGAGGGAATACATAGCGATGAAATGTTAAATTTTTTAATTTAAAAAATATATATGGAGAATATGCGAAGTCCTCTAATACACAATTAGACAACTAGGTACCTTCTATTATAGCGCCTCTTTTTACCTCACACACTAGAACAAGGACTATATTTTACCGTGCTCGCGTATTAAAGTATATGACTATTTTAAGTACTGATTTTCAACGTGCTTGGAGGTGAAAGAAAACATCGTGAGAAAAGAAATCGTGTCTAGTCTAGTATTGTGTCTAGTCTAGTATCGTGTCTTAGAAATTAAAAAAATATATTATGAGAATATTTGAAGTCTGCTAACACGCATTGGGGCAGCGCGGTCGAGTCTTTTCTGATTCAATAAACCCTCCCAGATTTGAAAGGAGGCCAGTGCCCAGCTGTGGAATGTATTATCTTTATATATTTAGTTTACGTTAATTTTTTTTTATTTGGGCGACTAGATGGATCTTAAAACGGCGACCTAATAAAATATTAAGAAAGTCAATGGTCATTGCAGGACGATTGACGTGGTATAGTCGGGCAAGGCTGCAGCATTATGGCTGCATGGGTCGGCTCGACTGGTAAAGGACCAGGTCTCACAGAATACCAGCGAAGATAGATGTAGTGTATTGGTAATATGCTGTAATCAATGACCGAATGTGTGTAAACCGAAAGTGATAAATAAATAAATAAATTACTTTCAATAAGTATTATGTAATAATCTATATTGAATAAAAATTATTCTATTCTATTCTATTCTAATGAAGTGTTTTTAAAAAGAAAGTTGCTAGATTTAAAAATTTATTTATTTTTGATATTAATTGATTTTTTCGTATCATAATAGAATATTTCAAACACAACTAATTCTAAACTAGAAATTTGTTTTAAAAAAAAATACGGTATGTTCATTGCGTAAAGTTCTTATTGCATAGTGTCATAATCTAGTTACGCCAAACAAGTTTTATTTTTTAATTGATTCACGAAATTCAAGTCTGCTAGAGGAGATTAATACAACAATAATTTATTTCCACATCATGAGTTTACTATATTATGCCGTATAGTTTATGACCATGCATAAATCAATAAAGATAATTAAATAACCGGCCAAGTGTGAGTCGCACTCGCGAATGAAGGGTTCCATACTATCGTAAAACACGTTTCTAGTAGGGGAGCCTCCTTTAGTTTTTAATCTATTTTTATTATTATTTGTTGTTATAGCGACAACAGATATACACATTCTGTGAAAATTTCAACTGTCTTCCTATTATGGTTCATGAGATGCAGCCCACTGACAGACAGTCCCGTTGGTTACCCTTCGGGTACGGAACCCTAAAAATGTATCGGTTAAACATTAATACTTTACCTAAGTATACATTTTTTATTAAGATTATTTAGCCTATACAATTCTTTTATCTACGAAAACTAGCTGTTGGTAAAGTGGGAGATTAAAACAACATTTTTTACGTGGTAGAGCCATGCTGCAGCTATATTAGTAGTATAGTTGTAGTACGAATGGGTCGGCTCGACCGGGGAAGGACCACGCTCTCACAGAATACCAGCGTAAAATAGCAGCTTAACACTGCTGTGTTTCGTATGGTGAGTGTAGAGAACCGGAGACTCTTTTTACTGGAAAAGAGGCATTCCATCTTAGTCCTCACGGGTGACAACGCATCTGCATTTTGATTCTTTATTGAAGATAGATGTAGATGTCTATGGGTCACAGCAAACACTTACCATCAGGTGGACTGTGTGCTCGTTTGTCACCCTATCCTATAAAAAAAAAAAAAAAAACATACCGAAGAGAAATTCAGTACGACACTATTCATTCATTTCATTCCATCCATCCATCCATTACAGCTTATCAAAGTCCACTGTTGAGGTTGAGGCCTCCACCATAGATTACCATTAATTTTCCATATTCGCTACGCTTGGCAGGCGAGTTGTCAACCGCAGTTTTTTATCATTTTGAGCTGTTATCAGGAAGATGCTGCTGCCTATCTCCTTTTTCAGTTCCCCTCTGTCGCCTCTTACGACACTCACGGGACGATATGCGGTAGTGGATATTCTTATACCTTCACTACATGATAAATTATTATTCATTAATTAATAACAGCCTATCAGCGTAGACTGTTGAACATAGGCCTCCCCCATAGATTGTCTCATAGGATATTTGCCAAAATCGCCACGATTGACAGGCGATTGAGGCGCAATTCCATAAGTCGCGTACATTAACTCTATTCCCGTCTGGGTCTAGCGTAAACGATCTTTCTGGAATTTCCCATAGTCAGTCGCCTCTTAAGACGTCTACAAGTCGAAATGGCACGATGGAAGGTTACGCCATTACCACACGGTTTTTTTTATTTTACCATGGCACACCCTGTAATCAATTAAAAAATATCAAAAATATTAATAAAATTCGGAAAAAGATATATGACACCTCAAACTTCGCAAAGGTCGATTAAAAATAGCAAATATGATTTCATCAGTCTATAATTTACTGCCGAATCAGCATCTTATTTAAAAAAATACGACTGAAGGCCTTCGCCAGTCAACTATGAATAAGTTATATCGAAACATTTGATGTAACCGATCCTTAAATACTGTTTTAAATAACCATTAAAGAACTATGACTCATTTGGTGAACACTAAATTATAATTTAGTCGTTTTGTACATCGTGGTGGTAAGTGGTATGCAGCCGAAGATGGTCAAGTTTAACAAAAGCCTATTCACGCTTGCTGTTTTATTTCTATGATGTGTTAGTGAGCGCAGAGTTAATATCCTCGCACAGATATTGGCTACGACCCTAAAAACTTCACTAAGCATTGGATGATAGCATTCTCATAGCTTCACCATCATCACCTTTCCAACCCTTAACAGGTCCACTGCTAAACATCAACAACCCTAGCAGGGAACACCACTAAACAAAGTCCTGTACCTTTGACTTCATTTTTGCCAGGCCTTTTTCTTTGCATTTCTTACAGATCGTCACTCGTCACTCCATCTAGTGAAGAATTCAGACAACTTCATTAGGTGTTTGCAGAACCGATCGCTTTTGGTGATAAAGGCACAATGCGGTAATACTTACTCGTAAAATAAAATATAATTTGTAATTAAAACAATTTTAAATTATTCACCTTTTTTTCTAAACCTTATTTCATCTATACATATAAATAAAATTGAAGTGTCTATCAGTGATACCGAAATAACTGTTCTATATTGAGCTGATTTGCATGCCATTAAGACAAGAACCCGGGTTCGATCCCCACCGTACCGATGAAATTGTTAATTGCAATTTTATGCTGATTTACCACGTACTCGGTGGTGAAGGAAAACATCGTGAGGAAACCTGCATGCCTGAGAAATAAGAAAAAAAACATTTGGAAGACGTGAAGTTCGCCAACACGCATTGGGGCAGCGCGGCGGACATTACCTTGCACTAAAACCCTCTCAGAAATGAAAAGAGGCGTATGCCCAGTAGTGGGACGTATATAAGCTGTAACTTTAACAAGAATAACCATTTTATTTTAAATTGTCTGTCTGTCTGTCCGGGCTAATCTTGAAACTTCACGAACAGAGAGACAATGCCAGGAGGAATCTAGGTTATATTTTATTCAAAATATATGAAATTTTTGAGGTTTTTAATGGTTTTTCAGTGTTCTGTGCCAAATTCAGCAAAACAGAACACTTATGAAATCACCTCGGTTTTTGTGACCTCGAATCTTCGATTTAGCGGATTATATTTAAAGTCATAGAGGGGGTAAAAAATTTCGGCAATGAATGCTATTTTTCATGGTTTATGTTAAAAAATTCTTGTGTAGTATATAAATAAATATTTTGTTAACTGATATATATGGAAATAAAGATTAAGATTATTAAGATATATTATTATTACGAGTATTATTACCATCGGGCGAACTATGTGATAGTTTGTCACCCTTACTTCTATGAAAATCAAAACTACTAACATTGAGATAAAATATTTTTTTTAAATATTTACTAAAATAATTCCGCTCAAATTCGTAATTAATATTTTAGTAATTTATAGACGAGGAAATAAATTAATTTAGTAATGTATGTTAATTAGAGATGTTATAACTCACATATTTTAACGATAATAAGCACAATAATATAAGTCATCAATGTCATTTTATGTTAATCAGTGTGGTCATCAATTCATTTTTTTATAAAGCCATAAATTGTCAGATCGGAATATGTATTAAGCTCAAATATATTTTAGATTTATTAACGACAAGCTTTTTACCCGCGGCTTCGCTCGCGTGGATTGCAATTTAGAAACATCATTAAATGCTATTCCGCGCCAAATTAATCAAAATTCGATCACTTTTAGAATCACTTCGGTGTCTGTGTATCTACGTCAGTTTGTCAAAGAATTTTTTTGAATTCCCAAATACTATTGGCATATATATAATATGCTACAGGAACACGTAAATAAATAAGTTTTTCAGAATTGCATTAATATCATATGTCTAGAAACATCTATAATTTTTTATATTGGACGTGTCTTCCGATGTATCCATAAGAAAAATAAATTGTCTTGGAATTAAAGCTTACTATTATTATTTACTCTTTACATTCATTTATAATTAAAGTTAATTTAGTTTTAACAAAATAATGATGAATTCATGATCTTATATGCGATTTTTGATTCATATCATTGTTCCCATTTAATATTGATTGGCACCATAAAATAGATTCTGATATGTTTTCTACGTTTGAGTAGACTTCAAAATTTAAAATTTGCGTAAAAGAACATATTGCTGATGTGAAGCACCGACGCACCGAGAAGTCTGAAGTATGTCAACATGTTCAGTATCGTCCCAACCATCGGACCAAATATTATTAGTTAAAAGTTGATTCTAGTTTTCATAAACTATGACATCAGAACGTTAAACAACTCAGCCCTCCTCAATTGAAGTTCTATTCGTAGTGAACGTGGGTAGAACTACACTAATGATCGGAAGCAGAAAAATGTTTGCCTTGTTGTGGTGGCGAAAGAGAATCCGCCACCTCATATCGTTCCGTGTGTGTCCTAAAAGGCGATAGAGGAAAACAAACAGGAGATGGGCAAAATCATCTTCCTGACAACACTTCAAAATAATAAAGGCTGCGGTTGCCAACCCGTCTGCCAAGCGTGGCAACTACGTGGCATACTATATATGATTCACGTAAAAGAATCATACGACAATCAAATAAAAGTAAAAATAAATAAATAATAATTAATCTGCAACAGTTTGATTGAAAATATATAAATATATCATTGAAACAAAACAGATGAACTTTTAATAAATAATAAATTTGTCTTAATTTAACAATCCATTGAATAAACGTAAAACATTTAGGTTTGAAGTAGCAGTGCAACTCCCGCCAAAGTCCACTTTGAGGGCTTGTCCTTGGTCTTTAGATTGAACGTCCACACGTAAGTGGGGCCCCGGGTTCGTGTTTTGTACACCGGGCACTCGTACATGTTACGTAAATCTTGTTTGTCTTGTGTTATCGCCTGAAATAGAGGTTATTAATTTTATTATTATATTAACAAATGCCAAACCGGGTAGTGGCGGCGTGGGAATACCCACTAGCCCACTACCCCATATTATAGTCTCGTATGGGTGTCGTAAGAGGCAACAGAGGGAAACAAACCAGGGAATGGGCAGCAGCGTCTTCCAAATAACAATTAGAAAATAAAAAACTACTGTTGTCAACCCGCCTGCCTAGCGTAGCAACTATGGCAAATATCCCTCTAATGAATGTTCAGCAGTGGGTTTTAATAGTCTGTAATGGTTATTTGATGGATTAACTGTCGCGTGCCTTAATGATTAAGGTAAGTGACAAATTACTACCGAATCCGAATATAATTTGAGCTCCGAATCTATTGTAATATAATTTAATTTGAAGACGGATTTTATGTTCTTCTTCTTTATTATGAGCCCGTAAAATTCCTTTGCTGGACATGGGGCTCTGCCGTTTTATAAATCGTCACACTTGGTAGGCGGATTAACAATTTCAGTGCTAGTGAGATGACTATATTATATACTAGCGACCCGCCCCGCCTTCGCCTGGGTGGGATCTCTTAATATGGCTTCATTTAGATTTTTTTAATAATCTTCAATGATTTTATAAATTTTTCGAAAAAAAAATACACAAGTTTTTTTGATAAAATATAGCCTAGATCACGCCCGCATTGCTCTCAACCTGTTCATGGAGTTTTAGCCATTCCCAATATTAGCCCGGACAGACAGACAAACATTTTTTATTTCTATGATGTGTTAGTGAGCGCAGAGTTAATATCCTCGCACAGATATTGGCTATGACCCTAAAAACTTCACTAAGCATTGGATGATAGCATTCTCATAGCTTCACCATCATCACCTTTCCAACCCTTAACAGGTCCACTGCTAAACATCAACAACCCTAGCAGGGAACACCACTAAACAAAGTCCTGTACCGTTGACTTCATTTTTGCCACGCCTTTTTCTTTGCATTTCTTACAGATCGTCACTCGTCACTCCATCTAGTGAAGAATTCAGACAACTTCATTAGGTGTTTGCAGAACCGATCGCTTTTGGTGATAAAGACACAATGCGGTAATACTTACTCGTAAAATAAAATATCATTAGTGATTAAAAAAATTTAAATTATTCACCTTTTTTTCTAAACCTTATTTCATCTATACATATAAACAAAATTGAAGTGTCTATCAGTGATACCGAAATAACTGTTCTATATTGAGCTGATTTGCATGCCATTAAGACAGGAACCCGGGTTCGATCCCCACCGTACCGATGAAATTGTTAATTGCAATTTTATGTGCTGATTTACCACGTGCCCGGTGGTGAAGGAAAACATCGTGAGGAAACCTGCATGCCTGAGAATAAGAAAAAAACATTTGGAAGATGTGAAGTTCGCCAACACGCATTGGGGCAACGCGGCGGACATTACCTTGCCCTAAAACCCTCTCAGAAATGAAAAGAAGCCTGTGCCCAGTAGTGGGACATATATAAGCTGTAACTTTAACAAGAATAACCATTTTAAAAAAAATTGTCTGTCTGTCTGTCCGGGCTAATCTTGAAACTTCACGAACAGAGAGAGCAATGCCAGGAGGAATCTAGGTTATATTTTATTCAAAATATTTGAAATTTTTGAGGTTTTTAATGGTTTTTCAGTGTTCTGTGCCAAATTCAGCAAAACAGAACACTTATGAAATCACCTCGGTTTTTGTGACCACGAATCTTCGATTTAGCAGATTATATTTAAAGTCATAGAGAGGGTAAAAAACTTCGGCAATGGATGCTATTTTTCATGGTTTATGTTAAAAAAAATCTTGTGTAGTATATAAATAAATATTTTGTTAACTGATATATAGAAATAAAGATTAAGATTATTAAGATATATTATTATTACGAGTATTATTACCATCGGGCGAACTATGTGATAGTTTGTCACCCTTACTTCTATGAAAATCAAAACTACTAACATTGAGATAATTTTTTTAAATATTTACTAAAATAATTCCGCTCAAATTCGTAATTAATATTTTAGTAATTTATAGACGGGGAAATAGATTAATTTAGTATTGTATGTTAATTAGAGATGTTATAACTCGCATATTTTAACAATAATAAGAACAATAATATAAGTCATCAATGTCATTTTATGTTAATCAGTGTGGTCATCAATTCATTTTTTTATAAAGCCATAAATTGTCAGATCGGAATATGTATTAAGTTCAAATATATTTTAGATTTATTAACGACTAGCTTTTTACCCGCGGCTTCGCTCGCGTTTTTTTCAATTTAGAAACATCATTAAATGCTATTCCGTGCCAAATTTAGCAAAATTCGATCACTTTTAGAATCACTTCGGTGTCTGTGTATCTACGACAGTTTGTCAAAGAATTTTTTTGAATTCCGAAATAACATTGGCATATATATAATATGCTACAGGAACACGTAAATAAATAAGTTTTTCAGAATTGCATTAATATCATATGTCTAGAAACATCTATAATTTTTTATATTGGACGTGTCTTCCGATGTATCCATAAGAAAGATAAATTGTCTTGGAATCAAAGTTTACTATTATTATTTACTCTTTACATTCATTTATAATTAAAGTTAATTTAGTTTTAACAAAATAATGATGAATTCATGATCTTATATGCGATTTTTGATTCATATCATTGTTCCCATTTAATATTGATTGGCACCATAAAATAGATTCTGATATGTTTTCTACGTTTGAGTAGACTTCAAAATTTAAAATTTGCGTAAAAGAACATATTGCTGATGTGAAGCACCGACGCTCCGAGAAGTCTGAAGTATGTCAACATGTTCAGTATCGTCCCAACCATTATATCAGATCTGATAGACAACAAATCCTCGCAATAGAACACCGATTCCTACCAAGGATGATTCCCGAGGCTATTGAAATTAAAAACATCCTAACTTCAAACCCAAGCATACTACTGCAAGACTTCAAGATACTGTAAGCTCGTCCTGCGTAGATCGGACCAAACATTATTAGTTAAAAGTTGATTGTAGTCTTCGTAAACTATGACATCAGGACGTTAAACAACTCAGCCCTCCTCAATTGAAGTTCTATTCGCGGTGAACGTGGGTAGAACTACACTCATGATCTGAAGCAGAAAAATGTTTGCCTTGTTGTGGTGGCGAAGAGAATCCGCCACCTCATATCGTTCCGCGTGTGTCCTAAGAGGCGATAGAGGAAAACAAACAGGAGATGAGCAACATCATCTTCCTGACAACAGTTCAAAATAATAAAGGCTGCGGTTGCCAACCCGTCTGCCAAGCGTGGCAACTACGTGGCATACTATATATGATTCACGTAAAAGAATCATACGACAATCAAATAAAAGTAAAAATAATTGATTGAAAATATATAAATATATCATTGAAACAAAACAGATGAACTTTTAATAAATAATAAATTTGTCTTAATTTAACAATCCATTGAATAAACGTAAAACATTTAGGTTTGAAGTAGCAGTGCAACTCCCGCTAAAGTCCACTTTGAGGGCTTGTCCTTGGTCTTTAGATTGAACGTCCACACGTAAGTGGGGCCCCGGGTTCGTGTTTTGTACACCGGGCACTCGTACATGTTACGTAAATCTTGTTTGTCTTGTGTTATCGCCTGAAATAGAGGTTATTAATTTTATTATTATATTAACAAATGCCAAACCGGGTAGTGGCGGCGTAGGAATACCCACTACCCCATATTATAGTCTCGTATGGGTGTCGTAAGAGGCGACAGAGGGAAACAAACCAGGGGATGGGCAGCAGCGTCTTCCAAATAACAATTAGAAAATAAAAAACTGCGGTTGTCAACCCGCCTGCCTAGCGTAGCAACTATGGCAAATATCCCTCTAATGAATGTTCAGCAGTGGATTTTAATAGTCTGTAATGGTTATTTGATGGATTAACTGTCGCGTGTCGCGTAAGTGACAAATTACTACCGAATCCGAATATAATTTGAGCTATCTATTATATATCTATTGTAATATAATTTGAGATTTAATTTAAAGGCGGATTTTATGTTTTTCTTCTTTATTATGAGCCCGTAAAATTCCTTTTCTGGACATGGGGCTCTGCCCTTTTATAGATCGTTACACTTGGTAGGCGGATCAACAATTTCAGTGCTAGTGAGATGACTATATTATATACTAGCGACCCGCTCCGCCTTCGCCTGGGTGGGATCTTTTAATATGGCTTCATTTAGATTTTTTTAATAATCGTCAATGATTTTATAAATTAATCCGATTTCACAAAAAAAATACATAAGTTTTTTTGGATAAAATATAGCCTAGATCACGCCCACATTGCTCTCAACCTGTTCATGAAGTTTTAGCCATTCCCAATATTAGCCCGGACAGACAGACAAACATTTTACATTTCTATACATGTCTTAATAACCCGTGAGGTCGATAAAAGGCAGCTATTTGGGTATTATAGACAGACACTTCAATTTTATTTATATGTATAGATTAAGTGAGATAACACACGGCTATTTGTGTAAAGACACACATTATTAAGTCAGATGACATGTGAACTCAAATGTATTGGCACGATCACTTGCGGCACTATAACACGTCCTATATAAAGCAAGTCTGTGACACGTCCCTCAAAGTGCCTCAACTTCCAATGGCATTTGCCATAATGATAATCGGCCACGAACATATTATGTTTATATATTAAATTTATATATTATAACGGTATTCGCTGAAGGTCATACAGGTTTACGCACCAACCTCGGCACACCCCGATGAGGAGGTGGAGGAAATGTATGAGGATATCTCTAGAGCCATGCATTCCTCCAAAACCCACTATACGGTGTTAATGGGAGACTTCAACGCAAAACTAGGCACAAGAGAGAGCGGTGAGCTGAAAGTAGGGAAATTCGGAATAGGGCAACGGAACCCAAGGCGCCAGCAGCTGGCCGACTTTATGGAGAAAGAGGGACTCTTTATGATGAACTCTTTCTTCCAAAAGCGGCCCAACAGAAAGTGGACCTGGTCGAGTCCCGACGGTTCGACAAAAAATGAGATTGACTTCATTATGACGACCAGACGACAACTGTTCAGTGATGTCTCAGTGATCGCGAGGGTGAAAACTGGCAGCGATCACCGAATGGTGAGAGGCACTGAACCTAAACGTTAAGTTGGAGAGGTCTCGTCTAATGAAGTCGTCTAATGAAGTCAACGCTCCGTCCCCTCGTGCTCTAATTCAAATCGCTGGAGGACCTACTGGGCACTGCACGAGCACTAGAGAGAGCTGGAGCACTATGCTCAATGACCTCAATAGTGTCTCCCAACGGATAGGTCTTAAGATGAACATGGACAAAACAAAGATCATGTTTAAAGTCCATGTCACACCTATGCCGGTAGTTGTTGGGAGCACTAAGCTCGAAGTTGTTGACAAATATGTTTACCTAGGACAAATAGTCCGACTAGGTAAGTCCAACTGACCGAGAGGTCAATCGACGGATTCAACTCGGCTGGGCAGCGTTCGGGAGATTACGACCCATCTTCTCGTCAGGCATACCTCAAAACCTCAAAACGAAATTGTACAACCAGTGCGTGTTGCCAGTGATGACATACGGAACTGAGACGTGGTCCTTCACTGCTGGCCGTATGAGGAAGCTCAAAGTCGCTCAGCGAGCTATGGAGAGGGCTATGCTCGGGGTTTCTCTGCGTGATAAACTTAGAAATGAGGATATCCGCAGTAGAACCAGAGTAACCGACATAGCCCAAAGGATTAGTAAGCTGAAGTGGCAATGGGCCAGCCATATAGCTCGAAGAACCGACAACCGATGGGGAAGAAAGGTTCTCGAGTGGCAGCCTCGTACCGGCAGGCGAAGTGTAGGGCGTCCCCCCACTAGATGGAGTGACGACCTGGTAAGACATGCAGGAAGTCAATGGATGTAGGTGGCTCGGGACCGTGCTTTGTGGCATTCCGTGGGGGAGGCCTATGTTCAGCAGTGGACTTGTGAAGGGCTGTAATGATGATGATGATGATTAAATTTATCTCATATCTTTCATAATTTCTTTCCTCTCTACTATTTATCTCATGGTAATGGTCTAGCTATAAATGGTAAATCGCACTGGCTTAGCTTAATAAAATCCACCTCACTCTTGCTTTGAAGAAACACCTGTTGAATTAGTGTGACATATTTTATATTGTTTTTATAATAAAAACTCTTCCGTTCTCTTCGGATGCATACTAATAAGGCTTACTTTAACGAATACGAAAAGTATGGAAAGGTCAACACAAAATACGAGTACGGGAGATTTTATCAATAAATAATGAATGTCCGAATCACTGTTTGTGTAAATACAACTAATTATTATGACTATGAATACGTTAATTCCATAAAGCATACGTATGTTATTAGGGAAAAAATTATTGCCTTAATATGTTGTTGAAATTTTAGCGTCATTGTCATCTTTTTTTACTGTAAAAAAAGCACGGTATTTATTATCTTGCCAATTTCGAACTTGGATCAATTCAAAAATTGTGACCCGAAAGAGACAATAAGATAGCTGAAAGTTAATCCATTAGAGATTTGATGGGTGAACATGCCCTAAAATCTAATTTTAATATTATTTAATCGTATACTAACCCTGACATTAATAACAGGCATTGGTGGAAACAAGTCTTTAAGCCTTGAATCCATAATAATGCCTGCTTGAACATCCCACCGAGCACCTTCCATGAGCAAACCGTGGACATAAGCACCGTCACGTTGAGCTGACCTGGAATCAGCAATCCTGTCGTAGGAAGAAAGGGATTAACCGTTAATATTCCATGGAGCACGCAGTCAAGCAAAAAGTCAAAGGCATTTCTTATGAAGAAGTGTTGATTTGATTGAAATTGAGATCAATTGATGATTGAAAAAAACTTCATACATGTCAAATGCTTTTAAAAGCCTTATACAATAACTAACCAATTAAACTATATTAATAATTAATCATTTAACATAAAAAATGTTAAATAACATGTAGAAATGTCGTGTAATTCTAATATTTCCTGAAAAAAACATGTCCAGGGAATTAAATAAGGGATACTGAAACGTGTCTGTCTGTCGGTGTATTTACGATTCACGCAAAAACTGCTGAACGGATTTCCATTTTTCCAAATTTTGTTGTAAATTATTAGGTATTGGTGGTACGATTGCTAGCTACGGGCCGCGCGCATTCAGCGTCCGCGCGTATGATTTTTTTTCCTCAAGATCGATTTTCTTTCTGACCCATCATCAAAGGTATCGTTAGTACTATGTACTATCGTCTGATCTTCGTTTTCGGGAGCGTTTCACAAACACCCGGTACAATTAATGTTAGTTATGAGTGAATGTTATAATGAAGAAGTCATAATGCGTCAATGAAGGTACATAAGGCAGTACTTGGCAATACACAATAAGAGAAAAGTATGGAAAGGTCATCACAAAATACAGTACGGGAGATTTTATCAATAAATAATGAATGTCCAATCACTTTTTGTGTAAATACAACTAATTATTATGACTATGAATACGTTAATTTCATAAAGCATTCGTATTTACGGTTATTAGGGAAAAAATGATTGCCTTAATATGTTGTTGAAATTTTAGCGTTATTGTCATCTTTTTACAGTAACTAAAAGCACAGTATTTATTATCTTGCCAAATTCGAACTTGGATCAATTCAAAATTGTGACCCGAAAGAGACAATAAGATAGCTGAAAGTTAATCCATTAGAAATCTGATGGGTGAACATGCCTAAAATCTAATTTTAATATTATTTAATCTTATACTAACTCTGACATTAATAACAGGCATTGGTGGAAACAAGTCTTTAAGCTTGAATCCATAATAATGCCTGCAAACATCCACCGAGCACCTTCCATGAGCAAACCGTGGACATAAGCACCATCACGTTGAGCTGACCTGGAATCAGCAATCCTGTCGTAGGAAGCAAGGGATTAACCGTTAATATTCCATGGAGCACGCAGTCAAGCAAAAGTCAAAGGCATTTCTTATGAAAAATGTTGATTTGATTGAAATTGAGATTAATTGATGATTGAAAAAACTTTATACATGTCAAATTCAAAGCCTTATACAATAACTAACCAATTAAACTATAATAATAATTAATTATTTAACATAAAAAATTGTAGAAATGTCGTGTCTGCATTTCTAATATTTCCTGAAAAACATGTCCAGGGAATTCAATAAGGGATACTGAAACCAAATTAGTGGCTTTTTGCCCGTCTGTCTGTCTATGTGTCTGTCTGTCGATGTATTTACGATTCACGCAAAAACTGCTGAACAGGTTCCATGAAATTTTATATGTAGGTAGTCAGTGACCCGGAGCAGCTTATAGGCTACTTTTATCCGTTACAGAACCAAAATAAGAAACTAAGTACTTTTTCTCCTTTTTCTGTTAATTTTCTATGATATACAGGCTGTTTGTGAAACGCTCCCGAAAACGAAGACAGACGATAGTACTAACGATACCTTTGATGATGGATCAGAATGAAAATCGATCCCGAGGAAAAAATCATCTTTTCACAACGTTTATTACCTTTATTCACACTCCATCATGTTAATACAGCTGAATGAAACGATAATTTCATAAAAAATCATGAAAATACTTAAACATAAGACCAGCGGTGGAATTAAAAATGATATTGAAATTAACATACCAACCTAATTGGATACTCAGTACTCACTTACACAATTATAAACACTATTTCATCGTTATCTTTGATTTTGTACAGAAAATAGAAATGAAATGGTACTGAATAATTTAATAGTTAAAATCAATTGCAATTATGATCGACAGTTAACTAATCTATCACAATTAATCTAAAAATAATTATTTTACTTTATTTTAATTGACTTTCCGTATTTAATCCGACCAATACTTTGAGTTTAAAGTATGTCAAAACTATTGAAAATTACTTCAAAGTTTTATTGTGATTGCCGCCTCTAATTCTTATCTCGCCGGCAAACAAATCTTAGTAGGTAAATTTCGGTGCAACGTGGCAGCGTTTCCAACACTAATTTGTCAAATTCCCGAAAATGCATGTCAAATTTAAGGACAAACTTCAACAGATTCCCCACAAATTCCCTCAATTTTATTTTAAGAAATGAAACAATTTTCAAAGATTTTATAAGATTTACTTTTTAACTAACATTTTTTCCTTTAAAATTAAAAATTAAGAAATAAAAGCATTAAATGAAACACAAAAGTTGCCGAAATAATCCGAAAATTAAATGTGGTGCAATGAAGATAATTTAAAAAGGGAGTCATTCGATATTCATAAGTAACCTAATAAAATGTTAAGATAAGTATTTTTATTTCTTGAAAAAAGTCCTGACTTGGCCCTGGCTATCGATTTTCAAAATCCCGTATTTTCCCCGCATAATACCAATCCCCATAAAATCCCCAACCCACTTTAAACTCCCGCAATTTGGGAATTCCCCACATGTTGGTAACACTGACATGTGTAAATTCCACAACGCGAGGCGACACGAGTCGGCTGGCCGGCGGCAGCGCGTGTGTGAAAGGAAGGTAGAGTGAGTAGTAATACCTAATGCATTGTTTCGTACCGAGCTAGATAAGAGTTCGGCGTCCGCGAGTATATTGACCCTATTGTCAGTTGATTTTATTTTAAGATTCACTGCTGAAATTATCGTTTCATTTAGCTGTACTAACATGATGGAGCGTGAATAAAGCTAATAAAACGTTGTGAAAAGATGATTTTTTTCCTCGGGATCGATGTTCTTTCTGACCCATCATCAAAGGTATCGTTAGTACTATCGTCTGTCTTCGTTTTCGGGAGCGTTTCACAAACACCCGGTACAATTAATGTTAGTTATGAGTGAATGTTATAATGAAGAAGTCATAATGCGTCAATGAAGGTACATAAGGCAGTACTTGGCAATACACAATAAGAGAAAAGTGTGATTTGAAAGAAGATGTTGTGATTACGCTTAAGAAATGAATGCACGGGCACGTAGAAAGAATTAATACGGGAAGACTGACAAAACATATTTATGTTGCAGAAGTGAGTGGCAGAGTCGGCAAGAGATTTTTGTAACACTGTGTTGTTGATATAGTATATTTATTCCCTCAGAGATTAACTCACGTAAATTCTTCTTTCATTTTCTTAGTGACATCACACTGTAGGCACATTTTGTCCAATGGCAGCTCATAACGACGCGCTGTGCTTTGCATAATTGCAGTCAACAAGCTCTGCGGATTGAAGAAACCAGCCAGCCATACCGACGCCGGCAACTAAGAACAGATTAAAAAGGAAAACATTTACACATATAGTTGCATTTGAAAATAGAGATGATTTGACAATTAATAGAATCATGCGTTACTTTGCGGAAATCCATTATATTAAACTTGTTAGAACTTAATTTGCTTATTTCCGCGTAATGAAATAAAATGATGTGTCCTGCACACTTTGAAGAGCACCTCCCGCCCTTCCTCAATTGCGTGCAGGACACAGCATGTTATTTCATTACGCGGAAATAAGCAAATTAAATTCTAACAACTTTAAGAGATGATTTGGTCAACGTAAATATTTATGTTTCTCTTCGGTCAGTGTCATTAGCCATTAACAACAGCAATAAAAATAATAAGAACTACATAACAGATGTTATTTACACCACTAGATGTATTTTGGTTTTTTATTCTTCCATTAGAGCCTATCAAATATCCACCGCTGATCATAGACCTCCACGATAGATTACCAAATCCGGGGATATTTGCCATAATAATATCCTCCAGACCAAATTTCGGTCACGACGGCCAGTCTCAACGGAAATGATCTGCGCAGGATAGGATTATAGTGCACAAGAGTATGCGCAAGCACAGGTGCACTCTCTATCCCTCACTCTCACAGTTCGTAGGAACGGCAATCTGGCACGATCGGAGAGTGATCAGGCACAGGCCCAAGGGCTTTGCTTACTTTTCGAAGCACGGGATAAAACTTTCGAGAATTTCTTGTCAGAACTGGGGATTCGAACCCAGGACCTCATGATCAGCAGGCGCGTTTTCGACCACAAGACCAGCGAGGCAGATCAAATGCCATAGTTGCCCCTTGGCAAGCGGGTTGTTAACAGCAGTTTTTATTATTATCAGTGGTTATCACAAAGATGGTGCTGCTCATCTCCTGTCTAATTTTCTTCTATCATCGCTTACGTCACCCACGGGATGATATGGGCTAGAGAATTGACAATCAATTACTCCAAAAAAAAACTTTCTAAGAAAAATACCAATGTGATACATACAACGAAATCAGTAGCCCAAGTCTCTAATTCTCGAAGCCGAAGAAGTAGATCGACGAACCAAGCAGACAAGCCTAATAAGGAAGGGTATGCTCTATTAGCCCAGATGGCGGGTACCTGAAAGAAAATATAAATTAAGTCATTTTTAATAATTAAAATGTTAAAGTAATTTTTCCGTAACTTACCTGGTCCAAAAACAAAGCGTTCTCCAAGTCTTCCATATCAGATGTTATTGTTAATTCTCCCTGTAAGAAAAAGATACTACCTAAAAGTCAAATTATTTATAGTGGAAGTTAAGTTAAAGTTACAGCCTATATACCAGTACGTCCCACTACTGGGCACAGGCCTCCTCTCAGTGTGACTTCACATGTCTTCGAAATATTTTTTTTCTTACTTCTCAGACATGCAATCTCCTCACGATGTTTTCCTTCACCGCAGAGCACGTGGTAAATCATCACTTAAAATTACATTTAACAATTACATTGGTGCCGGCGGGGATCGAACCCAGTTTGCTTGCGTACTGTGAAATTTACAACGAGCGCGTATAGTGGAGTGCATTAAATAAATACAAGTTTTTGTTAGGTGGAAGAATTCCTCTTCTGTAGTAGGAGTCCACCTGGGTAGGTTTCTTACCTATTTCTGCCGACAGACAGCAGTGCTTCTGTATATTTAGTATTCCTGTCTGAAGGGTATAGAGCGTTAGTATAACCACAGGCTGTGAGCCATTTCATCTTAGTTCTCAGAGATGACAACGCATCTGTAGCCTTCATTGTTTAAAGTGTAATATATTAGTCTATGATTATAAAATATAAGTGTTATCTATGTCATCTCTCTCTCTCTCTGGTATGGCAACGCTCAAGAGCTGCCGGTTTAATTGTAAGTCCTGTTCAATAAATAATCGACAACATAAAATAATATTTATCGAACCTTTAGTCCTAAGTCTAATTCCTTCAGTGACCGCTTCATCTCTCCTGTTAAATTGTTCATTCTTTCACACTCCTGGAACGCGACGATCACATACGGCGTGCGTTCCTCCACTTTACCCATAATTTCTACCATATTAAACTCCTCTGGAAGCTTCTCCACTATCTCATCAAGCATTTGCTTTACCTGAAGATAATTTTAAAATATACGTTAAATGTAAATTTTAATGAAAACGCGCAAAGTCTGCCTTATCTGCTTAATAATAAAAAAAGATCGTCAGTCATATTTTCAAAAAATTTATAGGTTGTTAATTTTTAAGGTAAAAGTGTGACTTTTATTTTGAAATGTATCAAATAAAGGATAACATATAAATCAGTTACAGAGTATTTCATAATCATTTTTACCTTATCTTCTCGAGTAATTGTTGTTGCGCCAGAAGCTTGAGCGTCTCTCGGTTGCATCTCGAAAATAGTTCTGAACAAATTTTCCGAAGTAGTTGTCAGAAAACCTATTTCAGCATTAGGGTGCAGGCCGTAAAGGTATGGTGATTCCGGGGGCATAGCGTCTTCTATATACTGATGATAACCAGAGTAATCTGTGTTAGGTGGCGCAGGAAACCCTGGCGCTAGTTGCAATTCTCCGTCAACCTAATCACATAAGCATGCAAGTTATTTAGATTAATTTAACATAAAAGCAATAATAAAATGTGTGCAAATATTAACGCTCTTTTTTTTAAAGAGGATATAACTTACAAGATCTGGTTGCATTAATTCTTCTAAATATGCATTACACAGACGTCGATCCCAGTCGTCTGTAATGTGTCCTCCATACATTATTTCACCGAAAAGATATCGTAAATCCTCCCAAGGAACTTTAGAATTAGCTTCCAAATAATTATATAAAACAAAGACACTAATAGTAAGGTCGCCTGAAATAAATTATTTAATATTATGATAATCTTTTTTTACTACCATAAGCCAGTACTTGACTATATTTCCACCTGGTGGTAAGTGGTGGTGAGGCCTATTTAAAATACGTCGTTGGTTCAGTGATTGTAACCGCGCCTGCTCATCATAAGGTTCAAACCCCAAATCGGACTAAAATCAGTTATAGGGTTTTTCTGTCAAGAAATTCGAAGTTACAACCCGAAGTCAAGAAGTTGGTGTTTCAACCCTGTGTCTCGGAAAGCAAGTGAAGCCGTTGGCGATGCGTTTGATTTTTCTCCTGTCGTGTCGGATTGCTGTCCCATCGGATTATGAGAGTGAGGGAATAGAGAGTGAATCTATCGCACATACTCGTGCACTATAACCCTGTCCTGCGCAGATGGCTAGTCTCCCGCTGTGACTGGCCACCGTGACTGAAGTTCTGTGTTAAAACTAGCACTAGAAGGGTTGGGTTTAGAATCAAGTGTTTACTTATTAATGTAATTATAAAAGTTAACATTTTGGTGTTTTATTTGGTGCAAGAGCGAGCGAAGCGAGCTCAGGACTTGGGGCACCCGACTCGGACAGGCTAGGTTAGAAGGTCGAGTGAGCGAGCGAAGCGAGCGAACAGACCCCTCCATCCCCTTCGTGGTTATTATTTATAAACCATCCAGAAATAGGAGTCCCGCATAGCGGGACTCCGTCGACTACACTTTGGTATTATTTCGGCGGAGGGACGCCCCCCCCCCCCTCCCTATTAAAGCGATTTTTCTCAGAAATCATTCAATATAAACAGTTTTAACTGACTCGCTTCGGAATAACGCGTTTTGTCTAGTGAGAACTAGTTTTACCTGATATTCAATTTTGAGCATTAGTTAATTCTAGTTATAACAAAGGCCTTAAGTAAAAACTAGTTTTAACTAGGGAGAACGCGTTCTAAAAACTGTAAAAAACATATATATATATATATGGATCAAAATGACTCATATTCACAATATTGTTGGCTTAGTGCCAAAAACTAAAATCACAAAATGGAGCCTGGATAATGTGACACTATGGTTGAGTTATTAATAAATGTTATATTTACGCTGTAAAAAGTTCGGAGTGAATTCCCGCCTACCGGTACGCCTAGAACTACGTCTGCCGTTACAACTACTTATTAGGCGTCGTCCTAATACAACGCGAATGCGCGATCATCGCAAGTTCGCGCGAATTTTACTCGTATGAACGCGCGATCAAACATATTGCTGTCGAATAGGTGTCCTAATTGACATTCGCGCGACAATTGCGTCATGTCGTTGGGAATAAGGGTGAAGGGCAGGGACCCGACCTATATTGATTTTGAAATTCACTACGTATCGGTCTCATTTCCAACAAAGTACATTGCGATCCATTTCGTTTTTTCATTGCTGTCAAGACAGAAACTAAAAACTGGGCGTTTCTGTAGTCCATGCTTAGCGCCAATGCCATGCGCAAACTGCGCAGCGAAGCGAAACCCGCGGCCGCTCGCATCGTCAATTCGCGTGATGATCGCGTATTCGGGTTCTATTAGGACACTCAGATTTTGATATCGCGCGAGTAAGCGATGCGACCGTCGCGTGCTCGCGCGATATCAAATTGATCGCGTAATCGCGTTGTATTAGGACGACGCCTTAATGTAATTCTAATAATTTCTGTTATACTAGACATAGACCGCCATTCTCAAGTTAGAGTTTTAACTACTATCGTTACACTAAACATGTGTATTGTGGATTTGTGAACTGCAACACAAACGTCTCATATTTTAGACGCAGAATTTATTTTTAAATAAGTTTAAAATCGACTTACCAACATTGAATGGATATATTTTGTTCCAACCCTGAGGTCCAAATTTCCTCCTCTCAGCTACTACAGCGTGAAAGTAACATAAGGCAAACAATATCGCTTTAAATTCCGCTTCCTTACCACACATCTCTAGAGTTTCTTGATTGAAATTATCTAGAGCTTTATGAATGTTAGCCTTAAAAAATAATTTGTAAAATACGTATTAAAAAGGTGACGAGTTTCTATTAAAAACATATATTTAAAAGTATATTTCTTAATTTTACGGCTACCTGCATTCCCGTCGGTGGTTCATTAGTGATTTTTATACTAGACTCCAGTATACCCTGCGGTATGATATGAGCAGTTGGTGTTGCTGCTGGTTCAGCCGACATAAACAGTCGAAACTCGTTGTGACAACCTGAAGCGAAATTCTCCATTTTCTTCTCGAGACTTGGTAACCATTTTTTTACTAAATGAATGTTCTGAAAGTTCAAGTATTTTATAGTTATATCAAAATTTTATCTATAAGTTTACGTGCTTTTTCCAAAAAATATTAGTTACTTTTATTGAACAAAGTACTTGAAGAACAGCAATGATTTTACTGAAAAGAATTAAGAGAGAATATTTGAAAGAAGCTCTCTGCATTTAATTCACGAAGGTTTGATGACCTAGCGGTATCATATTTTGCTTATTTTTTATTGATTTGAAAACTCTTGCTTCGGCTTACCGTGTCGTGGCAGTATTTTTTTACTTTTTTGAACCTCTGTAATTCTACTTAAATGTAATTATTACGCAAAAACAAATATAAAATTTTTACATTTGGACCATGGTTGTGTAAAGACAGAAACGCGAATCATAACAATTGACTATTGAAAAACACGAAGATCACTAAATCGCTATTTAAACATGTACCTTCCACAATGAACTCGAGTAAAACGTATACCTACCAAATGAAAATGCTTATAATTTTTTAGATTATGTTGAGAACAGATTTTCGAATTTATATCTTATATAAAAAAAACTAAGTAAATCGATCAATTCAAGCGCTCGCGGCCGCCGTGGATCGAGGTAACGGTTTCAAACCCACATACCGTACTACAAGGGCCCTTATAATAATAAGTTATTTATTTATTTATACTAATGTACTGTGTTATACTAAACTATTACATTTTATGAGATCACTTATTTAACCTATTCAGATAATACATTTTATATGATATTACATTTTACATGATATTACATTTTATGAGATCAATAATTTAACCTATTCAGATAAGAATACACATACTTCATAATTAAATCGACTTTGTCAAAAAAAATATCGGCATCAGGGTTGCTTTGTAAAAATCTATTTATTAAATTTATGGCTTTAGCGGTAGGGCTGTTACTAGCTTGAGGTAAACTCCATGTTGAGGGGTAACAGAAAAGCCGGCGTTGCCGCCGTCCAACTCCACGCATATAATGATCGGGCACATGGAAGTGAACACATTCGCGTACCGATGGATTGTCCACCTTATTGATTATTAGTAAATAATAATGTTATATTTGTGTATATTCTTGTCTGAGCTGTAGAGTATCAAGGCCGACCATCCCTGACACGAACGTGGAAGGGGATAAAGAAACGGGTAATATCCATATTGAAGTTTGTAAAGGTACCGGGCAAAGGAGACAATCGTTTTTGGGCCCACTAGAAACTTTAACGTAACTTAATTTTATTACACATAAAAAAGATACCAATTTATTATAGTAAACGGCCTAAAGATTTTATGAAAATTTTACCGGAATCATAAAATCTGAAAAAAAGGTTCTTTTGATATTCGTGGATTGGGTAATATAATATGAAAAAAAAAATGCGTATAAAGAAGAACGAACTACTAAATATTTTTTCCATCAACCTTAAAGTACCTATAAATGCTGAATATACCTACAACTTTCTTTTATACTATTAATTATTGACCAGAGCACTATTTTAACTTATAATAACGGTGAAAACTACTAGACAATCGCTTTTAGTTTGTTTTTAGGTTATTGTGATATTCATATTTTAATTGTTAATTTCTCAGTGTTCCCGTTAGATACGGTAAAACTAATATTACTATTGTAATCTATTGGTTATACGGAATAAATCGACATGTGTTTCATTAAGTTACGCCTGGTTACGGTGGTGGGCCCATTCTCAATACAAAAAGAAATTGTCACCTTTACGTTGTATTTTTTCAACCATAAGGATATATAACTTTTCTTGGGGATTCCACACAATTGCGTTATACTCCAATCTACTACGCACATACGCATTATAAATTAGTTTTATAACATTAATATTCTTGAATTGTGATGAAGTCCTTATTATGAATCCTAGAGATTTACGAGCGTCTTTACATATCTTAACTATGTGTTCGTGGAAATTTAGTTTGCTGTCCAGAGTTATCCCAAGATCACGTGTTGTAGAGACACGCTCAATCGGTGAACCAGCCAAATCGTATACCATTATGACTGGAGAACGCGATCGAGAAAAAGTTATAGATTTACATTTCGAAACATTTAATGTCAATTTATTTCTTAGGCTCCATTCTACCACAGCATTAATGTCATGCTGTAGTGCTACACAATCTCTTGGCTCGGTGACAGTAAGGAATAATTTTAGGTCATCAGCGAACATTAGACATTCCGCCTTGGAGAGCACACTGGGTAAGTCATTAATCATGATTAGGAATTGAGTAGGACCGAGGGTACTGCCCTGACTTACTCCAGAACGAGTATAATAATCTTGAGACCGATAGTCTTCCACCCTGGCATACTGCTTACGATCTCTAAGATAGTCTGCCATGAATCTTAGGAGCTGTGAAGAAAATCCAAGAGAAGAAAACTTCATTAAAAGAATGTCGTTATCAACGAGGTAGAAAGCTTTACAAAAATCGAAATATGCTGCGTCAACTTGACAGCCTGACTTCATCTTAGTGCTAACGTAGTCAACAAACCTTATATGGTTTGTTAGCGTAGAGCGCACTGGGCGGAATCCATGCTGAGAATTATCTAAACGTTCACCAATTTGTCTAAATATGCAATGATTGAGAATTGATTCAAAGATCTTACCAAAGACTGATAGTACTGCAATGGGTCTAAAGTTGCTGATATCATTGGATGAACCAACTTTGGGTACTGGTGTAACCCTAGAGAGTTTCCATTTACTGGGATAAATACTATTTTGTAGCGAAAGACTGTATACATACAAGAGAGGTTGCTCTAGAACTGACATACAATCTTTGACCAAGAATGCCGGTATGTTATCGGAGCCATATGCGGATGTTGTTTTAAGACGTCGTACTGCCCGCCTAAATTCCGACACTTTAATATACTCAATACTGATGCTTGCTACATAGTTCGAGTTAATAGCATCCCGTTCTTAAAAGCTATATTTATAAGTTCCTTCACTTTAGTCCTGTAGTATTTAAATAACTCTCTATTAAACTGCAACCCGTATATTTTAAACATTTTTAAGTTGAAATATTTTTGCTTAAAATGTCTTGCACTGCATTTTGCAACTCTTAATTTTACCTTTATTTTTCAAGCATTTACTTTCAGAATAGTTACTACGGCAAGTTTGACAAATCCATTTCTTTTTGCGCTCCGGAGACATAATATTATAAAAACGTTTAGAACTAACATTTGCGCAATCCAGATCATAACTTACATTGCATTTAGAACATGTCAAATATTGCCTGTTTGATATAACTTGGAAGCAGCCACCACACTTTAATGTTACTGATGCCATCTTGTGGTGTATATGAGGTCCAGTATACTGATCACGTATATAGAAGTCGTTTGTTCGTCAATTGCCCATTAGATGGCACTACTAACAACGTCTTTGTAATATAATAACTTTACTTTAAAACTGTAAACAATTACCATCTATTATGTAAACTATATTAATCTATATATTAGTCCAAGGCAGTCGATTCATATGCGTTGTTTCAGTTTTATTCAAGTAAGATGGAGCTTTATTTAACACTTATGTACTCGTCAGTAACATTATCATTTAGTAGATTTAATCACACATACTTTTTAATTTTATATTTTTTCAAGAAGTCAATTGTTTCTGTAATAACCAAGATTCATTTTTTTGTTTACTGAAGGAAGAATAACTAAATATTTTTAAATAAAGTTCGTAACGGTTTTTAATTCATTTGAATTTAATTAAAATTAAAGACTTAATTAATAGTTACTTTCCTGCCACTCTTATAGTGTCCAATTAATTCTTATGATTAAATGTAGTTTTGATGCACTTTATCACTTATTTGCTAAAAAAAATACTCCCAACTTAGCTACACACTAAATTCAAAATAACTCCGTTCGCACTAATCACTTTTACTAGATAACATTTGTAGTTTTTATTTACATAATTATAAACTCACTTAACTATGAAAGAACAAAAGTAATTCACATTTAATATTTTTAAATTTATAAAATAACGGAGCCGATGTTAACGTGACAATAGCCAATACCAGTTATCTATGTTATGATCGTAATGTTATGATTGTATGAAGCACATTATGGATGATAATAACCCTTGAGAATGAGGTGATCGCTACCAAGCTATTTCTAATTTGTTTTGTGTGGTTAATTGTGTAACATACATGATTGTAAGCTGTTATTTAAAAAAAAAGTCCTGCTGGGTTTCTTGCTGGTTCTTCCCAGGACAGAAGTTTTTTTTTTCGAACCAGTGGTAATCAAACAAAAGAGTGACTTTAAATATATATTATATGAAAGATTAAGAGTGACTTTCAATAAGTATTATTTATAATCTATATTGAATTAAAAAGTTTCTATTTCTGTTTCTGTGATACAGGCTTAAATATTGAAGTATTATAAATTAATAAGAATCGATCCTTCATCAATACTTAACTCATGTTAAGTAATTTATACAAAAAATATACCTTTTTTTATAAATTATAATTTTATATCGACAAAAACATAATTTGTTCACATAGCTAATAACCCCCAATAGTATTTAAAATAAAATTCACAATTTGGAAACTAAAATACCTGTAAAACAACCCAGTGCCCCTTCTGTATCGCCTCATCCATTGCTTGCTCCGCTACTATTTCTTGGCCCTGGCCCAAAGAGACATTGTGAAAATTTCCTATATCACTTGAGAATCCCATTACTTTTCCTAAAGCTTCGACGTCCTTGAGGGGGTTCACACCAGGAGACAGAATAAAGAATATTGGTGTGGTTGGACTGGTTTCTTCGAATGATTTACTAAATTCTACTGTCCTATTTTCAACGTATTTCGAGCCCATTCTTTCTTCTATGTACGCTCTAAAATTTTATTTAATTATTGCATACATACGAATAAAATACACTAATCAAATGTAGTATTTAAAAAACAAAAGAGGCCGTGTTACTCACGCCACAGCATAAGTCATCCTGTCAGGTCGCAATGCTCTAAGCATACACAATCGCTGTAAAGCTGTTTTATTCTTCCATTCCTATAATCAACCAAATGTTATTAGGTAAATGCAAAAAATTAAAGCAAATAAATCCTACTACTGCTAACCACGGGTGTCGCACGCTACTGTAGTGAAAACTGGCCGACTATACAATTTTTGAAATGTTTCTTTATTCCTGAATTCCATGGCACCGTTGGAAATGAACTCGTGTCGCTCGTATAATATGGACGGTAATCGGAACTAAGATTACAATTAGAACTAAGCTACCATGGGCCACATGGTTACAGCCTATCAAAAGTCTATCGCTGAACATAGGCCTCCCCCATTGATTGCCTCATAAGGGGGATTTACCATAGTTGCCACGCTCGGCAGTCGGTAGTTTTTATTATTAGTTGTTATTAGGAAGACACTGCTGCTCGTCAATGTTTTTTTTTTTTGTCGCCACTACGGGCCTTATAGGAGAGTAAATATTAAAAACGAAAACACCCTTAGATTATCGTTATTTTCACATCTTTTAGGTAAGCTATTTTAAAACGTCTTAATTTAAAATCACTGACCTCTATTATACAAGCACGCTGGATTGTCTATACACCTAGATAAATGAGGCGATTTCATTTTCGCCATTTTGGCGCTGATAGCAGAAGTGAGCGTTCACGGAACTAATAATAGAGATGATGGTGTGACCAAATATAACGAAAAAAATTCTAGACCCAGGCCTACTATTGTATTTATGTATCATTTTAATATAATGTCATGCAATAAATAAATTTATTAATTAATACTTATGTCTTAGACACTAGCTTTATAAATCATATAAAACTAAAATCGTTACTAAAACTACTTTTTATTATATTACTAACATGGAATATAACCGAACTACGCAACACACATTCTTTCCTCGTTTAAAACTTTAAAATACTCTTAGACATTTTCAGCAAAACAACGGCCATTTGCAAATTATGTCAAATTTAGTTCCCGGTACACTCAATAGCGGCGCTTCAAATCGGCATAAACGTTTGTAGGTTATAGCCAGTACAATACGTTGGACTGGCAGTATATATGGAGATCAGTGTTTAAAATATTTTAACTACCTGTGGAAACTTTTCTCTTTCAGGACATTCCATTTCCACTATTTTCTTCCATCGTTTTGGTGAAGTCTCTATATCTCTGTCAAGATTTCGAAACTCATCTTTACTAGCAAGTGAACATATTCCACCCCAACTTGTGTGAGACAAAAAGTCGACTGGACTCGTTACGTGGGGCTTGATTGGGAATCGCAGAAAAAAGTCCAATTCCGCGGGTGTAATTTCTTCACTCATTAAGAGTACCTTCATACAATAATAAAAGACGTTTATATTAAACAAAGATACCATCTTGTATAAATTCAATGGTAGAATGAACATAACAGAAATTTCGGTTACCTGGAAAGTCATCTGCGATGCGAAAATTAATTTGTCACACTCAAAGAGACCTCTGGATGTGTATTGAAATACCGAATAACTTATACAATCGATGAGATTCCTTACCCGTTGGCTAACTTCATCAGCTGGTTCCGCCCGAGAAATGGCTTTTTGAAATACAACACTAAAAGCCTATAAGTTAAAGTATGAAGCGGAAAATTCAATCAATATTTTATCACATTTACTATCAATGGCAGTAAAAGCATACCTTTAATGAAAACTGGTAAATTGGATTAATCGTATTTAAATCATTTAGTATGAAATAAAGTAAGGAAGCTCTTGCTGATGCAGGTCGATAAAATTCCCGCGCTTGGTCAATTTGATACGATGTGACTTTAGCTTCTGTAACCTACAAATTGTAAGAACTACATTGTTATTATTTTGTCTCAAAATATGTATAAATTTTTTATATTGTATTTTTACAAATGTCGCATGGTGGCGGCACAAGAAAATCTATAACCCTATTTTGTCTGCTACTGACTATTGACTATGGAATACTGACTAGAAAATGCTAAGTAATTCGATGTGATATTGAACATTTCGTTTACGCCAGTCGCAAAATACCCAAACCGGCGACATGAAGCAGCGTCGTCAAAGATGCGAAACATCTGGTTCTGTCATCGTCAATCCACCAGTCTAGTGTAACGATTAAAGCAAATCCTTCTTACAACGGAATGATCATATTCAGCAGTGGACTTTTACAGGTTTGAAGAAGAAAACAAATGAACAAATCAAAATTAATAGTTATTACGAACTTTCTTTTCAATATCTGCCGCTGTCTTTTTTGTAGTTTCTAAATTTTCCACTAAAGCTGTATCACCCAAAATATTTTCACCAGCTGATGACAATCTGGATAATAAATCATCTTCAAGCTCTTTTAATTGAATTTTAAACTCGTTCTGTTGTTTTGTTAACTCTGCTTTCAATTCCTCAAGGTCAGGTCTTTCCGCTTTCACTACTTCAGCTAATAGCTGATCTTCTAAACCATCTCTGGTTACAGTAAAATTAACCAAAGTAGTTTGGGCTTGCATTTCTGGTTTATAATGTGGATTTGCCAATTTCGTATGGAGTATGAGTCTAAAATTCGGACTATATTCAACTTCTTTGTCGCCTATTTTTATAGCTCTGTAATTTTTAAAAATAGAAATGAATGATACAATAACACAAAGTACATTAATCTCAAATAATATAACGTCACAAAAATTTTATGTACAAAAGGTGTATGTATATACATTGGTGATTATGTTTTGCGATGAGATAAAGCATTTGCTTAGTATAAGAAATTTCAAATAAAACTATACCCATACCTTCCCTTTTTAATTAAGTTTCTACCGAGCAATGGATCTAATACTGGATCCACTGTTTCGCCTATATTTTCTAATAAAACAGTTTCTCCTTTTATTATAGCCTTTTCAATAGTATCAAGGTAACCTTTTTGTCCAAGACGTATCACACGCAACTTGTCGCCATACTTTTGTTTGATCCACTTAACCCCTTGAAGCTGAAAATACATTTTTCAGAATTAATACTCTGTATAATAATAATATTAACATAATTTTTAGATAAATTATACATTGTTACCTGCGGATCGATCATAAGAGGCCAACGGTCCGAGTTAGAAAGTATTGTAGCATTTTCGGTGCTCATTCTATCCGAAGGCAAGCCCTCGTTTTGCCACATCGCTATAGTAGTATCATCAGTCAACATTGACAAAGGATCTAATTCCTCAGTTATTGGAATTGGTGGCTTAAAATAATAAAATAAGATAAAAATCTTATCTTATAATCACATTCATTTTCTTAATATTATATATTTTAAAATGATAGATTCACTTATGCTGCTGTGAAGCATCAACATAATACACTTCACCTCCACATCTTATCCCAGGTGTCATAAGAGGTGACTTACGAAATTTCTAATAGATCTTGTGGCTTCCTATAGATAGCAGCATCTTGTATTTATACTTATTTAGATGTAAAATATCAAAGGGTCAATTGGAAACGCCATTAAAGGTGCGAGGTGATTACAGCAAAGTCTCCTGTAAATTATTTTATGTGGTAATAAATGGAATGATTAAAATAAAATTATAATACATTTCAATATCAAAGTTATGATTTTTGTAATATCTTCATAATATTTTATACTAGCGATCCCCGTCTTCGCACGAGTGATTTCTGAATCTCAACAACAGCGCCACCTACCGGGCCAAATTGTGAATCGTTTAGATCATCCAGGGACCCACTTAAGCACACACAAAAATTTCATCAAAATCGGTCATGCCATTTTCTACTTTTTGCGAGACAACGGACAGTTAGTTTGTAAAATGTAATAATTTAATAATCTAACAATTACTTTGCTGCATACATCTCAATTTGCATTAATTCGTGACATTAATTAATGACCAAAATTTAAAATATAATTAATTTATAACTTTTTCGTTCATATTACCTCTAATGTCTTTAGGAAAACAAGCCAATTTTTATGTAATAAGTCAAGCCTGTATTGCTTCGTAAAACATCCAACATAGGATATAAAGGCACATACAAGAAGTACATCACCCGGTAACGTTGTACTCTGTTGCATGTAGCTGGAAATACAAATACAAATGGGTTTCAAACATTTTAAAATTCAAAATTTGATTAGATACAATTTATATTAATATAATTATTTACAGTAAAATACAAACTTTGATACCGATTCTGCCCAACGCACATTTTCACTTGCAAGGCCATTTACTAATCGATTTGCAAGCTGAATAGTTCTGTTAGTAGCATCTGCCTCCTGTTGACACTTTAGTTTTTCTAATGTTGCTTTTTCGAAGTCTGCTGTTAGAGTAGCCAACTGCTCTTCTAACGACTGAAGGTAATAATGTCACGATGTCAAAAATAGTTAGTAAACATAGGGAAAAATGTTCATTAATAAATAATTTAATCACGTTAGTTTCAAATCCACATGCACTATAATAAATTAAGAAATGTATGAATGTACTGACCGCGACTTTAGACTTAATTGATTTTAATTTTTCAGTAGCAGCCGCTAGTTCAGCGTTAGCTGCTGCTAAAGCTTTTCGTTTAGGTTCTACATCGCAAAATACTTCGTAAAATTTAATGATGTTAATGACCCAAGCACAAAGTCCAGCAGCTGCAGCTGATTTAGATCTCACAAACTCTAAAAGGAGAAAAAAACATGTTTTTATTTATCTAGAAAATGAATTTCAATAATTAAATAACAAATAATAATAATAATTTACCCGGTTCGAATTCCGAATCTTTTAAATATGGCTGAATAGCTTTTATGACATCTGGATGTATATTTTCTTTGTCATAATGAACAAGAGATTCCAAAAATACATCTACTTTAGCCATCATCATCTGAAATATTAAACGAATAAAAAACGAACGAATATTAAAATGTCACAAACGTCATAAGTAGTAATTAAATGCTGTCCTTTACTATATTTTACCTTAGCAGCTTTCCAACTTCTATCTTTGGGTATTTTACCACCAGGAGCGAGTAATACCATAACAGCAGCAGTGACATTTGTAACAGCACCAGGAGGTGAGCCAAATGATTTAAGCTCTGTAAGATTGGCCTTATTTAAAGTATTTAATGCTTCTTGTGCAGCAACAAGCGCAGGTTCTGCTTTTATTAAATCTTCTTCACAATCTTTTTGCTTCTTTGAGACTTCTTCCGCTATAACCGCTACTTTTTCTTCCTCTTCATCAGCTAAACACAAAAATATCATGTAATGTGGGTATTTAAAATTATAAATAAGTCAAGGTCACAAACATAAAAATTATAAATACAATAGAATACCTAGGGCTTTTTCACTTTGAACTTTAGCAGTCTCAATTCCCACCATCTCTATAAGTTTGTCAGCAGCCTCATTCTTTTGTTGTAATTCTATTTCTTGTACTGCCAATTTTGCTTTTAACTCGTCTACTTGACACGCCGTACTGCGCAACTTTTCCAAACCATTCTCTAACCTAAAAAACATAAAAACTCAAAAATGCTGCCAATAAATTATCCATTATAATATAATACGTATATACCTCGAAATCTTGGCTTGAAGTTCATCAGTTTTTTGATTAACAAGTTTTGCATATAAACTAATTTGTTCCAAATAGCTTTTTGGTGTGGTATAATTATATCTTCTTTCATTTGCTAAATAGGCTTTAGATATTGAATTCACTGAAGTATGAACATATGCCATAAATCTTGATACAGAATCTCGTAATGTTATCTAAAATATATTTTGTATTAACTAAATAGTAAGTTAAGCGTAAGTAAAGTTAAATAGTTCGATTTACAGATAATTTACGATTGCCTACCGGTAAAACGTGAAGTCCTTCCAAGAATTTCACGGACACTGATACTAAAGCCTCTTGAGGCCATTCATGGAACCAATTTATTGAAGTACAGTTTATCAAAGCTGGAAATTTTCTAGATCTAACTCTCAACGTTGAACCAACAGGTGAAAAACACAACACAACTTTTAATTGTTTCCGAACTCTATCAATGAAAAACTTCCAACATATCTCGCGGGTATCAGGTAAGCCTGCACCTTTTACCTGAATAAAAACATAAATTTTGTCTATATCATTTAAATTAGTAGAATTCTATAAAGAGCACAATAAATTTTCAAGCCCATATAAAAGAAAATTTAACTAAATAATATGGATTTTTCCAATATTTGGACAAAATTGCCAATTTCCCTTGCTCATCCGTTGCGCTATGTCTGTTTCTATTACTCTCACAGCATACATGCATTCATTCCGATTCTTAATCGAGAAGAGATGTAGTAATTGTCTACAGTAATTCCGAGCATAACCCTCTCCATAGCTTGCTGAGTGACCATAAGCATCCTCATACGACCAGCAATGTTATACCATGTCTCAGATCCATATTTCTTCACTAGCAACACGAACTGGTTGAATTACTTCTAATTTTATTATTGCTGTTAATCGTTAAGCGTAGCATGTAATTTCCTAAGAAAATAAAGATAAAGGTACCTCATTTCTAACACCACCAATAATGTTTTCGATTTCATCATCAGGGAAAAGATCTGCTACTTCACCTGATGCCAATAAATCATTAATCAACACCAGAAACTGTTCGTTGGCCACCTGGGCATCAGTCATCAGAAACATAATACCAACATTTTTCAGACCCGTTTTGATATATAAACCTGACAATTCATGCTGAAAGTAATCATGTTTTAGATTTAATGATAAACGATTTAGAATAAAATTTTAAAATGCAAAAATAAACATTTGTGACTGCAAATCTAAAAATTGGTAACACATTTCAATGTTGATTTTGAACATTTAAAAATAATGAATCAATACCTATATAAAAAATTGTAATTTATCTAGTGAAATCAAAAGTTGACAAAAAAATGAATTTAATTAGTAATAAAGGCTGGTAATATAAAAGAAGAAATAATCATAATATAAATAATACAGTGGAATCTCGACAACTCGAATTTCAAGGGAAATGCTAAAAATTTCGAGTTAATGATTTTCCGACTTAACAAGAATTCGAGATTTTTTTCACAAACTTATACAAACATAAGATACACAGATGTGTTACTTAGAAAGTTTAACTAACGTATTAATTATTAGAAATCAAGGATTTTATTGCTAATATAATGAGTTCGGAGGAATTCCAAGTGAGACGTCATTATATTTTACTAACTACGAATTACGGAGTCTGTTTTTTGAAATTTGAGTTATAGAGTATAAATATGTACTATCATTTCCCTTGCAGGGAAATAACATTTTGTTTGAGTTACAAATTCTAAATAATTCGAGATACCGCGTATTTAGGGGTTCAGCGCAAGGGAATGGCATTTCGAGTTATCGAGATTCCACTGTGTAAGGACATTAACCATTTGAAAGTCTCTCAAAATACCTTAAGGTCTGAAACCCCATATCCTTTCTTCAGTTGTATTTGCAGCACTTCTAAGCTGGATATAAAGGCAGCAAGCCGTGACAGTGACTGTTTACCAGATCCTCCAACACCAACTAGCAATGCACTACCCCGTGGACTTTCGAGAATTCGACTTATTCTGAAATGCCATAGGAAACACCACAGACAACATGTAATCGTTAGTTAAAATATGAAAAGAAAATATCGTGAGGAAACCTGCACTTTTGAAAGTGACATGTGAAGTTAGACAATACATACTGCGGCAGTGTGAATAACACTTTCCTGCTTTTTTACCCTCTGACAAAAATAGGAATCAGTGCAGTAAAGTTTTAATTAGCAAAATTACTCAGAAATCGGTTAGTAAGTTCTAATTATAGTACACTTAACTCCAGTTCATAATCTACAAGTATCGATTGAAATTTCATTATGATTTTATATTATGTAAGATATGAATTTATAGTAAATATACTTAATATCCTATGTAACCAAAACAAACTCTATTGATTTGGGTAATCAATAAACAAGCTACGTTTAATAGCTATACGGCCTTGGCCAATAGAATATAACTTACCTAAGACTTACTCTTTTAATAGAAACGGAAGTCTTCGAAAACCTAAATAGTATATAGTTGTTTTAGTGTTACCTGCAAATATGCATCATTGCATCTTCGAATAGCACTAAATTCATAGCAGCTATGAGATCGTTGTAACTGGCCATAGCTTCTGTCAAAAGTTTGTTGAGTTGATCCCAAGACGTAATAGGCATATATTTGGGCTCACCAATCCCACCAGCAAAATGACAGTAGATATTAGGACGTTCAAAAACTACGCCCTCGTCGATATCCTTATGAAAGAAATATTTTAAAATTGTTGCAACTTACTTGAGATTTAAGTAAGAATAAATCAATGATTTTTATTAAAAAAAAATACTACATATTATGAAACTTAAAACATTTGTTCAAAAGAAAATTTATTAAGTGAAACATTTTACTTGAAGTTAACGATCAATAGGACCGTCGTGACATCGCTACTGTTTAAGCATCGCCAAAATTGTATACAAGCAGATTTAACATGAAGATGGATATTATATTATATTAATATAATATAATTTAATACTACTTAATTATAATTATACTATATTAATAGTATTTTCAAGTAATCACTAAGTTAATTTGTGTCCCATACACCTTAGTCTAAAGAACTAATGCTTTAGCAATTTGATACACCTTAGGAATTATATTACGTATTAAAGATCCAATGTAAAAACCCTCTCTATGACTCGCTAAATTGATATGGGCCTCTTCATACCTACGACCGTTAATTCTTTTGATTCCGTATTACATCCATTAGTAAACTGCACTAGTAATACACCTGTGTTTGAGAGTTCTGAGTGTATGAGTGAGATACACCTAACGAAAAGATGAATCATATTGTCGCGAATATTGCCCAGCAGAGTTGTAAATATCTTTGTTAGACTTTTCGATCAATTTTTTTTTAAATCTAATTAGATATGTTTTTATTATTAAGAATATGAGTGTAATAAAACGAGCCTCTATTGATGTAAGAGGTGTAAAATAGATCTTAATATAACTTTGACGTATAAAAAATATTACACACATACCTCGAAATTTTTCTTACATATATCAACCTGCATTTTAAGAAAAGCATCGATGTCTTTATCTTCGGTGAGTTTATCACCATAGACTCTATGTGTTTCGTGCATCCATAATCGAATCAAATCAGAAGGATTAACTAGACATTCATTGGTACTAAATAAGAATCCCTAAAAAGATATATTATTTATGTATTATTCACTTGTGTTCTCACTACTATCGACATTGATTCATTCATTCATTTGATACAGCCTATCAAAAACCCAATGTTGAACCTTCTCCAAATATTGCTTTATAGGGAAAGTATTACTATACCTGCCATGCTTGGCAGCCTGCTGATTGGCCATCGCACTTTTTGGAACGAATTTCTTATTATATTGTAATTATATTGTAATTTGGCGGATGGGGGATAGGCGAGAAATAGTGTAAGATTTTTCCGTCACGACCCCTTCTGACGTATTGTAAACGACGGCCTTGACGGCTTTAAGAAAGCGAGATGGAATAATATCCATCTCCCTCGCACTTTTTCTTATATTGCCATGAAATAAATATTATTTTATTTTAAATGACGCTTCATTTTAATAGACGCTAGTTATTCATTGTATTTGTTAATCAATAATATAAGACGTTTATCAATAATAATATACTACGAAAGGAACTTCGTTCTAACCGAGTGTTCCACGACACTCACGCATGTTTTTTTATTTTTATTATTTTTGGGTTGTTATCAGGAAGATGCTGCTGCTTATCTCCTGTTTCATTTTCCTCAGTCGGCTCTACGACAAACTAAAGCAACAAAATATCAATATTAGAAAAATATATTTCATTTAAATACCTGAAAGATGTTCGACAAATCTCGTAAATTAAAAATGTAGTGAAACTTGATGGCAGTCGGTAAAAATATTTGAGACACCTTATTATGCAAAATTATAGATGCTGTAACAATATTTGCTGAAAGTTAGAAAAAAAATTAAATTTATTTTTGTAAATTACACTCATGCACATTAACTTATATAGTAGGTGGTAGGACTCCTTATCTACCTACGTGTCCATTTGGGTAGGCACCACCCTCTTACTGTGTTTACCTCGTACTCTGTGTTCCGGTCTAAAGAGTATAAAGAGCAAGTATAATTACAGGCTGTGAGATCTTTGCTTAAAGTTGGTTGCAGGTGCCCATGGACTGCTGTAGCCACTTACTATCGGGTAGACTGGAAGTTCATTTGTCACTTCAGTTTTATAAATAAAAAATACAACCCAGTAGTGAGTGCCCGTTTAAACAGGACGGTAAAAATAGTGTTATCGTTAGCCGCATATTCTTACAATTTGCGTATATTATTATTTTATCAAAATAGCACAAACTATGTAACAATCTCTTTTGGAACTTGTTACAAAATCTTTAATAAGTAAACCTAAATTCTATATTTAAATTTACTAACTGAATTTAAATTAAGAATGTTGCTATTTATTAAAAGTTAAAGTAAAGTTACAGCCTATATACGTCCCACTGCTGGGCACAGGCCTCCTCTCATTCCTGAGAGGGTTTTAGGGCCCTATTTATTACTTGAAGCTTTATTGTCTTGTTACAATTTTTTTAAGTTTTATAATTTAACTAAATATTAAGATCGCGGTAATACTTACTAGATAACTTTGCAACTTGTGCATTTATTCTCAACTCAGGATTCATTAAGTGTTGACTCAGTATAGAATGATAAATGTTATTCAAGGCTTCAGTATTTGGAAAACTGATAGCAAATACACAGAAGTGTCTTTGGAGCCTTGGGTTTATTGTGAAACTACCAGATGTCGGGTTCATACATGACACGTATTGAGTATTGTGAATATCCTTAAGGGTTAGCTTAGTTCGGTCGTACCAATGATTATAATCTAGATGTTGTCTTATGATTGTATGCGGTTGGACGGTCCCATAAGCATCGACTTCGGGCATATTCATGTCATCTATAAAGTATATGAGAGTCTTATTCCCGGGGGGACCATAGTTTCGACCAGCTTTTTTTTCTAAAGGTTTTTCTAAAACCTTTTGTAGCATTTCCGACGAAGTATAGAAATTGAATGGAACAGATTGCACAGCATATGATTCTGGCAGGCTGCAAAAAATAAACGATGAACACTGTAAAAGGTTAAATTATTTAATACTAGCGACACGCCCTGGTTTCGCCTAGGCAGGATCTATTAATGTGGCGTTATTAAGATTTAAGGTAATCAAAAATATTTATTTTCAGTTCATTCACTTTCGTATTTTCAAAAAATTCTCCAGGTTTTTCGGATAAAATACAGGTTTGGAAGGTGGGTGCAAAGCCTGAAGGGGATGATACCTTAAACCATTTAGAACATATTAAGCGAAACTTGTATTAGACGATGTCTGCTCTTTTTTTTTAAATTGAATTTCTAAAGGTTTTTAACAATAAAACATTTGTAACATTTCCGACCCATTTTTTTTTTTTCATTTAATTGCTAATAGTGTCCAGTAACAGTTGTTATGTTATTATGTTTTATTTATGTAATGTGTGATTACTCAAACAGAATAATTTCCAAGCATCTTCATCATCAGAAAAACATTCTACGCATTTTTAAGTTTATGAAACCAAAAAAAATTAAGGAAATGTTATTTTTATGCCATCATTAAAAAAAAACCTTTGTTGTTCAAACCTTTTTAAAAACATGCTTAGCCCTTTATTTTGAGGTATTATTTACGCAGATATCTCATCAACTCTTGGAATTAGGGTGTTCAAAGCAAATTGCGGATTATATTAAATTAGTTTAAGGCCTGAATGGAGGGCGTAAGGCAGGTCGTACGGCATAGTGGTGAGGTCTAAAAGCGGTCACCACTCAAGACATTGCAATACAACAATATGTATTTGGCATGACGCCACGCTACACGCTCCACAAAACACTCGCTCGCTTTGCACCTTGCTCTTTTGTTCTATGGCCTACTCGTTTTAATAAAGTTTTATTTTACATACCTCTGCAACTTTTCGCTGACCAAAACTGTTTTACCGCAGCCAGCACCCCCAACCAACATAACTGGGTGCTTATTTTTCATTAGTAAGTCCAAGAAATATCTTATTCTTATAGTTTCTGCTGTAGGCACAAGTACAGCCTTAAAATATAAATTATTATTTTAATAAAATATATTTTTATAAAATAATGTTTAATGTAAATGGTTAATGTTAATTTTATTTGTACCTGTAATGGTATATCCGAGTCCAATTCAAATTTCGTGATCTTTTCTGTCCATGGTGTAAATTGTTTTGTTTCAGAGTCAATATAATAATCGAACACAGTGCCTCCTTGCGGAAACTTGATAGTTTTAAACTCGTTAACCCACCATTTGGTAAATTCTTAAAGAAAGTGTTTTTTTATTATTAATATTTATGGAACCTATAAAACAATAATGCAAAAGAGTGATTATGCAAGCTTACCGATTCTATAATCCACATTAGTATCTTGAAACATAGCAGAACCAAAGGCCCACACACACGCAAACACAAAGTAAATATCGTGCCACTCTTTCGGACAGTCCGCTGGTGTGTTTTCTGGTACCAGCAAACAGTTAAGTAAATGGCACAGCATTTGAACATGCGCCATATCAGCAATTGGAGTTATTTTCTTGAACCGATTTCTCACAGTTTCTAAACAAGCTGGGATATATTTATCAAAGAGTATGACTAAATTCGACTTTTCGGCTGGAATTTTTCTCTTTTCGATCCAACTAGTCACATATCTAAAAATATATTAATAACGCTATAATTCTTATAAAAACTTAAAAATATTTTTTTATTGAAATCTATAAATAAAATATTTTTCTTTCTATACTCCTCCCCGTTGTTAAGACTTTCATTCCGTTAGGTTTTCGTGTAGCAAATATATAAATGATGTTTCTATTCTCAAGTAGAGGTTGAGAATAACGATTTAATGGGGAAATGTAAACAGAACTCTTAGGATTATTTAACGAGGTTATTTTATCAAAATGTATTAAAGATCAATAACTAATTTTAATAAAGTAACTTAAGCTTTAATTTTCAAATTACCGCTAGTCACGTATATAAATAAAAACTTACGGATTCCAGGCAATCGAGGTGGTCAAGGGATGGGCCCGTCTCTGCCGATCCAGTTCTCTGGAAAACAATTATTTAAATGTTCTCGCACGTTTAGAGTCCAATGCGCTGGACAACCATCTTGCAGAAAGATCATTGGTCTTCTCGTTGCCAATATTGGTATTTCAGCCTCGTTCAGAAGCTCTGGAGATCGTTTATGAGGAATTCCAGGTAATTGTCTCCATTTAAATTATCTGTTAGGAAGTGGGGACCAATCAACGTTCGGCCGAATACTCCTGCCTAAACGTTTACTGAAAATTTTCTTTGAAACGACACTTGCTTCTTTCAGTGTGGATTGCTGTCCTTGCCATCTCATCGATGGAGGTTATGAAAGTTGGTTATTCCTTCTTTCGAAAACTTTGACTCATCGGTCCACAAGTTGGATTTTAAAAACCATTCATCTTCAATGTCACTATTTAGTAAAAAGCGACAGAACTGAATCCTTCGTGGGGATCTTCATTTTCCGAACCCTGTACACCCGTGCCATGAAAAGGATACTTGCTTTTTCGGTGCATCGTATCCCACACATTCCATACCGAAATGTTGAGGTTTTGAGCTACTGTAGCCGTCTATACATATGTACTATAGTCGTAGCAGGATCTGCATCGAAAGCTGCAATAATGTCTTCCTCGACACTTGGGCCATGTTTTCCCAGATTAACTCCAGGTTTCGCGTGATGAATTCCAACTTCAGAAAGCCGACGAAATGTGCTATAATACACTCTGACATTTGGTAATTTTCGATTCGGATATCACTCTTGGTACCTCCTCCGTGCCAAAAATTCATCACCGTCAACTCTGCTATACATGAAGACGATATCAGCATATTCTTCATTAGTAAAAGCAGCCATAGTTGATTGATCACACAAATAGTCGGAGAACAGTGTCAGTAGCACACAGCTAGGGCTAGGCTCAACTCAATAAAAAATAACATCCGAAATAAACACGAATTCGCAATTAAAACGCCTAGTCACAAGGGCAGCCGTTACTTGACTAACTGAGAACTGAGAACCCGCTCTAATACTCGAGTACTGATCCTAATTAATGTAAATAAATAACGACTTTTTGTGATTTACTAACCTGATTGTTCTACTGAATAAAAGTCTATTCAGTAGAACAATCAGTATAATTACAAAGTCTAGTATAATATATATATATCTGACAGTCAAAAAAGGCTTTTGCTAAACGAGTTCCCGGAAGTTATTTCGTGCACGTGCACCTTAATTCTAAAAACTAATTAGTTCCAACGAAAACAATAGTGCATTAGCAAAAATGGTGCATTATTTTGGTCCGCATAAAAATATTCATCCACAATTTGCTTTGTACACCCTAATTCCAAGAGTTGATGAGACATCTGCGTAAATGATACCTCAAAATAAAGGGCTAAGCATGTTTTTAAAAAGGTTTGAACAACAAAGACTATTTTTTTTATGATTGCATGAACACAACATTTCCTTGATTTTTTTGGTTTCTTAAACTTAAATATGCATAGAATGTTTTTCTGATGATGAAGATGTTTGTAAATTATTTTGTTTTAGTAATCACACATTACATAAATAAAAAATAACTAAAAAATAATAACATAACAACTGTTACTAGACACTATTAGCAATTAATTGAAAAAAAAACTGGGTTTTATTGTTAAAAACCCTAGAAATTCAATTAAAATAAAGGAGCAGACATCGTCTAAAACAAGTTTAGCTTAATATGTTCTAAATGGTTTAAGGTATAATCCCTTTCAGGCTTTGCACCCATCTTCCAAACAGCCTGTATAACAATCGGTTCAGCCATTCCGAAGTTTAGCCCTGACAGAAAGACAGACAGACAGACAAACTTTTAAAAAATGGTTATTCATATCTTAATGGCATGCAAATTACCACCTCAGCTCAATATAAGGCAGTTATTTCGATACCACATACAGACATTTCAATAAGGGAGAAGCTACACGACGCTCGTGTTGGTGGTGCGGTACAACATGGCAATGAGTTTTACGCATTGGCTAATTGTATAGAAGTAAGTCACTGAGAACTTAGGCATACTCCTAAGTCCTCAGTAAAGAGCGTTCTCTTCTCGAGCTCTACTCAAAATACTGTAATACAAGAACATGTGTTTGTGATGAATGTCTAACACCCAGAGTCACTAAATGCTCCCTACTGTGCGCGTTAGTTTAAGGCCTGAATGGAGGGCGTAAGGCAGGTCGTACGGCATAGTGGTGAGGTCTAAAAGCGGTCACCACTCAAGACATTGCAATACAACAATATGTATTTGGCATGACGCCACGCTACACGCTCCACAAAACACTCGCTCGCTTTGCACCTTGCTCTTTTGTTCTATGGCCTACTCGTTTTAATAAAGTTTTATTTTACATACCTCTGCAACTTTTCGCTGACCAAAACTGTTTTACCGCAGCCAGCACCCCCAACCAACATAACTGGGTGCTTATTTTTCATTAGTAAGTCCAAGAAATATCTTATTCTTATAGTTTCTGCTGTAGGCACAAGTACAGCCTTAAAATATAAATTATTATTTTAATAAAATATATTTTTATAAAATAATGTTTAATGTAAATGGTTAATGTTAATTTTATTTGTACCTGTAATGGTATATCCGAGTCCAATTCAAATTTCGTGATCTTTTCTGTCCATGGTGTAAATTGTTTTGTTTCAGAGTCAATATAATAATCGAACACAGTGCCTCCTTGCGGAAACTTGATAGTTTTAAACTCGTTAACCCACCATTTGGTAAATTCTTAAAGAAAGTGTTTTTTTATTATTAATATTTATGGAACTTATTTAACAATAATGCAAAAGAGTGATTATGCAAGCTTACCGATTCTATAATCCACATTAGTATCTTGAAACATAGCAGAACCAAAGGCCCACACACACGCAAACACAAAGTAAATATCGTGCCACTCTTTCGGACAGTCCGCTGGTGTGTTTTCTGGTACCAGCAAACAGTTAAGTAAATGGCACAGCATTTGAACATGCGCCATATCAGCAATTGGAGTTATTTTCTTAAACCGATTTCTCACAGTTTCTAAACAAGCTGGGATATATTTATCAAAGAGTATGACTAAATTCGACTTTTCGGCTGGAATTTTTCTCTTTTCGATCCAACTAGTCACATATCTAAAAATATATTAATAACGCTATAATTCTTATAAAAACTTAAAAATATTTTTTTATTGAAATCTATAAATAAAATATTTTTCTTTCTCTACTCCTCCCTCGTTGTTAAGACTTTCATTCCGTTAGGTGTAGTAAATATATAAATGATGTTTCTATTCTCAAGTAGAGGTTGAGAATAACGATTTAATGAGGAAATGTAAACAGAAATCTTAGGATTATTTAACGAGGTTATTTTATCAAAATGTATTAAAGATCAATAAATAATTTTAATAAAGTGACTTAAGCTTTAATTTTCAAATTACCGCTAGTCACATATATAAATAAAAACTTACGGATTCCAGCCTAGATCTTGTGGATTAATGTACAAAATTCCAGCTCTTGAAACTGTTGCTGGAGTAGCTGTTCGGAGATTTGAAATTTCAAACATAAGTCTCATGCTCGGAGTCAATGCAATTCTTTCATTACTCGCTAACGTTAAAATTTTGTTATCATCCATCACAGTATTTAATGATTCTATCCACATGGGATCTATATCTCCATCTAAAACAATCCATTTAGGATTTTCTCCTGCAAGATTTGCTTGGTCTCTCATAATTACTGAGAACAAGCCATCTTTCCATTCTCTCGTTGCCGGATTTATAATACCAAATAAGTCATCGTTACTAACAGCTTTTGGATTTAGATCGTTGTAGATAGGTTTCTTTTTTAAGTTTTGATAGGTTTTAAAGAGAGTTTTCCAAACTTGAGTTTTTCCAGTACCAGCGTTACCAACAATAAAAACAGAATGACGAACTTCTAATAATTCTTCTAATTGTACAACTTTGAGTATAAAATTATCTTCAGGTTGTAACATTAAATCCATTGCTGCTTGTTTCACGGTTCTTTCGAACTCTAAGTCACGCTTTCTTGGTACTTCAAGAGCAGGAAATAAATCTCCAATTAAACCCATAAAAACGGGCATATCATCTGTTACTATTTTGGGGATATTGAAATCACGAAGCGTCCTCATTAAAACTTCTTCTTCTGGTCTTCCAGGATCACCTCTCTAAATATATAAAACCGAAACTATGTACTCAACGAAAATAATATTTATAATTCAGTTTAAATTCTTATTACTTTACCTACCTTTAAGGAACCAGCCACTACTAGTACAGACTTGATAGCTCGCAATCCCCAATCATAATGATCTTGCTTAGAAAGTAATTCTTTGCATAAGGTATAGAGGGTAATAAACTTCCTAGCGAGGATTTTAGCATCTTGAAAACCTTCCGCCACTAACATGATTTCACAAATAAGTTCGAAATCAGGCACTACCATCGCACATGGTCTAAACAAAGCTTTCAGGTTTTCTGGTAATTCTGTCCTACCTGCGTAGCCAGGATTCATGGTAATAAAAATACCGACAGTAGGGACTAATACTATCATTTCTCCCATGAAATTAAAATTTTTCTTCTTATCTCTAAAAATAATAGTTATTACATATTCATATCTTTTAAATCATAAAATTTATTTTTCATGGAAATATAATTGAAATTTATTAATGCATTCTTCATACCTTATAGCATCTTGAACAGATTTAACTTGAACAGCGACTACTGATAGCACCTCTACAGAAATTCTATTAAATTCGTCAAAACATCCCCAAGCACCAGTTTGTGCTAAACCTTTATAAATATTACCACAAGACTGAAAATAAAGTTAAAAGCAAAATGTATGTATAAGTAGATTACGAATTGCAATAAAAATAAATCGATTACCTGATAGTCCATCTGTTCTGAACAATTAAAGACATATACCATTATGCCAAGAGCTCTACCTAAGTCTTTAGTTGTTTCTGTTTTCCCTGTACCAGCTGGTCCTGCAGGACCTCCACCCATAATTAAATGTAATGACTAAGAAAAAATAACAAAAATTTAATTTTATAATATGCGTTTAAAGGTAAAATAAAAATGAAGGGTTTAAAGTAGTAAGAGGAAATTTACCTGGGTTAAAGTTATGTAACATCGATCGGTCAGTGGAGTTATGACCAATCTAGGAGTGTTTCCTAAATATTCATAACTATATTTAAACTGAGCGTCACAAATATTTGCGAAACAATGAGATTCTTTTTCGTCCCATCTAAAAAAAACAACTAACTGGGAAAACACACTCAAAAATATTAAAAGTGTAGTGAAAAATAAAAATAATGTGCTTATTCACATGGGTGATAAAAATGATAGTGAATGAGAAGTAAAGAGAGTGACATTTTACGAAGTGTTCATAAACCTGTGTCTTAGTTGAGATTGCCATTGAAACGCTGAGCCTGCTTCTACCTTTCCTTGAATAAGTTTACTTACTACATCTCTTGAATGAACATCTATCGTGCAAATCGTCATAATTTTTTGACGATCCTGCTTACTTAATTCGCCTATAAGTAAAGTGATAAGGGTACTCAGTTGAGCCAATTGTTTTTTGTAATAATCTTTGAGAGCATTATCGTATCCTTCTTCCAGTCTCGAAAAAGCCATATTCACTTCTGTAGTCCACCAGATTTGTGAACCACATAATGATACTTGTGCCATGTAATCAAAGAGCCATTGCTCACGAGGTTTCTCCTCATATGAAACAATTGCTTCTCCAAAATATTGACGAATGGTCGACCTCATAATGGCTTGAAGTCGATTTAACCAAATCTCAACCTGTAATCGAATTAATTAAATATTGATTGAACAGAGTATTTACTTATCTTCAAAAACTTGTCTGTACTTACGGGTCCTGTACAGTCGCAACTTCCATGAAACTTAACATATTCACCGTCTTTAGCAATCATCCCCGCTGCTACTTTTTCTGCAGGCTTATCATTTTCGATAAATTTAAGTTTTGCAATGGAATCAAAAAGCTTAGTTAAATGTCTAAAATAATACAATTATATAATATAACACAAATTTTTTGAAAAAAGATATCGAACTTATTTCATAAAAATGTGTTTCGGTACCTGATCACTAATTCAGCTTGATTACCGTTTGATAAAATGTCCAACAAATCGGCCGATGAAACAAAATAAAATCTTGGAAAAGCTAATCTCTTTGTCTCCAAATATTCAGCTAACGCTTTTTCGCAGATTATTAGATCTTTTTGTAAGCCATCAAGCTTCTCAACTAAACCTTCTTTATTAGTCCCTTTTACAACATTGGGCGTTTTAGACATTTCTTTTGATAAACTCTGTAAAAAATGAAATAAAGGGCTATTGAAAAGAAGAGATCGGCTAGTACATAATCTCAAGGTAATTCAACTATACAACACTGTCTATTTTCGTAGGGTCGAGAATTGGAAACAACAGCAATAAAAAAAACGCCCTTATTCCTAAAAGCGACAATGCGTTTTTATGGGATGAGGTGTTACAGTAGCTTTTAACGTTTTAGATTAAGGTGGATTGCGAGATAATTTGTTTCTCTTGCCCTTATAAAAGTCCTATATTTATGTGTTAATAGCTGACCGGGTAGGTATTGTTCTGTCCTTTCGCGGTGGCGCGATGAGTTTCACATTGAATTCACTCCGGACTTCTTACGAGTACAGTCTCGTACAGTGTCAATATAGTGTTTATTTGTAACTCTACCACAGCAACACCTATCGAGTCCAGATTTTTTTTAGCACTTAAACAACGTATTTAGTGAAAATTATTCACTTTGGTGCATGTTAACAACATGACCACAGCGTCAGCTATCGGATTCGTGGCTTAGCAATGAATTTCTCATATTTCTTTTACACAATACATTTTTGTCTTGACAAAACAATATATATGGCTTGTGTAAATATTACCTCAATTGGTCAAATCGTTCAGAAGTTACACGATCACAAACAGACGCACCAACGATCATAAATTTAATAAAAATAAATTGTTAAATAATATAAATTTAATTGTTCTGACCTTAAACTCTGCATCTATTCTAACAAATCTGGCTGAATCTTCTGGTAGTTGTTTTCTAATATCTTCAGAGCTCATAAAAATACTTTCTAAATGCGACCAAGTCCTTTGTACTTCAAACCATACCGTTATTACTTGATCAGCTATTGATAGCTTTTGTTGCCAACTCGATACCTCTTCCAGAAAATGAGCAATAAATTTTGAAGTAATGAGATTTTGAAGTTGAACCTGATAAAAGTGTTAAATAATAAACAAGATATTACGAAACAATTAAGCAAAAACAAATTGGAAGGAGGAACGGGACGCACCTGGTTCTCTTCTAGAGTTTCAATCAGTTCTTCACTGGCTCTTAACAAAATACAACCAGTTCGTGTATGTACTTCTTGCTCGAATTCCATTCCGCTCCAAGTCGCATTAAGATCTTTTAATATTTTCTCCATTGACATTTCTTTCACAGCTTTATCAACTATATTTTTAACCTCCTCTTCACATTCATGCAAATTTAAGGCAAGCAAATCTGCTAGCGTAGTATTTTCATCCATAACAATTCTGACCTAGATCGAGCAAATTATATAATTGTATTCATTACAGTTTAAGCGATAACCTTATATTGACAGAATCAAATTGTAATTTTATAGTTTATAATTATAATTTTATAGTTTTCGTGTTATTTACATTGTTTTAGTTAAATTTTATAAAGATATATTAAAAATTAACATGCAAGAATGAATATATTGCAACAAGCACTAAAATAAAACTCCATATTAATCTTGACACACTATATACAAATCTCATCAAATTGGTACAAGTTTTATTAAATACAATTCGTCAATATTATACTTACAATAAGTTCAGGCGGTAATGCAGCTAAGCTCTGTGAAATTTAAATGTATTTACATTCTCAAATAATATTTCATAAAAACATTCCTTTTTATATAAAATATGAACAGTGTAAATTAAATAAGCATTAAAAACATCATTTCATATTACTTTATACAGTTAAAATATAAAAACACTAGAAACACATGCACACTTTATGTAAAATAAAATATTAATATTGATGCAAAACATGCTTCAATATAATAATTTTTAAATATACCATTCAAATGCACTCCTGTGTGATTTATTTACATGAAATTGTAAAATTTATTTTTATAATAATAATATTTACAATTTTTAATCTATTTCATATGAAATTTAATACCTTCGTAGTTCTCATAAGTTGATCCCAATGCCTTTCTCTGATAGCAGGGTTTTGAAGCTCTGCTACTGCACGTAAAGACGTTAGCATATTTTTCACTGTTGCTTCTAAATTAATGTAAGTGTCCCAACTGAAAAAAATAGAAAATATAAGACAAAGTCGAATAAAATTTATAATTAAGAGTTACTTACCCCCTCATTTCTTTGTCTAACAATCTTATTTCTTTAGCAAACTTTTTGCATTCTATGTCCATATTTTCGACGTCTATTTTTCGCCATGGAGTAGTTTTCCAATCTTCGATACTTGTACGCACTATGTGTACGTAGTCCCAAAGTTGCTAATTAAGAAAATAAGCAATGTCATATTATTATTTCAATAAACATATTAGCCGTAACACGGAAACCAAATTATAATAACTGTATTATAATTAATTACCTTTAACATACGCAATTCTTTTCGACATTGTTTTAAAAGCTTAAATTCAGGAACGTTGACTTCAAACAAAGATCCTGACTCTAGAATATTTTTCATCTCATCTTCTAAATGAAAAACTTCATTATCAACTCTCGACATCACAGCGTAGGGATCATCACACTCATATTTGAAAAACTATAAACAAATATATGCCATACAATTACAATTTAAATTACAATACGATGAAGCCCTAAAAATATAAATTGTAATATTTACATCATATCTTTTAAAAACTTCTCGATAATAAGTGATGTGTACATCAAACATGGTTATCTTTTTTCTGATACATGCTACTTCAGCAGCTTGCAGTGGTGCTACTTGTTGTTTCACAGTTAGAGCTAATTTTTTAGTAGCCTGCCATTGTTCGGGTAATTCCTGAAATAAATCAAAAACATATAGCAAAACACGTACGACATTATTACGAGGATTGAATTAGAAATAGAAACTTTTTTATTCAATATAGATTATAAAGAATACTTATTGCAAGTCATTCTTAAGTTTGATTTACCACTGGTTCGGAAAATACCTCTGTCTTGGGAAGAACTAGCAAGAAACCCAGCGGGTTATGGTATGCAAGCACCTGAGCTCGATCTCCGTCGGTTATATTATAGTCTCAAATTTAAACTATCATTAATTCACAAAATTTTCTTAAACTATTAGTGCATTACTAGTTTAAACAAATCTTGTAATAAGCCGATAGTGTTTAAAGCATTTTTTTTTCTAATATCGATCTGACAAACAAACTTACAATCCATCTGATAGTAAGTGGCTACCGCAGTCCTACAACACCTGAAACCTTCTTCAAATAAAGAAAGATACAGATCGGTTGTCACCTCTTAGGACTAAGAAGGAATGCCTCGCAGCCAGTATATACTAGTAATACTAGCTCTCTATGGCCTCCCTTCAGACCAGAACACAGCAGTGCGAGCACTGCTATTTAGCGACAAAAATAGGTAAGAGGGTAGTCCCGGACGGACTCCTAGTCAAAAAAGAAGTCCTACACCCTAGTAAAATATATAATATAAACTTAAATATTTATTATATAAGCTTAATGTAGAAATACAATAAAGTTCTAACTTGTAAAAGAACGTTGACTTCTTCGGGTATATCCATATCATAAAATTTAAGCAATTCTATTGTTTCAGTTAAAGGTTGGAACATTTCATCTGTTGTCATTGTTCTATCCTTAACATGCATCAAATATCCCATTACTGTAACTAACGCTTCATAATTACCTTCTGGTACGGGTTGTAGTAAACCTTCAAGAATTTTTTATTAAATATATATAACATAATTTGAATTGCATATTTTTAAAATTACAATGTTTTGTTTTTATTACCTTCATCTGCCTGTCTTATAAAATTTCCAAGGTCACTAAGACTAGAAATAACATTGTTCACTAAGTGCTCTTTATACATATTGCCCCATTTTCTCACAGTGTTTAATAAAGCTTGCCTGAATGGCCTTATATCCACCTGTAAATATATTTAATAATATATCTTAGAATAATGTCTATTTATTAATTTCTAGCATTCACTTCAAGTTATTAGAATACCTGAAACCATGAATTAAACACTTTGTAAGACTCCATATCCTCAATGTCCAAAAAAAGATTTTCATAATGGTCGATTTGCTCTCTGAAAGCTTCCATTTTAGGAGGACACGGAACAGGCACTTGAACATCTTTGTCTTCAGAACCAATTCTATCGATTTCATCTGGTGTCAATATACGTCCATATGTTAAAAATATTTCCATAACCGCGTCTCTTTCTTCAAGCCATAAATACGAGTAGTTTTCAAAAGTTTTACAAAAATCGTTAGCCTCTTCTATAACCTAAAATTTTGATGTAAGAGTAAAAATCAGATAGAATCTAAAATCTTTTGGTTTTTAGAAAAATATTCGAAATTACCCGCTCTATTCTATTTAGTATACCGTCTTTCATATCAATGATGTCAACATTTCCCACTATATCCTCTTCATAATTCTCCACTTTCTTTGGATCTATCCTTTTTACTAGGGAAGCCATTTTCAAAATATCATTTATAAGGTCATTTATCAAAGCCATAAAACCTTTCTCATCATCCGGATTTAAACTTGGGGCAAAAACCATGTCTGGTTCTAACAGCTCCAACTGCGCTTCAAATAAAGGTGCAAGCTTGTTGTTTGGATTCATATGTTCAGATATATAACCCAGACTAAAATAGTTAATAAATTAATGACCTCGTAGTACATACTATTCAGAAGTATACGTTCTGATAAAAAAAATAAGCACAACGAATACTTACCTGCAAGCAATTGATTTTAACAATGATTCTTCAAACAAGGAGTCAATGAAAGAAACATACGCTAACCAAATCTCGCTCTGTTGGTTATCTTGCATGTTAAAAAGTACCATGTTTTCATTAAGTAATGTTTGAATTTGATCAGCTGTCGTTTTAATACCTTTATAGCGTTTATTAATTCTTTCTTTACGATCGTCTAAATTTAAAAGCGTATCCTATTAAAATTAAAACATGATATATATTTAATAAAACAATAAACAAATTAGGTGTCATGTATTTTTGCACTATATTAAGAAAGGTATAAGTTCACCTTTTTCTCTTCCTTTCTTTCAAACAACGGTTGCGTAGCCCATCCTTTCATAGCCGTTTTCATTTCTTTGAGATTATCTTGTATTTTTGACATACGCTGATATAAGTTTCCTACTAATTTATGTAGTTCTTCAAGATAGCTCCATAAATCTAACGACAAAATTTTATTTAGTGACTAGAAAATTAACTAAGTCCACGTTTTTACTTCACAATACTTACCTTGAGAATTCCAATTAAGTTTATTTTGTGCCATGTCAATCCTTTGATCAATTGCTTTTATTTCATCTTCGACCAAATCAAATTCAACCTTCTGACTATCTTTTCTAATCTGATTATACCAATCAATAGTTATACCTAGGTTAATCCTATACTGACGATAAGTTTCTTGTTTATCAAATAACTCTACACTTTCTTTAGGCAATAAATTCTGCACGTCAGAGTTGTTTCTCATATGACAAACTTCCTTCATAAGATCTAAAATCTGAATTAAATATAATATTTATTGAAATCATTATATGGCAACAAATATATACCTTATAATAGAGCTATGGTAGCTGTGGTGCGAAGCGCTTGCCGTAAATGTTATAGTACGCGAACGGTCAAGCTTAGCGATGACTGCACATCCTTCCTACAATGGCGGAGATACCATGGACCGTTTGGAATCAACAAAGAAGGAAGAGATTCATTACGATATAAGAACAGAATTTTTTTACTTACTATTGGGCTGAAATTCAGTACTAAATCTGATCCTTGTCGTGCCAGAATTGGTTTGTTTGTCTTTTCTTCAATAATTTTAGGAATATTAATAGCCCAGTCATTAAAATACTTCTTTTTAAACTCGTTAATATTTTCAATGAGTTTTTCGTATCTCGCAAATAATTTCACAGCCTCCTCCGCACCCTTTATCCTGTGTAAAAATATGTATATTAAACCTATAAGTGCAATAAGAAAATAAAAAAATGCGTATAAAATGCGTATATAATAATTAGTAGTTATTTTAAACATGGTATATTACTAAAAGCATATTGCAACTATAAAGAAGAATATAAGCCAAATAAGCAGCTTTCGCAATTTGCCCCAGCCAGGTGACTTACGGGTGCGGCAAATTGCGAAAGCTGGCTATAGGCTTGGTTATCCTTGTAGCCAGCATATTCATAAACAGGAGTCCCCCGGCTATGGGAGGCATGAATGCGTCGATTTCCATGTGTCCATATTTCTGGTGTCTGTTTAACTGCTCGGTAAAAAGTTCCTGTGAAGCAAAATTTAATTGGTATCTATTGATCAGATCATATTTTAAAAGCTTTTAAATAATTTAAAATAACTTGCCTCACAGGTTTCTAGTTCTTTTTCAAGCATTACAATTATTTCTACATATTTAGCTGTGAATTCATTTCTGATCAGTGGACGATCTAATACAGAGCCGACAATGTCGATTAGCTGAAAATGATTTTGATCATAATTTCGTAAATGCTTTAGGGACTCAACAGTTTAGTTCTGAAAACATTTTAAGTATATTATGTACCTTAAAAATAGCCTCTAATGTAGAACAATTGTCAAATGATTCAACCAATACTGTGGACAATTTCAGATCCAAATCAACAATGTTATCTTCAAATTCTTTAAAGTCTGCATTAAATGTTTCATCATCTGGATCTAAAACGTCATAAGACTTTGATGCAAATCCATGAAAATAAGCATCAAATTCAGCTGAAATTTCCCTGATTTGTCCACTTAACACGCGGCCTTTCATACCACCTATTTCTATTTTTTCCAGTTTTTGAAATTCTAAAACTGTTTTAAAGAACCACTGAATTGTATTTAAACGTTCAAGAAAATTATTCATCCTTTCAAATACAACATTCGGGTGGAAAGTCCAGGGTATTACTGTCCGATCAACGAAATACTTCGGTAAATTTTCTTTGAAATAATCAAAGGTTTGTCTAAACTTTTTTAGAATATTTATTGTAACTTGAATACGTTGTCCAGCTTCATCAATGTCACTATGAAACAGCGTACTTGGGTCTAAGCATTTCTTTGCCTAAAAGTTTTTTATTTTAATTAGTAATTACTTTAGAAAGTACTTATTTGGTTCTTTAATTAATTTCTTACCTGATATATTAAAAGATTACAAATCTGTTTTATAAGAACCATTAGCTTCGAAGAACTGCAATAATACTTAGAATCCCTCCATATCATACAAATGACGTGAAACAAAGGTCGAAATAGTGGCTGACACTCGGTAAAATCAGTATCTTCAAATGCTTGAAAATGTTTCTCTAATGTTCTAAGATACAAATCGATTTCACGAGCTTCTGCCAATGCTTAAATTAAAACATATACAAATATTAAATCTTTTGTATAAGTGTGATTTGTTCTAATTTACAGGTGGTCAGTAATATTCAGTCATCTACACTATAAATTGCTTCTTTACCTGATACGATATTTTTGAATAAACGACTAAAACACGGATAATAAGCCGACGTAGTTTTTTCCAGTATAACAGCCATACATCGAACCCTTTCTGTACGTAGTTGATCGTAAATATAATTTAAATTGTTTAATCTAGATTTCCAAAACGCGAGCTCTGAAAATTCAAATTCAAATTGTAAAGTCCAAAAAAACCCATATTAACATCTAAAACCGTAAGTAGGATATAAAAGTGAATGGTAGCGTAATTTTGTACTTTTTCATAGTTATTTAAATCTACTTTCTGAATGTGCTCTTCTTGTATCTAACTCACAACGTACACAATTTGTATTTTATTTCATTCAATAGCAATATTGCAAAATACTTATGGAGGTAAGGGCAAAAGACGAATTAACCTTTTACTTGCCTTCTACAGTAAGAAGACGCATCTTTGCTACTCATACATCTGTCATCATCCTCCAACAAACTACAAATAATTTAACGTTGTGCAACTTTGATTAATCTGGTCGTTAGTTTCATTTTTTAATAAAAGATTGTATTGGTCTGTTATGATATAGTTAACGAATGTTTAGACATGGCTAAACGTTTATATTTATCCCATGTTGTTCTTGTACTTATAGCTCCCAAGTTTATGTGGGACCTATAACAAAAAGTATGTGCCTACTATGTTACTTGCCTAGCAGGAAAATGCGACTAATGGGATATTGGATTTGCGATGCAAGCAACCCATCACTTCTTTCCTACGAGTAAGTGTTTGGTTTCGCTGCTCTTTGGACTCTGCCTGCCCCTTCAGGGATTCCTGGCTTGACCTAAATGATATGAGTATGAAGTATAGAAAACTATATACTTTATTTTTCTTAACTTTATACTATATTTAAAAACCGATTCAAACGTGCTGCACCCTTATTTCAGCTGTACGGGGGCTATATTAAAGAAAAAAAAAACCTAATGCTTGCTGAATTTTCTACCGAAAGTCTACGGGGAAGCCTTGTATACGTAAAAAGCTTTTACACACACAGCAAAGGAAGCAGAAATATATCAACTTTTTCTTAAAATAACAACCTCAACCACCTTAACAACCTGATGAGAGGCGAAAAAACAAGAAATTTTTGTATAGATTCCACCACCAGTCGATGGTCAGAGTCAAATACGTTGAATAACCTAGTGCATTATATGCAGGCGATCTTAGCGTTTGGAGAAGAGTTATGACGTCTCGTACACTCTCAGCATGCCTTATACGTTGATATATTTTTAGGGTTCCGTGCGTCAAAAAGAAAAAACGGACTTCAATTAAAAGAAACGGCCATTCATGTCACATATTTTGATAGTCACAAAATCACCATCAAAACCTTTAGGGTACTTCCGGATAACCTAGAATCATGAAATTTGACGAGAAGCAAAGTCTGTTTATTTATAGTTTTATCACATGATTTTTTTTACATTAATTTCCACGGTCTCCAAGCATCACGTTAGTTTGAAGTTCATCCGTGATGTAACGGGGAACATTTTTTCCTCTGCAAAGCTAAATTTGTCCTTCAAACGACTTACCTTTTCGTTAGACCAATATGTGGCGCTTTACCTTATCTATGATATATGAATTTCAGTAAGTAAATTATATTGGTAAAAGTAATTACAAATCTAACGGTTTACACTAGTATCTTTTGCATATAAATGAATATTATCTTTGTTAACATAATGATTTCTTATATTTACGCGAATACTACACATGAAATGAAACTAATTTTATGGATTTTATCGCTTTTAAAGTAAAGTTACAACCTATATATACATCCCACTGCCGGGCACAGGCCTCCTCTCACTTCTGAGAGGGTTATCGCGTTTAATTTTAACTTTTTAATTCCCGATGCCTCGGGTGCTTTACATAAAGCGCCCCCCGTAACCAAACATAAAATAAAAATTAAGCATAAATCCGTAAAATTAGTTTTATTTATCTTCGTTAATTTACGGCATTCGTGTAACAGTACCGAGAACAGGCAAAAATCGAAGCCCACGATTCCCAGGATGGATGAACTTTATACACGGGTACATAACTAAGTTTATTCGGAACCCTCAAGGCGCGAGTCCTACTCGCTCTTGTCTGGTTTTTATATGAATATTTTATGTAAGGTTACAAAACGATATCGTAATGAAAAAAAAACATAACGCAGTGATTCAAGCCGGCCAACGATTACCGCCAGTGTTACACAATCGCACTGCAGGTCTTGAACGTTTGTCTTAAGATTTTAAGTAAATGTACGAGCAACCATCAAATGTAGAGGACACACCTCTAACCTTCCTTGTTTGAAGTTGATTGTAATATAATAACTTTTGCGAGCCGTGGTAGCTCAAGGGTTTGAACCCTAGGCTTGCCGTAAATTTTATAGCACGACGGCAACCGGAGTTCCACCCCCACCAGTACAAATGAAATTATTAATTGCAAATTTAATTACTGATAGCACGTGCTGCGCGGTGAAGAAAAACATCCAGAGGAAACCTGCATGACTGAGAAATAAAGTATTTCGAGAACATGTATGATAGACTGACCATTTCATAACTCTCACAGAAATGAAAAGTCGTCGTATTTAGGCAGTACCTTTACTTTGTTAATAGTTCAATCATTGTGACTACAAAAATAATGCTAACCGACATTAGGCAGTGGGTTTTGTCCGTTCTCAAAAGCTTGCGATGAATCCTCCATCATGACGTCATTGATCTGTTGAGCCCATTTAATGACCACTCCTTCAATAGCACTCTTCAAATATAAATCAACTTCCTTTCCCTTTAACATTTCCTTCTCCGCATCGTGAACTAACTCTACGCCCACAGGCATCGGGAGAACCGTCTGTCCGTTAACTTTGCCTTTGACCTAATTACAAAACAATTTTTTTTAAATCTAAGGATTCTTTTGAACAGCAATAATTAAAATATTTTAAAATATTGTTCCATACATTCTGATACATAAGTCTATCATTAAAATTAAGAGTTATCGTGTATTTATGTTACATTAAGAAATTGTGTTACAATAAGATTAGGAAATTACAGTAAAAATATTAAATGTTATATATTTACTAAATATAAAATACGTTTTTATAGAATAAGGGTAACAAACGAACATCAGCCAACCTGATGTAAATGGATGCTTTGGCCCATTGATATCTATATCTATCCTTGATCAAGAATCAAAATGCAGATGCATAAGCACCACTGAGGACTAAGATAAATCGAAAGAGTCGCCGGTTCCCTACACTCACTACGAAACACAGCAGCTTTAAGCTGCTGTTTCACGCTAGTATTCTGTGAGAGCGTGGTCCTGCCCCGGCTGAGTCGATCCACTTGTGCTACAACCATGATGTAGCTGCAGCATAACTCTACCACATAAATACTTTACCGTGTTAGGCCTATATTTATTGGTATCAAAATCCTTGATATGTTCTAACTGTAGGTTTCGCTGAGCGAGAAGGGCTACCGTGTTCTAGAAATGAGATTAGGCCAATTTATCGTCTATTATTTTGCTATTTAATCTCGTATGAGCTAACAATCTCATCATACATTTTAAATCAAATGAAATATATTCAAAAGTACTGAAACAGAAACGGAAACTTTTTTATTCAATATAGATTATAAATAATACTTATTGAAAGTCACTCTTTTGTTTAATTACCACTGGTTCGAAAAAAAATCTCTGTCCTGGGAAGAACCAACAAGAAACCCAGCGGGACTTTTTTTTTAAATAACAGCTTACAGTCATGTATGTTACACAATTAACCACACAAAACAAATTAGAAATAGCTTGGTAGCGAACACCTCATTCCCAGGGGTTATTATCATCCATAAATTCCTTAATATTACAATAACCCTTTTTATACAAACTATGTTTTTGCCGTGTGGTGTGCGGCGGAGTAGAATAGCACTCTATCATATCATATCTACCTGTGGGTGTCGTAGAAGGCGAATAAGGGAGTGTGGAAAGGACTGACCCCTGTACCTTTTCACTGATATACCTACTGTTCCATCTGTCCGAGTCCCTCTCCGGTCGTTACGGTCTCCGTTCCACTGGGTACAGCGCTGGATGTCCGCGCGTACACTTGTGCACGTTAATATCTCCTGCGCAATTGACCTGCTTCGAAATAGGACTCCGATCTAAACCAATGTACTACGGCGATGGGAGGAGGTTGAGAGGCATAACCTGATGCTCGTTGGGTTTTGTCTGACTCCTGCACGTAGGCGGTCTTGGGGGTGTAGTATAGGTGGTCGCTTCTGCTCTGCATCGGGGTAAAAGAGCGGATTCGGCAGCACCCAAGGTGACAAAGCAGCCCTATTTAGGGAGGCACTGCTTTCCTCGCTCAGCCGGGGAGGGGGCTAGAAAAGGTGCCCTAAACAAATGCTCACTCCAACCTTTTTAGGATGGTAGCTACCGCGGCTGCCTCCGCATCACTAATTCGCGGTCGACGCCACAGAAAAAATAATGGAAAATTTAATCTATCAAAATCAATGACATTTGGCGCGTGGAATGTGCGCACACTTCTTGACCGCGAAGAAAATGCCTGCCCTGAGCGAAAAACTGCCATTGTAGCTCGGGAACTAAGTCGCTATAATATTGATGTGGCTGCACTCAGCGAAACACACCTCCCCGATGAAGGAGAGCTGGTAGAACACGGCGGCGGGTATACTTTCTTTTGGAAAGGACTCGCTTCCTCAGAGCCGCGAAGGTCTGGTGTAGGCTTTGCTGTCAAGAACTACCTTGCTGCTCAACTACAAGAGTACCCTGTACACATCTCGGACCGCATTACCACATTGCGCCTTTACATGGATCGTGAAAACTATCTTAATATCATCAGTGTCTATACCCCTACGCTAGACAAGTCTGATGAAATTAAGGATAAATTCTACGAAGAATTGACGCGGTGCATAGATCGTATTCGTCCAAGAGAGCAAATCCTTCTCTTGGGCGACTTTATGACGAGATTATGACGTCTGGCCTAAAGTTCTGGGCAGACATGTTATTGGTAAAATGAACAGCAGCGGCCAACTGTTGCTTAGTCTTTGTGCACAGTTAGATCTTGCAATTACAAATACTATGTTCATATTGCCTGCCAAGTACAACCCAACGTGGATGCACCCCAGATCTAAGTATTGGCACCTTATCGATTACGCTACCGTGCATCAAAAAGACATCTCTCAAGTCCAAGTCACCCGTGTCATGCGTGGTGCTCACTGTTGGACTGATCACCGGCTTGTTATCATTAAATTAAATCTTCGTCTTCCACGTCCTTGTAGATCAGAAAGATCTAAACAGATACGTCTGAACCTTGAACGACTCCAAGATACTAACACGAGGGCTAAATATGCCCAAACCTAGAGATCAATATTGTCTGGGAGTATCTATCTTCTCATATTCTCGACACTGCTAACGTGGATCATTTTGTTGACCTAGACCACGTTCGCTGCCTACCTCAACAACCTTTCGCCTTTGAGCTCGATGAGCCAGTCTCGCCTGACGAGGTTGCTCTTGCCATTAAGCAACAGCAAAATAAACGCGCGGTTGGTGTTGATTCTATACCGGGTGAATTATTGAAGTATGGCGGTGGGGATTTGTATTCGGCGATATGGGAACTTTTGTCGGTATGTGGAAAAGGACAAGTCCCTATACTTTTAAGGTATCCCTCATACGAGCCCTATATAAAGGCAAGGGTGACCGGTCGAACTGCAATTCTTACCGTGGCATTTCTCTACTTTCAGTGCCTGGAAAAGTCTTCACCAGACTTCTATTAAACCGCCTCAGGAAACTTTCTGAAACGATTTTGCCGGAATTCCAGTTCGGCTTCCGACCTGATCGTGGTACCCGTGAGGAGATTTTTTCATTGCGTCAACTGCAGGAAAAAAGCAGAGAACAGGGTCGTAATATGTATCTCTGTTTTGTAGACCTTGAGAAGGCATTCGATAGTCTACCGCGAGAAGCCCTCTGGATAGTGCTGCGGAAAATTGGATGCACGGAGAAGTTTGTGAGACTTCTGAGACTCCTGCATGACGACATGCTGAGCTGCGTCGCAGTAAACGCTGATCAGTCAGAATTTTTTCCCTTTACCTGTGGGGTAAAACAAGGGTGTGTCCTTGCACGCAGACTTTTCGCGTTATACTTTGCAGTTGTAGTCCAGGAAGTCTTAAAAACTACCCCTGAAGGAATTCGCATTCGTTTCCGCAATGATGGCAATCTTTTCAGCTTAGACAGACTTAAGGCCCGTACGAAAGTGTCTTACGCACTTATTACAGAGATCGTCTACGCAGATGATCTATGTTTTGTGACCGATTCCCCAGCTGGCCTGCAACAGCTTGTGACCACCTTTCATGAGTCGTGCCGTAGCTTTGGTCTGAAGATAAGTGTTAAAAAGACGGAAGTGATGTCTTTAGATATCTACGGTCAAGAGACACTGTCCATCAAATTCGGTGATGATATACTTAAGCAGATCAATACATTTCATTATTTGGGGAGCACGATAACATCAAAGTGTGACCTTGATGCTGAAATCAATAGTCGGATCGGTGCCGCTGCTGCGGTATTCGGTAAACTGGATCGCAAGGTCTTTACGCTGCCTAACATATTGTACTCTTCAGAGTCATGGACAGCTTACCGCCGTCATATACGGATGCTGGATCGCTTCCACTTGCAATGTCTGCGCCAAATTCTCAACATCCGTTGGTCTGATCGCATTCGGAATACGGAAGTGCTACGTAGAGCCTATACCATGGGGATCGAGGCCTACCTTATGGGGCGACAACTCCGTTGGTGTGGACACTTATCGCGAATGTCAGATCAGCGTACGGCAAAGTGCATCTTTTTCTCTGAACTTGAGAAGGGCAAGCGTAAGCATGGCGGACAGCTCCTCGGGTACAAAGGTGTACTTAAGCGTCACATGAAGAAGTGCGACATTGAGCCTTCAGAGTGGGAGCAAGCAGCCGCCCGACGACCGGAGTGGAGGTCTTTGGTGAAAGTCAAGGTCAAAATGTTTGAGGAGAATCGCTGCTCTGAATTGGATGCCCGACGTGATGAACTCAAAGCAACCTTGTGCGATTAACTATAATTTCTGTAATGGTGAGCTCACCTGCCCGCATTGCGCGCGAACATTTGTAAATAAGATCGGCTACGTTAGCCATGCACGAGCACACCAACGACAGGATCAGAGTTGAAGAGGTCGCCGTGGCCGAAATCGGTCGAGGATTATTATATTATTATTATTATGTTTAATAAAGTTTTTGAATTTTGTGCAGGTCAAATTTTGTATATTTTCTGGGATTTTGTTGTAAAAGCGTATACATCGCCCCAATAATGAATTACTGACTCGGTGATTAAGTTACAGATACAAGTACATATTACTGCTCACCTCGTAAACCGTGCTCTTGAGGTTATGTATTTGCTTCAAAATATCCTGTGAAACAACCAACGGCCATCCTTCGTGATTTAATGGATTTGATAAAAGAGGAACAAATACTTCATCCACTAAAGACGCCAATTCATCAATTAACCTTGGTGCCAAGTCACCTACAATTTAAAAAATATAAGTTCCTCAAAGGATCCGTATTTTTTTAAAGTAAAATAGCTTGTCTTCTAATCAACGCAAGAGAAACATCACTGCATTTCATTCTACGGATGTCGTACAAACTTACTGGAGAAAATGTCGAATAAATTACATGGCTTCCGATAGATTGGGATACGATTATCACGCCTAAGCCGTTCAGGGCAACAGGAAGCAGTGCTAAAGGTGCGAAACACGTCCTGGTACCTACTGCGATCTTTAAACCCAAGCTAAGATTATAGCAAATTCTCCTTACTATGGGGAAGCCCATATTCGTACATTTATAAAGTTAATAAAGAAGAAAATTAACTTACCAAAAATGATCATATCAGCGCAATTCTCTTTAGGGACGATATCGGCCTTCTTTTTTATATAATATACAGCTTTATTCTTTAAATAACATGGGAAAGATATAACAGGAACTAGTTGCGCTGCGTGCGTCAATATTACCATTAGAAGCATTGGAAAAGGCTTATCTACGAATTCTTTTAAAATGGACCTGTGTTCCTCTACGCTTACTAATCGCATCCATTTTTCTGGCTTAAGCTTTAAAGATTTTACAGCATAAGAGCCGATGAAATCAAAGCGAGGATCTTGGTTCGAAGACGATGGACCCGGTTGGTCCATCTTTAATTTTGAATAGGATTATATCAACATTTCGAATAGGAGGCGTTAAGATTTTGAAGCTAGCAGCCAATGCGGCCACCAGTTACTTATTGAAGCCAACAAAGAAATGTTAAAGCCTTTACGAACGGCAAGTCACGCAATTCTAATGCGATGCCATTATGGAACGATGTCTCCTTTGTAACGAGGCATAAACTTTGCTGTACGAAAATAGATATTATTTACCGTACGCAAAAAAAAATGTTTTTAAACATAACTTTAATGTTTTAAAATATATAATATTAATATTATAGTTACGGCTCGGTAGCACAGTGACGAAGCTTTTGGTTGAGGCGTTGCAGGTCCACGGATTACAATCAGGCACGGAACAAGTGTTCATATTATTTATATTATTAGCACGGCCATAGTAATTATTGCTTGTCAAAATATTATATGTTTTAACAGTTTTATTATATGTTTGTACAGTTAAAGGTTAAAGGTTAACAAAATTTAATTTTGTTAATTTTGTAATTTTTGTTAACCACTGCAAGACTTCAAGATACTGTAAGCTCATTCTGCGTAGATCGAACCAAAAATTAATATTAAAAAACTGAAGGTAGCCGGGCTAACTGTGACATCGGGACGTCAAACATCGCAGTCCCCCCCGTGACCATGGGTTGCTGTAAAGCGCCCGAAACGTCGGGAATTAAAATAGTAAATTAAACGCGATAAAATCCGTAAAAAAATAGTTTTATTCAATCTGTTAACTGTATCAAAATTCATTAAAATTTTATTAGTAAATATTTTTCACTACGAACAGAAACAGAATATTTTTTATTCAATATAGATTATAAATAATACTTATTGAAAGTCATTTTGTTTAATTACCACTGGTTCAAAAAAAACCTCTGTCCTGGAAAGAACCAGCAAGAAACCCAGCGGCACTTTAAAAAAAACATCTTACAATCATGTATGTTACACAACAATACAAAACAAATTAGAAATAGCTTGGTAGCGATCACCTCATTCCCAGAGCTTATTATCATCCATAAATTCCTTAATATTATAATATCCCTTTTTACACAAACTTTGTTTAATAAAGTTTTTGAAGACCTGCAGTGGAAGTATAGTGGAGTGCATACTTAAAATTTTAATGCCCTGGTTCTAGACGGCTTATCTACGTGGTAGAGCCAACTTGCGGCGTATCATAGCTGCAGCACGAATGGCCGATCCATTATTCTCGATTGGGATAGCATCACGCTCGCACAGAACACGTGGTAGAGCCATGCTGTAGCTATATTACTGGTATAGTTGTAGCACGAATGGGTCGGTTCGACTGGGGAAGGACCACGCTCTCACAGAATACCAGCGTATAATAGCAGCTTAACGCTGCTGTGTTTCGTATGGTGACTGTAGAGAACCGGAGACCCTTTTTACTGGAAACGAGGCATCCCATCTTAGTCCTCACTGGTGACAACGCATCTGCATTTTATTTCGTATTAGAGGATAGATGTAGATGGCTATGGGCCACAGCAACCACTTACCATCAGGTGGACTGTGTGCTCGTTTATCGCCCTTATCCTATAAAAAAAAGAACAGAATACGAGAGTAAAAGAGCAACTGTTTTGTATGGTTAGTGACGCGAACGACACCGTTTCTGCTAGGTAACGAAGCTTCTATTTTTCTCCTCTTGGATGACAAGGCCCCATTTGTTGTAATTATGACATTGTTAATTACAAGTCATGTACTATGAGTTCAACTACTTTTGCAGACAGTACTTCTTGGCAGAAATAAACCAGTGCCAGGCAAAAGGCGCGCCACCCTGCGACCGCGCGACAGCAAGACGACACTCGCACGACGTCGCGAATAAGGTCAACTGATTAGACCTTCAACGTAAGTAAAAGGCGGAAGCGATTTAAAAATATTAATATTTTAAATCGATGTTTGAGGGACATTTACCGATTGAGTTTGAGAAAATTATGATTCTTTTGTTCGAAATATGAACATTGTTGAGGTAAGATTTCTTTTAGAGCAAATATATTACATATTATACATATATATATATTTAGCAAATGTTATAAAATTTAGAGGAACGCAGAAAAATATATATCTACTATAATATAAATACTATCTGGTAGAGCCATGCTGCAGCTATATTATGGTTGTATCACGAATGGATCGGTTCGACCGGGGAAGGACTACGCCCTCACAGAATACCAGCGGGAAATAGCAGCTCATTGCTGCTGTGTTTCGTTGGTGAGTGTAGAGAACCGGAGACCCGTTTTACTGGAAAAGAGGCATTCCATCTTAGTCCTCAGGGGTGACAACGCATTTGCATTTTGATTCTTAATCGAGCATAGATGTAGATGTCTATGGGCCACAGTATCCACTTACCATCAGGTGGATTGTATGCTCGTTTATCACCCTTATTCTATAAAAAAAAGAGTGTATAAAGCAAAATATCATGGATATCTGTGACAATTAAGTTTATTAATTTAGATTTTGTTTATTACTCGTTGATTTAAAATTGCAATCGTTTAAGTCGGGCAACAGAATAAATAATAAAAGTCGGGCGAGTGCGCTGGCCACCCTATAGCAATTGATTTCAACGTCTCAAAGATATTCGACAACTACGGCCGCAGTATGGGGACGTGTATTATCTATAAAAGGGGCAAGTGGTACTACAAGTTCTTCTAAAATTTTAGTTACATATCTTGCCGTTAGTGACCCATTCTCAATGACGCGGATTTCCGTACTTGCCCCCATACAAATACGTACCCATACCATAACTCAACCTGTACCATATGTCTCTTTTCCAATAATGTTGCATTAAACGTACAGGGCGACTCCACACTTTAATCCTTCCATCATCTGACTTCAGTCAAAATCTGGACTCATCTGTGAATAGGACTTGACTCCAATTAATTAATTAATTCCAATTTTCGTGATTGCGGGCAAAATTAACTCGAGCTACTCGATGGCACTCCGGTGAATTTATTCCGGCCGTTTTTGTAGCCCCTCGAACTTCTTGGAGCTTCGTTTTTACCTCAAAAGAAGTTAAAGTCCGGTTTCTAAGCACGCTGGTAACAATGAACCACACAGTTCTCCCTTTACCAGGTACGTATACTGTCCGGTTCCGTATACTGTCCGGTCGTCCGATACCTCTTGACAATTCGGTGTACAAGATAATTTGATTTGCTTTGTAGAAACAAGAAAAGGTTTGTACCAATTTAGACAGATTTAGTATGCAGGAAAGTAGTCCTATTATCTAGTAAATTAACAACAAAACGCTTAGGGCTTATAACATGTTTGTAAAATTATCAAACGTTGTATTAGGTTATGTAATAAGTTATGGTTTGCCATAAAATAAAGGTAGCATGTCGCTAAAATGCCTTCTTGTTTTTATTGGAGACACAATTCCAATCGTATGTTAATGAAAAAGAAAATTTACAGGCAATATACGCCCCACAGCTGGACACAGGCATACTCTCATTTCGGAGCGGTTACTCGGCCACGATGCTGGGAATAAAACCTGGTTGCTCACGCAGTTTAAAATTAACGGTCACCTCTTAGCCTCTGTGGCTAAGAGAAGATAAGAATATTGGTCTACAGCAATTTTTGTGATTTTAGTTTTTTATTATTTAATAAGGCTTTATTTCCCTGTCTTCACGAAAATTAAATAAGGTATTTCCAACCAAGTGCCATATTGAAAAAAAATAGGTATTTTCGCTCACTTTAAGTCTTATTTTCCTGATAGTAAGTGTCCCCTATCGCCCATGAACAACTGCAACACCAAGTAAATTGCAGGTGTTGACGGCCTTTTTAAAAAGAGTAAGCCCGTTTCTTAAAGGTCTCTAAGTCCTATCGGTCCGAAAAAATCGCCAGTAGTGGATGATTCCACTTCACACAAAGAAGTCTTGCGAGGAAGAAAACTCCTAGTAAATCGCACAGTCATGGTGGACCGCCAAACATCCAGATGGTGTACTTAGTTGAAACCATGAGTTTTGTCCCGATGTGCGTTGGTGGAACAGTCGCCAAGGCTGGAATTAATTCAAACAATTTTTTTAAGTACTCTTCGTGGAAAATGCGATAGATCGTATTGCATTAATAGGATGCAACATCTCTTCACAGCGCCAATGAATCCAGCCGATCAGAAAGAACTCGGTCGTCGACGATTCGAGCCATTCGTCACTGGATGCGGTCAAGTGGAAGGAGCTAGCACTGGGGTGCCCCGGTCCAAAGATGGGAACAGTAGTACTCCATGTGAGAGTCAACTTGCGCCTTCTAAAGTTGCAAACGGTGTGCCGGCATGAAATAATGTCCCGCTCTAATGAGCACGCCAAGCTTTTTAGATGCCGATTTAGCCTTCTCTTCCAAGTGACGTGAGTCGATGCCGAGGATTCCGGTGCTGGCTGTGGCACCATGGGGAGTGCCCTGAAATTGAGTAGATACGACAAAAGGGTTATTTTTAGTAGTAAAGGCGCAACCTGTGTCTTCTGAAGTTTAAACTGTACTAGAGGCGTCTCCAATCCGAGATTTTGTTTATTGGTTCGATGACGTGTTCGCGAGAAATATTAGCACGGCCGGTGTAAAAAGCATCACCAGTGTTGCAACCAGTAACAGCAACAAATAATTGCTATAGTACAGAAGAAACAGCGTAGTGTATTGCACGGAGCCTTGTGGAATGCTAGCATTAATTGGTGCAGCAACCTTGATGCTCCGATCTGCACTAAAGCTGTCCTCCTTAAGTTCAAGATTACGCCTAGGAAGTAAGAGTAAATGAAAAGATGCGTTAGAACCAATGCTAACAATGGAGTACCCGTCTTCAGCAAAATAGAAGGGACTCCATCATGCCCACTCGAATTGTTCACGTCCAGGGAGAGGAGTGCTTTGCACACTGAGCGTTACCACACATCCAGCATGGAGCAATCACACCGCGGGATGGTCGGCGGTGTGTACCTTCATCGAGAGTGGAGTTGGACTCAAAAAGAGAACCTAAAAGATCGACTTTCTCCTTTGCGGCGTGGGCCAGTGGGTCATTCTCCCTGTGCAGGCATGGAACATATAGCTGTCAACGAAAGGCGAAAGGTACCAACGTTACGTTACGTTAGACGAAAGGTTTAAACGTGGTAGAGCCATGCCATATATTTGTAGTATAATTGTAGCACGAATGGGTCGGCTCGACCGGGGAAGGACCACGCTCTCACAGAATACCAGCGTAAAATTGCAGCTTAACGCTGCTGTGTTTCGTATGGTGAGTGTAGAGAACCGGACACCCTTTTTACTGGAAAAGAGGCATTCCATCTTAGTCCTCACGGGTGAAAACGCATCTGCATTTTGATTCTTTATCGAGGATAGATGTAGATGTCTAAGGGTCACAGCAACCTCTTACCATCAGGTGGATTGTGTGCTCGTATGTCACCCTATCCTATTAAAAAACAAACAAATAATTCAGTCTTATTTTTACAACCTATTTATTTTTTTGTACCAAAAGTTAAGACAGAGCAACAAGTAAGATACTTGCGGCATTTACTTTATTATTTATTGAATATTATACCAAATATTACTCTGTACATAAGTCGTGCTTGCAAAGGCTCAAGCTCAGCGCCCCCTCGAACCTTGCGCCCTAGGCTCCAGCCTAGTTAGCCTGTGGGTAAATCAGGTCCTGCAAGTGCGGCATAAAATATAAGATAAAAGTTTAATTTTATAGCAAATAAATGTTACAATACTTATTTTTAGATATGTAGAGCCTAAATTTTATTGTATTAAATCAAAAGAATATTTTCTTTCGACTAAAATTGCTTTGTAATAGCGACGTCTACTTCATTCTATAGATAAAATATTTTATCGAACAAAAATTTATTGCCTTTCAAGGTGGTCCGTAAAATAGGCACTAGATGGCCTAAACACTACTAATTTAATATATCTAAGTCGGTAAGATATGAAATCGTGGATTATTAAAAATTATTTTGTATACGATAATTTTATTCAATATTATTAATTTATTTTATTTATTTGTAAAAAAAAAACAATTCTTTATTTACTTTAATTTGTATAATTTTTTTTATCCTTTATTTTAATAGTATAAAGTTATATTAGCCATTTTTAAAGCACCGCACACAGAGGAGACCGAGATAATAAAAAACACTTTATACTGAACTAGCTGTTCCCCGCGGTATCACACGCGTATCCTCGCCCCTACCCTACCACGCGTATTGATGAGGCGTTCACTGCTGGTTTCTCTCGGTTCTCATCGTGTGGCTAGGTGTGGCGTCATTCGCGCGCCGAGCGGAATGTTGAATTATTTTAATTTTTCATCATCTCTTAAGCTATGCGTCCAAATAACATGCTATAAAGAGTAAAGTTTATCTTCATAAAATTGTCTTGATTATCAAGTAACTTTAGTTCGTAAGGATTAATATGCCATGCCTAATAATAACGCTCATAAATCACTTTTTAATTTTCAATATTTTTGGTCACAAAATACCTTATTGTGGCTTATGTATAAGAAATTGGCCTATGGGTATCGCAGACTTTTTTTAGATGAAGGAAAGATCTATATTTTTGTAGAACATAGTATTTACATATCACTAACCGTTTCGCTAGCACACGCGGATAAAGCAGTTTGGGAGCGCTTTTTCTTCTGACTTGCTTAACAAAAATCAATATTTAAGACTAGCTAAGGGGTGTAGCCTAATGCTAAATAGCCTATTGTATGGCCTGGTTGTTCCAGAGATTAGAGTGTTTAAACAAACAAAAAACCTCTTCCGCTTTATTAAATCAGTAGTAGATCCTATCTCATTCTCTCGTAGGCCTATCCTATAGATTTATATATTTGTCTCTTTTTAGTGTCGCTGTTTCATTGAGTTTCAAATCACAACGATGCTAAAGAAGTTTTCACTTCAAAAAATACAAACGTAGTAACACTTAAAATGTGCGAAGCACCCTAGGTCCTACACACAATTTTGTTTAACACACGCACGCAAATACATCATTGACATCAAGATCGGTCAATCGGCGCCAGTGTTAGAGCTGACACGCGCTATATACTGGCCATAAAGCGAGTAGTGAGTACTCCTTTCAGAGTCCAGAGACATCTTCTAGGAAAACGGCTTTTTTAAACATCAACATAGCCTTTTTTAAACCTCTGCTAGACATCAGATCTTTCTTAGAATGTGCATTTGCCTATAATCACCGCGCTGACAAGAGGGATAGTTAAATATGTACATAGCTAGGAACACTGCTCCTCGTGACCAATCTGTTACTTTTTTGGTTAAATTTAATGACATAAGTCCGTTGCCACAGCCTCGTCGTCGTTAACTAACAAGGTGCACCACGTGCAGGTGAAGTATAACCATTTCCAAAAAAAGGTTTACACATTCCTTCTCTAATCCCGACTCTCCTTCCCCATGTATCTACTAAGATTTTTTTCATTTTTATTTTTTTATTACAAATACAATCTTATAGGAACGAGACACTCAACAAAGTTGTAACAAAAAAAATTATATATGAAGCTCACTTAACCTAATATCTCTGACACATAAATTTACATATATTATTTTTGACAGTATATTTATTTTATGCAAATATTGCGCAGGTTGTGCGTTGATAATTGATAATTAACTTATACCTACGTTTATCCACGAATTTTTCTGCTACCAGAGCGGCGCAAATTAGGAATTAGGTGTAACATTTGACAGATTTCATGGCGGAGAAAGCTAATTTGTTATGAAAATCTAATGGGTTCTGTGTGGTTTCTTTCTAAAATAATAGTTTTGTTTCATATTTAATTGTATCAGAAATTAATAAGCCAAACTTCGGCTATACCTAAAAGAATAAAAAACTATGCAAAAAAATAAAGAGCAATCCACTAGGTATTGTAATGTGTATTTACGTATTTACATAGCCCATAAACCGATAAACTGTTATTTAAAACGCAACTTCGCAATCATAATGACATTGTGTAACAAATAAATTCACCTCAGGCCCAACTAGCGACATCTGGTGAGCGGAAGATTATAAGCCCTAATTGAAATATTACTTGTCAAAATCCGATGATAAGTTAACTGTGTCGGAATGTGTATGAATTCATACGCAAGATTCTTTTTGCCGGAGGCTCGGAATGTCTTTGAATCTTTTACGCACAGACCACCATTTTAAAAATAGTCTGAGAGCTGGCGACGAATTTTGGGAAGGTCCATTTGGCAAGTTGAAATTGTGAAAAAATATAATTTCGTCAATTGGCGTATCCAGTCCCGCGAGTCTGGCAGAGTGTTTGCGGTTATTTCGTTACTGCATATAACATTGCAAAAAAATTCGTAAAATGTTTTTGGCAACATGATTTCTTTTTACCTTTAATTTAGTTTTTATATAATTCAAAAATTATCCCAAACGTTTTGTCGGTTATAAAGTATTACCAGACCTCTCCAAAATATTTTTAAATTCAAAAATATACTTGTAATCTCAAATTTTTATCACGTATTGATTGAGTAATTTTAATAATACCACAAATCAAAATTTAGCGGTTTTAAACAATTCCAGACGTGAATAAAGTTTACAAATGAATACGACAAAAAGTCTTATGCGTAGCCATAAGTGCCAGAAAGTTAGCTTATCGAAGCATGCCGACAGCGGATGGGGGCCTAAGCCTCGCGCTGTGATTAATACTAAGAAATATCTTTTTTAAAGATTTTAAGATTAAATTCTTGTTTTGGGATTGAGCATGAACATTACAATAGAACAGTATTATTTTATGCGACATAAATAACGAAAGAATAAACTTTTATGACAGATATTTATTTCTCTACAGTCTTTTAAATTCATATTTCTATTGTCGTTAATTAATTTGTGATTTTTGGAACGAAGTTCTTTATCAGACGGTACGGATTTGGCGGATAGGGGCTAGGCGACAAAAAGTGTGAAGATTTTTCCGTCACGAACCCTTATGACGTAGTGTAGACGGCCTTGGCGGCTATAAGGAAGCGAGATGGAATAATCCGTCTATGTATATTGCCATGAAAGAAATATTATTTTATTTTAAGTGACTCTTCATTTTAATAGACGCTAGTAATTCATTTATTTGTATTTGTTGATCAATAATATAATATGCTAAAGTTAACTGTGCCGTTTCACACAGTAGACAAGGGGGTTGTACATGAAAAAAGAGGGGTTCTTTCTTTTGACGTATAAGTAATACTTGTGATTTGTTGTACTTGTAATATAGCGTTGTGCTATGCATTTTGAGTTACAGGAAAGCGCCTGTTTATTTTACGACAAGCGGTTGTCTAGTACGAAACACATAAAACAATTTTAGTTCATTTTAATTATATTTAAATGTTGAAAGTGCAGGGTCGCTTATTCTGAGAGATTTATCTATGGTTCTATGGCTATCTACATATAAACCCTTTCCGAGGCTGAAACATACCGATACCTGGGTATGTCACAGTACACAGGCTGCATCTAAAGGCGAGCAAAATTCTAACTTATTTGTTCAAGTGTTCAAATGTGTGAGTTTAACACATTGACACTCGAACAAACATTAAATAATAAAAGAAAACCAGAAAATGAAGCTAAATTGTCTACAATTAAGTTTTCCACAAATGAAAAAAACGTTCAACTATATGTGCTGTCATTTTTTGTATATCAATAATGGCTGTCATGCACGTTCTAGAAATAAAACTATTAATTTTATAATGATATTATACTTTCGTGAGAACATTTATATTTTTTATTTAATGAGTAATAACTTACAAGTTACATGTAAATATACATTGTGTATGGAAATGGAGGCAAGTGGCGGGCTACAATTAATGCAGAAGTGAATACCTTATAAACACTAGTAAACAACGAGGCGTCTCAACTGTTTGTGTACTCATAATGTACTTATGTTTATTACTCTAAGAGGATGGAATATACATTAGGTGAGCTATATAGACTATAGCCGTTGCGACGACGCGGCCGACTGGACATCATTATTATTATCCTAACACAATCGGATACACGCGAACTACTCCGCTAAATAATATGATATAATTTGTCCAAAACGACAAAACCTCCATAAAAACATTTCCATGGCGTTAGATCGGAGTTGTCCCACTAGTAAATTTACAGATAGCTCTATCGACTTATTGTTCGAATGCGGATGGAGATTATAAGTTTAGGACAATATTGATTTATTAATGACGTATTTAATATACACCGTGCCGGAAAACGACTACAAACATTTTTTTTATATATTTTATTTTACATCTCAAAACTTCTACACAACCTAAACGATATAAATTCCGAGCGCAAGTAACAAGCGTTTATTGAATAAAATTTAAGTACGACGGAACAAAATAATAAATAAATTGAGCAGGCAGTAAGAATAAGTAGTAGAAGTGACCCAATTTGTAACGGTCCATTTTAAAAATGTAGTTTAAAACCCGTTTAAGCTTGTCACTTGCGCCAACCAGTGTGTCTGTTTTATTCGGGCATCGATCGTGACCGTCAAGTGCCACTGTTAGTGTACTAAGTACCAAAAGTCTTTTATTAGGACGAAGATGTGAGACTGGACGATTTTATTGTATTTAAATAAATCAAAATAGAGCGTCAAGGGACGGGCGTTGCATTAAATAATATACTCTATGTTAAATCAGTTATGGTCTTTAGTCCCGTGGCAAGAAACTATCACATTAGAATGGCAATTTTTTTAAATGTTAAGAACTGAGCAATTTTGAAATGTTTGTTTTAAATGCAATGTAAAAGCAACATTTAAGTCCAAAAGCAGCATTTAAGTCCTTAAAATATTTTTAATACAACACGCTTAAAACTTATAAAACATATAAATTTAATATAATAACAATAAAGTGTATTATGCAATGACCACGTTAAGGTATAAAAATAAAATATTTTACACTCATACACATGATCGAAAATCGAATTTTTATCTCTTCATTCGGTTGGATACATAGACTTATTCGTATTGTAAATAAGGTTGCTCAATGTTGTATCGATCATTCGAGGATTAACGGCCTGTGTACAATATACCTATTACATCTGGACGACTGGCGACTCGTAGTCGGTCACATTATTCAAGTTGACGTATTGTACCGAAAGATATCTTCTACTTGATTTTTTCACAGTCCACTTAATGATAAGTGGATGGTGTGGAGATATATGCATCGTCACGCCTGAGGTCCGTCCCCAGTCGAGTCAACTCATTCCTGCTTCAGTCATACAACAGCTGCAGCAGCATGGCTGTACTACTTTTTTGTATAGAAAGTCTTACATTCAACCTTTCATTCCGAAAATTACATCAAAATTGTCTATGCATACAAGCGAACAGAGATCAACTCCTCGGTTATGATTTGCCATTGGAATGCAAACAACTATGGTTTCATATATGTGACATATATTAGGCGTTGAGCTAACAGATAAATAATTTACCGTAACATCTACCACAAACTATACAGTAAAAAACTTTACAAAAAACCCACCAATTCTTATCAACGATCACATACGATTCATTGGTTTTAAAATTATTAAATTATTATTAATAATAATACACACAAAATTCACATATTTACATAGAAATCATATAATAAAAAATTAAATCACATGATTGAAATGAAATGTCAATTCTATTTACAAGTTGAATTCCTCTATGGTCAATTGTTAAAAATACGACAAATGAAACATTACATTGACATCTAATGCAACATTAAATAATTAACTAGCGTGGTCGATAGATACGCTGGAAACTAGTGCCTCTACGATTGTTTATTAATGTCATCAATTAACACGAGAGGAACCGTTTCTATCAACATAACCGATTCGTTTAATGTACAAAAGTTAAATAAGTAACAAATTAAGGCATACTATATTGCTCTGCCTACTCGACAGTGTGAACAAAACGATAAAACTATGTAAAAAGCACCATAACGCGTAAGTGGGTGTGCAAATAAAGTAGAAACGGACTGATAAATGGTAATGTGGACGTTTATTTCAATTCGGTCCGATAGTGTCCTGACGGGAACGATATGACCGGGGGATTGTTGGAGATTTATTTACTCCTTGTTTTAGTGCCGACGGCGTTTATGCTGTCGCCGCGACTCCTCGATCTGTGTAGGTTTTGTAGACCTTCACCTATGAACAAAGGTAAAATAATATTAAAAAAATAGAAGTCAGAAGAAACATCAAAGTTCCTTTGTCGTCAGTAGGACAATTTATTCGTTATTATATTATAATTTGATCAAAAATACAATTTTCAAAGTAGCAAATTTATTTAAAAGTTACAGCCTATATATCCGTCCCACTGCCAGCCACAGGGCCTGCGTGTTTTAGGGCAAGGACATGTCCGCCGCGCTGCCCAACTTCACATGTTTGTCTTCGAAATATTTTTTTTCTTATGTCTCAGACATGCAGGTTTTCTCACCGTCGAGTACGTGGTAAATCAGCACTTAAAATTACAATTAACAATTTCATTGGTGCCGGCGGGGATCGAACCAGGGTTGCTCGCGTACTGTGTAATTTACAGCGAGCGCTTAGCCACTGAGCTACCACGGCTCCCCAAATTTATTTAGTAACTTAGTATTTATTTTAGTCAAGTCTATTTTTTCGGCGAATAGCGCACCCAGTGGTTCATCACCTAAACAAGTTTCGGACTTGTTTTGTTGATGAATCACTGGGTCTGTCCTGTCATTTTAGTCGAGATCAAAATTCAGGTGATGCAAAAATGTCGTTTCGCTGAAGCGAAGAGACCACTTTATACATTACTTAACTTATACGCTCAGATTAAGGTAAGATCAAGAAAGAAAGTGAAACGGAGCGCTAAAACCATGCTCAATGTATTGTAAGAACACGCACTCACGCATGCATATGCACCTAAAATCATTTGCTATCAGCTGTATATGTATGTGTGCGTCCAGCTGGAATGTCTTACGGGCAGATGAAGAAATAAATAAGAAACGTATGCGTATCAAAAATTTAAGCCGTAATTACACGGCATCACTTGAAATGTAAGCAGCGCTGCTTCTATCTTTCCATGTTGGTTTGAGTTTATACTGTGACTGTTTTATATAATAACTTTATTAAAGTTAAGTAATATTACTAAATTTGAAATATTTAATTTTACTTAAATTTATTAGCATATTCATTTTGCAAAAGATTTGTGTATTGTAAACGACCTTAATGCGTATGATTTTTCGGGCAGTAGCGAGTATATATTTACCAAATTACTCGGTACTCAAGCTATTAGTTCACACTGGTATTATTAAAGCGTGGTCCCTTCCCCGGTTGAGCCGAGCCATTCGCGCTGTAACCATAATATAGCTGCAACATGACTACCATGTATGAAGTTACAAAAATCGTTCGTATTCGCTCGTGTGCACTCGCGTTCGGTTGTGTTCACGCGTGTTCGTGTGTGTACTTTCGTGTAAGCTCGTGTTCTGTTGTGTTCACACGTGTTTGTGCGTGTTCGTATGTGTTCGTGCGTGTCGGTGCGTGTCGGTGCGTGTCGATGCATGTTGGTGGGTGCCGGTGTATATCAGTGCGTGATGGTGCGTGTGCGTGCGTATGTGTGCGTGTTGGTGCGTGTGTGCGTGCGTGCCGGGCGGTGTGTGCGGCGCACCCTTGCTGGCGGCGCGGCGCAGCTCGGCGTCGCGGAAGGCGCGCGCGCTGCGGCCGCGGCGGTCGTGCGCGAGCTTGTCGGGCCGCACGAAGATGCCGTGCCGCGCCCGGCACGTGAAGTACCGCGTGCCGCCCACCGACCCGTCGTTCTTGCCTGCCGAGTGCCCACATCACATTCAATGTTACTTTCGACGTAAATACGTGTTTAAATTTGCATTCATAGTGATCAGGAGGAAATGCAGAAAACTGATGATAACATGACGCAACAACGCCATTTTGTGGTCGTTTCGCTGCACGTACACACGTAAAATACACGACCGTGTCCACAACACAGCCACACCTCGATTTTTAGATGATGATGATGAAAAGAGTTCGGGTCACTGACATGCCAATGTTAACACTGACGGCTCTGTGGCGCAGTGGCCGCGGGTTCGAATCCCGCACGGAACAAGTATTTGTATGGCCTACAAATAATTGTTCCGAGTCTGGATGTTTGTTCTTGTGAAATTTGTGTATGTAAACTGCCTCCACGATAGAGGAGAAAATCCTAGTATGGAGGTAACACTATATCTGTAGCTATGAGTACGACGTATTATAATGGAATTAAAAGACAGATGCTGGTAACTTATTCCACTCCTTCGCTGTACGTATGATAAACAATGAAGCAAGCCGTTTGGTTCGAATGAGAGGTAAGTCGACAACGAAGGGGTGGATGCTGATAGGTTATCCGATGATGGAAGGGAGAGGGAGGAATTAAGTTTATATTTAATTTGGTTTAATTAATTTTAATTAAATTGTGCGAGTGTTTAAGCGATAAAATATTTTAATGAATTAGAATACTATACATATTTAGCATTAAAAATGAACAGACTGAAAGTTATTTGCTGTATATTTATGTTGTATAGATATCTACACTTTCTATTACAATATTTATGAATCAAAATAAAGGAGAATGACCAAAAGTGGTACCAAGTCTCGCGCATCAAGACCAAAATTTTATAGTAATTAGTTTCATAATTTTTAGGACATTACCTTCAGAATTTGATTTTGAACAGGAATTTACTTTAAGTTTATAAGTATGGATATTGAGTCAATTTTATTTGACATTTGGCTAGGGAAGGCTCAGTCCATGCTCTATGTCTATGGTTTTACTCCCTATTTATATGACGTTTATAGTAGGCATGTCGATTCAGTTCAAAATAATCGATCTTCGATTCAATTCAAACATGCTAGAATCGATTTTCGATTAAATCGGTATTAAAAGATCTATTTTCGATTAATCACGACATTTTCTAACATTCCTAATATAGACACAGAACATTATTGATGATAATTTACTAAATACAACTGATTGGATAGAAATATCATTAAATTAACAAACTTAACATCACGCCTATATTTACCCGAAGGAGTAGGCAGAGGTGTGTAGTACTCCCACTAGTCTTCAGTTATGTTATACGTCCCATGTAATAGGAGTTGAGACTTATGCCATACACCGAGCACAAATCCAGCCTCCGTGGTACTACTGGGCATTTCAATAGTGTAAACTGCAACGTACACTTATCGATAAATCGGTTTCAATCTAATCGAACAGTGGGCTGCTGCTCATATAATGACGATAGTGTGGTATTTGATCTGGGGACGGTGTAATGACGTAACTGCGCCGGCAATGGCTTTAGATGATTTTTCAAGGTATGATGAATGTTTAAATAAATGTATTTTAAATAAATATTTTGACTTTTAATCGCTATTAAAACCTAAAACCTATTATTAAAATGGACTTGTTTGTTTTATATTTCTATTACTTACCTAATCGATTCACGACAACAACATGACCATGAGCAATAGTGTCTGTCATGAATAGTATCTTAAGATTATTAAAGGGTTATTGACAAGCCTCTAGACTCAACGAGCGTTTTTTGGTCTGACATGATTGGCAATATGTATAGGTCGTGCAAATCTCCGAGTTTCAGTCACGTATCCTGCGACGCGGCTATATGTTGCTGTAACTCGTAATTCTACTAATATTAGTGGATTACGCTGTTTTAGAGCCATAATGTTCGTCCATATTTGATGTCTATTTAAAATAGGTCGTTGGTAGCGTCGAAAAATAAAACGTAGTTTGTAGGTTATTTTCGATTTTATAAATAACTCCATAACCCGGTTTTGTTTTAAAAATAACTTTGTAGGAGTTAATATAATCAGTGTAGTCTATAAAAACAAGTTTGATTTTGATGCAACATGGTACGGGATTCCATACATTAATGGGCATTCTCCTTTAACTTTTAAACTCAAATTCATTTACGAATTCCATTAAATAAAATTAAGCTTTAAATTGAATTTTTACGCCTTAGTGTTGAATGCAACAGTTTAGTTGCTAATTTAAAACATACTATGATTTGCAAACTAATAAAATTAATATAAACTAATTATGAAAAATATAATATAATAATGTGAACAGCCAGGTCAACGTACCGATGGGCGCGTCGAGTTCGACGCCGACCCAAAGTCCGTGTGCGAAGTGCGTGGGGCCCACGTACGCCACGACGCCCGTGCCCGAGCTCAGGCGCAGCTGCACGCTCTCGCCCAGCGCCAGCCACTCCGGCGCCGAGAACGACTTGCCGCACTCCGATGAATCTTCTGCACACATTATTCACATATTCACTTCGCATAAAATATTTTTTTAGCTATTATAAGCCAGTGCTTGGCTACTATCCACCTGATTATAAATGATATGCCTAGATCGAACCAAAAATTAATATTAAAAAACTGAAGGTAGCCAGACTAACTATGACATCGGGACGTCAAACACCTCAGTCCCCCCCGTGACCATGGGTGCTGTAAAGCACCCGAAACGTCGGGAATTAAAAAGTAAAATTTAAACGCGATATAATCCGTAAAAATTAGTTTCATTTAATGATATGCCGACTTAACTTAACAATAGCCTATTTACTCTTGGCTTGAAATCGTACTCAATCGCACATTTAGTTTGAAGTATAAAGACGGAGTAAGGCCTATACCAGCTGCCTGTCGAATGAAGCTCTGACGATCAACTGACAACGAAACCATCTCAATTTTACCGAACCCAAATCCCACAGACCGGTAAAGCGCTTACCACTCCACCTTCGTATCATTATGGTAAGTACAGACACGCTGTCACTACATATCAGTGTAAATAATACTAATATTTCGCATGATGGGTGTTCTTAACCGATGAAGCGGAAGTACCCTTTCAAAAAATTTGTGCACGAGCCATTCGACGCAAGGCTCAAAACTCTGAAGGACCTACAATATTTCTCCAAAATAACTGCTAATTGAAAATTTATAATATTTCGTGGACATGAAAGTCCACCAATGAACATTATGAAAACTTGGCGAACTCTTCCCTATCCCAATACCCTATCAGTATTGAAAGGTGGCCTGTGCTCAGAAGATTACCAGCGAATGATATATTCGTTGGTATTCTATGCGAATGTCGTTGTGGGTAAGGCGCTCGTGGAAAAGTGATGCAAAGCGGGTTTGTTTATACTTTATTGGAAAGTTATCACAGTTGTCAAATCGGGCATGAGGATATTAACATTGCTTACCGTCACCGATGCGCTCCGTGGAGGAGGCGGGCGTGTCGGGCAGTGCGGGCGTGTGCGTGTGCGCGTGCGTGTGTGCGTGCGCGGGCTCGGCGGCGGAGCGCGGGCGCGCGGCCGGGTAGGACGCACGCGCCGCGTTGCGCGCACTGCCGCCCGCTCTCCTACGCACCACCTGCCACAAAACATTTCTTTTGAAAAACGACCCCCACACTAAGATTTTTTTTCTATAATACCGTTGAAGCGGTTTACGTACATAAATTGAACAACGACAAATATCAAAACACGGAACAATTATTTGTAGGCAATACAACTGCAACTCAATGCTCAGCCACTGATGGCGACCCTCAAACATTACATTATCCATTCATTCATTCTTTACATCCTATTAGAAGTTCACTACTGAACATAGACCTCACTAAATTACCTCGTAAAGGGACATTTCCCATAGCTCCCACGCTTGACAAGCGAGTTGTCGAGTGTGTTCCGATGTACACTGTGACCACTGTAAGGTATGACGGCAATTCAGTATACTGTGAAGCCGTTCCTTTATAGTTTGCTATACTGGTTACTGTTAAAAACGGAACGCAGTCCAGTACGTAGGACACTCAATAAGTTTTAAGATATACAAAAAGTATTCTAGATACTATTAATATTTATTTTACATCTTTTCAAAATATTCTCCATCATGCTCTATACAAAGTTCCATTTGCCTATACCAACTCTGAAAACACTTTTGCCAGTCTTGATCTGACAGGTCGGAAATCGCTTCTTCGTAGGCAGCCACGACTTCTTCGGCGCTTGAAAACAGCTTGCCTTTTATTTTTTCTTTGACTCTTGGGAACAAAAAGAAATCACAAGGAGCTAAGTCAGGGCTGTAGGGTGGGTGACTTAGACTTTCAACACCAGATTCCTCAATAAATGATTTTGTTCTAAAGGAGGTATGTGAAGAGGCGTTATCGTGATGCAGCATGATTCCCCGAAGCTCGGTCTTTGGTCTTTTCTCCCGCACAGCTTGAAAAGCTTTGGGTAATGCAACTGTAGTATACCATTCAGAGTTGACTGACCTATAATTTTCCAGCATTGATGTCGACAAATGTCCGCTCCGCGAAAAAAAACTAGCCACCATTTTTTTGCCGAGGTCTTTGCAGTTTTGTCGGTAACTGTCCTTCTGAGTAGACCCATACCGATAATTGCCTTTTATTTTCCGAATTATATTGATGTCTCGTCACCAGTAACGATTTCTGAAACACGCCTAGATGCTCCGTTTTCAAAACGTAGACGCATTTCATGGCACCAATCCACACGAGTCTGTTTTTCACTTTCGGAGAGCAAACGAGGGATCCATCGACAACAAAACTTCCTCACTCCAAGATGTTGATGTAGGATGGTATGAATGCTCCCCGAACTAATGCCTACGATCTTTTCTATGTCCGTATATGTGATTCGTGGGTCTTCTCGCACCAACATTTCAGTAGTCCATACATTTTCTGCCGTTACTGCTGTTTGCGTTTATTTGAACATCTAAATATACCGTTTCTTTGGTCATCTTTAAGATTAATTTTACCCCTTTTGAATTCAGCAAACCACCTAAAAATTGTTGCGCGTGATGGAGCTGAGTCCCCGAATGCTGATTGTAACCGTTATAAACTTAATTGTTCGATTAAACCAAATTTAAAATCATAATATATTATAGCGCGCAAATGTCCACGGTTAAGATCCATCGTTTTAAATGAAAAGCGCGGGAAGCATTGCAGGAAAATTAATAGAACTTTGTTTTTTTTTAATATTGAGCAATTGGCTTATGGAGTTCTATTTTTAAATAAATTTGCTTTTTAGAAACATATAACACGGGTGCGTTCCATTTTTAAATTTCGAGCATCTCAAAACTTATTGAGTGACCTACGTATACTGTCATCCCCATTTTTCGACAGTTTTCAAATTAAAATATTTATCATGTACACGTGTTCTGTTCAACAAGAAAAAATATTATTTGAATGTTGTTGCTTTTAAAACTGAATGTCCAACTTTATTTGAATAACAATATTAATTAATAATAATAAAAATCATTTGTGGAAGCTGTTAAATCTCTAGGCGCTGTTATGTTTTTTGATCATGTGATCAAAGTAGTGAGAGCACTTTACCTCGAAAGCCCCAGTGCTCACAGTACATAATGATGAGATGGCTCCGTGGCGTAGTGGCTTTGCAATGAGTTGCAGCGCTAAGAGAGGCGGGTTCGAATCCCGCACGGAACAAGTATTTGTATGGCCTACAAATAATTGTTCTGGAACTGGATGTTTGTCCTTGTGAAATCTATGTATGTAAACTGCCTCCGCGATACAGGAGTAAATCCTAGTGTGGAGGTAACGTTTTCTAAAGAAAAAAAGAAAAATAAGAAAATAAAAGAAAATTCATATATATTATATCGTCGTATATTTCCCTAGGGTAATTAAAGGTTAAGTGAAGGTAAAGTAAAGGTTTTCGAAGCGATAAAAGGAATGAAGCGTGGCAAGTCGCCAGGGCACGACGGCCTCAGCATTGAGCATTTCCTTTACGCGGGTTTCCTGCCAAGGTTGCTGGGAATGCTGTTCACAATCTGTAGGAGGCATGCCTACTTACCTGCGGATCTAATGAGAACGGTCGTAGTTCCAATTGTTAAAAATAAAACTGGGGATATTTCGGATAAGACCAACTACCGACCGATCTCATTAGCAACTATGACGGCTAAAGTGCTTGATTGTTTGCTTGAGAGACAACTTAAACAACTTCTTAAGTTTCACGACGCCCAGTTCGGTTTTCGGCCAGGGTTATCCACTGGTGTGCTATTATGTCCTCAAGCATATAATCAAGTACTACACTTGCAGAAAACATGTGTATGCTGCTTTTCTGGATCTGTCGAAGGCGTTTGACTTGGTACAGTATGATATTCTTTGGGCGAAGCTGTTGGCGAGTGGTGTCCCGAATGACATTGTCAATGTGTTTAAATACTGGTATGGACATCAGACTAACCAAGTCAGATGGCTTGGACAGTTTTCTGATGAGTTTAAGCTTAAATGTGGGGTGAGACAAGGTGGTTTGACCTCTCCCACACTATTTAATTGCTATATTGATCAGCTCATTCGTGGGCTTAGCAGCATGCGTGTCGGGTGCTCTATAGACGATCTTTGTGTCAATAGTATAAGTTATGCCGACGACATGGTGCTGCTGAGTCCATCAGTCGCTGCTCTCAGAAGACTGATGAGCGTTTGTGAGCGTTTTGCTGAGTCTCACGGTCTTCTTTACAATGTAAAGAAGAGCGAGTTTATAGTATTTAAGGCAGACAGTCGCAGAGCTCTTAATGTTCCGCCAGTATACCTAAACGGAGTAGCTCTACATCGCGTATCGTCCTTCAAGTATCTCGGTCACATTGTGAACGAGAGGCTGAGGGATGACTGTGATATGGAGAGGGAAAGGAGAGCGTTGGCAGTCCGCTGCAATATGTTAGCCCGCAGATTTTCACGATGTACCACAGAAGTTAAAATAACATTGTTTAAAGCCTTCTGCCAAAAAATGTACACGTGTAATCTGTGGGTTGATTATACGCGGGGGGCTTTCAGTGCACTCCGAGTACAGTATAATAATGCCTTCAGGGTGATGTTGGGTCTGCCGCGATTTTGCAGCGCATCGGGCATGTATGCGCAAGCGCGCACTGATAGCTTCGAAACGGTGTTGCGCAAACGTGTAGCCTCATTCATGCGCAGAATACGTGGTAGCTCCAACACCATACTGAGGGCTATTAGTGGCAAACCTAGTGGATTGTCCTATTATGGGACACTGCGTGAATATGCATGTGCATAAACCTAGTGCCTCAGGTAGGCCTGGTTTGTACTTAAACTAACTAACTAATTATAACTAACTAATTATTCGTGTCTGCACTTAATTATTACTAACATAGCTATAACTTTCTTTGTACCTACTAACAATTATGGATGTTTGTCCGAAATAAAGAGATTTTATTTTTTATTTTATTTAATACGGCAGTATACTGGCAGTCCATAACGGAACGAATTTTTAACCAGTGAGAGCACTGAGTAGTGCTCGCAGTGTATATCGGAACATACCCGTTAACAGCAGCTTTTTTGTTTTTATGTAGCCGTCAACCGGCAGTGCACGCATTGCTGTGTTTCCATTATACATACGGCTATATATAATATATGGAGTTTCGGTATAAATTGTATAGAGAGCCAGCATAATTACAGGCTGTAAGTCGTTTCATCTTAGCTCTCAGATATGACAACGCATCTGTGCCTTCTTTGTTCGAAGTTGGTTTTAAGTGTCCATGGACTGCAGTAGCCACTTACCACTGTAACTTCGTTTGTCACATCAAATTTACCAAATAATGTATGTAAAACGCTGCCAACATACAGGATAAATTCATTATGTGGGGAACTAAAAAAAAGAAACAGTATATTATAAAAATATATATATTATAAAGCTAACCTTGCCGGCGGGAAGATGTGTGGAAACAGGCGCATCTGGAGCGGCCGAGTCGCTATCGCCGACTGACGACGCCTCCCCACTTCCTTCGCGGCTCGACGGCTCGGAGCTCGTCGAACCCACCTCCGCCTCCGCTATCGCTTCCGCCTCCACCTCGCCTGATTCGTTTACCAGTTTATTTTTAAATCAACTTTTATAAAATTCAAAACAACATTACCACTATCGATAATCTATTGCAGGTTACTGCTGTACACAGCCCTTGTCGTGCTTCATCACGCTTGTCGGGCGATAAGCGCGCGTTTCCATAGATTAGTTAGTTTTTAACCGACTTCAAAAGAAGGAGGTACTGAATTCGCCTGTATTTTTCTTTTTTTATGTGTGTTACCTCATAACTTTTTTCTACGTGAATCGATTTGGATGATTCTTTTTTTATTTGAAAACTGGTGGTTCTCATGTAGTCCCATATATATAGATAAAGGTCTGGTCAGTAGTTTTTGAGTTATCCTTAATCATTTATATTGAAGTTGGTTGTACAAAATTTTTAATTTTACCACTTGTTATCAATATTATCATCTATTTTATAGAATAAATTAAGTTCTACCTAAGCCCGTCTAAAGAGACTGGAAAAGATTCTAAAGAGAATCCTATTTAAATAATCGCTACTTGTCATGTCCAATATTGCAGAACGTTTTTCGACTTCATCTACGAGTAGATCCGTATTAAAATTTTCAACCATTTTAAAACCTACTACAAAATAACCATCCATTCATTCATCCATTACAGCCTAAAAAAATCGACTGCTAAACATAGGCTTTCCTATAGATTGCCTCATACGGAGGATTTTGCCATAGTTGCCACGCTTGGCAGACAGGTTGGAGACCGCAGGTTTTATTAAGTTAAGTTTTTATAAAGAAGATGCTGCTGCCCATTGTCTATTTCGGTTTCCCTCTGTCGTCTCTTACGACACCCACGGGACGATATCATTCAGATCATATAGAATGCTTACACCGCCATTGCAATTTGAATGTTTGCAAATCTAAAACATTTAAAAATACTAAATGAGGTTTAAAGTTAAGATTGAAGATTTTCCAACGCTCCATTGTGATTCCAACGGATTAACAGAATCCGGATCACAAAGCAGCGCTCAATAGCCGGAAAACCCAAAAATGTGAAACTGATGTACAGGTGGGCCGGACTTATGCACCGTATTAAAGTGAATTTTAGGCCAAAATTGCTTCTTATTGTTCACAAAAAAGTTCGAAGGCGAGAATTGGCCCAAAATGGTTGACGATTCCTATGTTTGGTCTTCCTTGGCCTTCTTTCCACCTCTCGCGAAAGAGAGAAAAAAGAAGCCCTTGCTCTGCAATTAGGCACATTTATAGGCGAATTAAAGCGTTAGTTAAATTCAATTTATACTTACCGAAGGAAGTATCATGTGCATCACCATTGACATGAACGTTTTCAGCCGCCTTGCTAGTCGGACTAGTCGAAATTGGATGAGTCTCCACCGGCAAAGCCCCTAGGGGATCCAACAACTGCCCATCTTGGGGTTCTCTAGCGGCGTTCTCACAATCCCTTAGGAAAGGGTTGATACGATTCCTCGAACCAGGAGTCAACACCGGCGTTTTGGCTTTATCGAAGGACGAATCGTCCAGTTCGTTCTTGGACTCGACTATGTCGTTCTTCAGTTCAGTGATGTCGTTCCTCAGTTCGGTGATTTCGTTTCTTAGGCCGAGAACGGACGATTTGGTTCGCGTGAACTGCGTGTACTCCATCGTCTTGTCAAAGTCGGGTGTGTCGTCGACCGACATGCTGCGGATCGACAAAGTGTCGTCGATTGTGAGGTTCGTTGATGATACCGCTTGAGAACCTGTGCAGTAAATTAAATATCATTAATAAGCGACATAATATGGAAGAAATAGTTTGATATTAAAATTGTTGCTCTTCCTGATTTATATTAATGACATTGACATTAGAATAGCACTGTGATGGCACAAATTGTAAAATGCGTTCTGCAATCTAAAGTTAATTAATATGTTTAATTTTATTATAGTATGCTATAGCTGCAATTGACCTATAAAAAACAAGCTTGGCAATCAAGGCAAATCCTCCCTACAACGGGGAGTCCATTCCTATGTCCAGCATGAAAGTAGTACCCTCGTGTATATATGCGTGTGAATATTATGATAATAAAATAACAAAGAGGTCGTTACCATAGCCACTGGATGATATAGATGGCGAGTTCTTGTTGGGGGCGCGTTCGCAGGCCAGCTCGTGCAATGAATCCAGCGTCTTGGACGTCGGCAGGAAGCCGCGCGGCCCACCGCGTACTCGTGTGCGCTGTGGGATCACCAACTACTTAAACAAAACTACATCAAAATTCACACACAAAATGTTTTAAGAAGAAAGAAAGAACACAAGTACTGACCGTGTAGTGGTGGTGTCAAAATATCCACTACCCCATATCATCCCATGGGTGTTGTAAGATAATAATAAGATATATCCCCCCTACGAGACAATCTGTGGGCGAGGCCTATGTTCAGCAGTGAACTTTTGGTAGGCTGTAACTGTAACCACGCTATCCACTACATTAGGCTCACACATCGATAATACGACACGTGTTCACGTGTTTCGCCTCTAATTAAAGCACCATCGGGCGAAACAGATTCTGCAATTACTAATCGCTAACATTAGTAAAGGAGATAGTTGTGTTGGATGATGAAATGTTGGGTTTATTGGTGGCAATGATAACGAAAGCAATTATGGGAGGAAGGTAAGATAACTTCAATCAAAATCCTACACACCAATTGGTTTTTCACGCGGAATTTAGCTAATTAATTTTCCATAATTAATAGAATCAAGCGTTACTTTGCGGAAATCCATTATATTAAAGTTGGAAAAATTTATTTTGCCAATATCAGTACCAATGGATTAGTAGTGACGGGGATAGTGCACGCAATTGAGGGAGGGCGGGAGGTGCTCTTCAATAGGTAAGACACATCATTTTATTTTATTGAGCGGATATTGGCAAAGTAAATTTTTCCAACTTTAATTAATTTTCCATCTTTAATATTAGTGAAATTAATACTGTACGAGCATTAAATAAAAGGTTATTTTGCGGTACTGATGGAGTTTATGGCAACCAGCCTGTCAAGACCTTATGTAATACAAGAATACAGGTAACTTCAAACTTTGCTCTATATCATCTTTGTGGAAGATTTAAGATGCAGTTGTGGTGATTTGTAATGATGATGAACAACATACGTGTGAGCGCGGCGTGGAGAGTTCGTCTGTGGGAGCGGACTCGGGCTCCGAATGCGAATCGTCGTCGTTCCTGCGGCCGGGCTCCTCGTGCAGCGTCGTCATACGCAACCCTAGCTTGCCGCTCGCCGGTGACGCTGTGCGGAAGAACAAATCAACAATACAATACACGAACCTCACAATAAATCTATTTTAAATAGTACTAAGAAAAAACTAGCACAATTTTTACTACTAAATACAGATTTTTTAATAAATAAGTAATTAAAATTTAACGCAAAGAATAAATTTGAAGTTTTTATTTTTATTTTAATGTTAATATATTACTAAATCAGGGCATATAAAACTTAATCATAAAGTTTTGTTTTCGGTAACTGAATTACACCTCATAAAGAATCTAAACGCGAAAACATGAATGGAACTTATTAACGAATCCGATTAGAAGAGAATATGTATAAAGGAAAAATGAATATGAAAAAATTGTCTCATAAGAATATACATAAAATGGTGCCATTCTGTCTCAAGTTCTCCTCAAATGCGGTGCGCTTACATATTTTTAATGATGTTAATTTTATTCGTAATGAGAGAAGTAAGCAGATTCGTAGATAATTTTGAAAATGATCGCCAATTCATGCTTAAAGCCGAAGTAGGAACACAAAAGATACATACATAATTAATGTATTTAAATTAAAATATTATCAAAATTTAAAACAAAATACAATAAAAAGTGTGGTTTGCTTGCGACTCAACCTCTGTTTCACAAAAATAATTGATATCATGCCAATGTCGCACCGATAAGCGACCCCTAATGAGTCGTAGCAAATAAAAATAAAACGATATTGCATCTAGAAATTAAGTATTGAAGTAAACCCAAAATTCACTTTAAATTGGACCGTATTTTAATCATTAAATACAGTACAAATTACACTGTATTGTCAAACACGGTAGAATTCAGAGTGAAGATAGAATGAACATACAAAATCAAGTAGTATAAGACGACGTAACCAAACAAAACTGTCGAAACAAAGCGATTCTAGCGATTCTAAGACTTAAATGTCTGCACGTACACTTATTCGGCGTCTGCAGTCGCAGTGAGTTCAGGTTCAAATTCAAGTTTAGGAACGTTGGTCGAGCTGCAATAGAAATGTTAATCACCTGATCAATGTTAGTTACTACTCACTACACACGACACAAAATATCCAACGCATTTAGATGTACAAAGCAATTATAAATTGTAGACAATCTTCTGAACAGAAGTTATGAAATAGAAATATTAATGTTTTCTTTATGTAAATTACATAAAACAACATAATTGCACAAATTAATTTCTGATACAAAATTATTCTTAATAAAGTAATATTTCTATAATAAGTAATATTCTAACATATTTTTCGTTTTAAGCAATCTTTTTAAAAATTATATATAGTTACTATATTTTAAAAAATAGTAATATGTACAAATTTACAAATATATCACATTATATTATTATTATTTAGTACTAATATATTATTTCTTGCCTATTACATCCTTTTTTTAATATAACAAATACTTTGATATAAATAGTAAAGTTACCCTCAATAATCATCTGTTTACACACCCCAAAACATGCGTAAATTAAATTACATTTCTAGTAATACTTGTATTAATCAATGCATATCGTACGTGTTACTACAATCACATGCACTTCATTTCTAGCACACACAGTCGCTAAGTTCCATATTGTTTGTCTATATCTACTGTTTACGTTCTACTCTTACAAAGACTGTCTTTCAAGTTTTTTAACACATTAAGATTTATTGTCAACTAAAATACAATATTTTTGTATTGGCTGTATTAATTAGGTTAATTTTACTATTTTACTCTTTTACTCATAGTATAAGCGAAGTTATTTATAATCCATTTAAGCACTTTTCGCTTGAAGTTCACAGCGAATAGAATTACGAAGAGGAAGGGAGAAGGAAGTACATAGGTCATGCTCGGTCCATGCAAATTAAACAAAAACGCAAACAAAATCGTAGATAACACAACAACAGAAGCTTGCTCGACGCTTGAAGCCTGCAGAATAAATTTACAATCTAATAGCCCCAGCGTTTTAGTCTAATTTTGTACGTAGTGCTCAATTTTGAAAAAAATCTCGTCACTAACCCTTGCGGTTAGCCTAGCTATTTTTTAAATAATTTAGAATAGCCAAATGAGCTTTAAAATTCATAAACAGCCAATCAAGGACATAACAGAAACAAAGATTATCCAATCGTGTAACGGTATCACAACACAACTATTTCTTATATTATTCACGTTGCAATTAAACATTCGTCTAATAGTTTCGCCATACAGTTGCCATTCTGAGTCAATACGATTTATTGTTCCTTTTACCTGATAAGAACGAGCCTGAAGGTAGCGGGGGTCGAGATACAGAAAAAAAAACACGTTAGTTCAAGCCGGGTTAGTTGACGGCTTCAAAATTTTGACATTTTGGTATATCTTTTCGGATAGAATACAAACTTTATATAAAGAGAAGTAAACATAAGGACAAATCTTTAATGTATTAGAAATTTTGTATACTATCCGAACAGAATTGTTTCTACAGAAAAAAGCCAATTGGTTTTCGAAAATTTCCGTAAAACAATTTGATACAATTTTTGATATTAATCATAGAAGGGTAAGAGAACGAATGAAAATATAAGAAAAGGAGGAGTGTGTAAGAGCCATAGCGTTGCCACAAAGCAAGTGGATAGAAAGATGTAAATCAAATAGAACGTATGAAGTGACGGATGTAAACTCGTGACGGCCTAAAGTGAAACAATATTATGTTATGATGAGGTCTAAGTTATTGTTTTTATTTAACATTTTCTATATTAATTCGTTATTGTATTATATATTTCATGTCATTTTAAAACAATGTGCTAGAGAATACTACTTGTCTACAATTTATTGTGTCGTGCAAATTTTTTGAATAATCTGTACAAACACTAAATTAACTTCTAATCTGTAACACTAGTGTTCATTTGTTAATGTACATAGAAATATACTGAACGCATATTAGATCGTGTTATATAAAAATTTGTTCTAATATACTAATCACATAACATTATGCGTGAGTGCGTCTAGTGATTGTCAAAAATGTTACAATAGGCATGACATAGAAAAAAAATACTCGATTAGAAAGATATAGATAATTATATCGGAAGTTTCGCTTGCGTATTTTATACTGTAATTCTATTAGATATATTAGATTTGGCGGTCTTACTTTATGGATATCTAAAAAAATCTCTGGTGCTAAAAATAGTTATGCTATTATATGTTTTACAAACTAAAATCACACTATAAAAAACAAACGTTTACATAAAATTAATTTATCTTTTCTTAATAAAACTACGTCTAAGATTGACATGTCGAATGAACGAAAGGAAATGATGAACATAGATAAAGTAAGGCCTTTTACAAATTCAAACGACATTTTTGACTGAAGTAAACTTATTCAATATATTTTGGTGATTTGGATAAGCACTGGTACTAGTTTCACAATGAAACTAGTACAGTAAGTTTTATCCAAATCACAATAAAAGCCCGCCACGCATGAAGGGTTCCGTACCATCGTAAAACAGGTTTCTAGTATTTGTTGTTATAGCGGCAACAGAAATACACATTCTGTGAAAATTTCAACTGTTTACATATTACGGATCATACAGCTCGCTGACAGACAGACGAACGGACAGCGGAGGTTTAGTAACAGGGTTCCGTTGGTTACCCTTTGTGTACGGAACCCTAAAAATGAAGCTGGAGTTTCACCAAGGGGCAACAATCACAAGTATAAATTATTCAATATATATTTAAAAGAAGTAAATAAGGATTATGCGAGACGTGTGCGTGTGCACTCACCGAGGCCGAAGGGTTTGGGCGGAGTGCAGGGGTCCGCGTCGGCGAGTGCGTGCGCGTGCGAAGGCGCCGCGTACGAATGCCTGTGCGCGCGGCGCGGCGCCTCGTCCGCCAGGTCGGCCACGCTGCCCGACCGCCCGCCGCCCATGCCCGACAGCGACTCGAACGACGAGTCCAGCCGCATTATCTACGGACCGACAAACGTCACAACACTGCTGCTGCTCGTCTCGAATCGCCAAGTACCAAAACTCCAACATAACATACACTCTGACATAGGACATATAATTGAATGAAATATTTACTTAAAGGATTACAATTTAATTTCAAAGTGCTAATCACACCGCGGTGAAATCATTTTTAAATATTATATATACATTTTTTAATTTCAACAGAGAATTTACATAAACAGACCCTAAAAATCTTTTATCTGATACTTAAGTTGTTTTTTTGCAAAATTGAAAAATGTAATTTAGTATCTGATAGAAATAACCAAGATAATGAGATAAGCCATCATACCTCCGTGCTTCCAGAAATAGTATTAAAAATTTCTAATTATATATGTAATATGAATTTTTCAAATAGTACAATCGATGCATATTGAAATAAAAAGTAAAAAATGAAAATTTCCAAATTGAGCTAATGATTACTAAAGATAAATAATGATATAGTAACCAAAATATTGTTCAAAATACTGATGAACATTAAAAATATTGAATTGTCTCCAAGCATAATACACGATTGAAAATGACTTTGTGTGCATTATATAGCACGATATAAACATAAGCAGAATTCTGAAATTAAGAATTACAAATAGTCTCTAGAAATTATTCTACAATTTTGCCCATGCAACAACATCGATGTGAAACGGCTTGCGATGATTAGGATGTCACAACCACAGACATAAAGACTAACACCAAAAAGCTAACAGTGAAACATCATACGTAGTTTATAGTTGGAAAAAATCTCATACGTTTTTTATTGTGTAGCGACACACTAAGCCTGCTTTGATATTTATAAAGAACTCTTTTTTTATTAATTAGTAAATTGCTAAAGTTATTTTCTTCTATTGAAGAAAATAATATTAGCACACAATTAAACCTTTCAAACCGATCAAGACAGTAGGAGGAGCAACTTACATTACAGGACTCTCTCATAATCATAATAAATATAATTGTCCTCTACATTAGTTTGACCAATTGTTTTTATTATATATGAAAAATGTTAATTCACTAGGTAGTATAGCAAATTAATAATTATTATAAAATAATTTTGTAGTAGACTGCATATTTTTTGAATGCAAATTTCAAATTGCGATGTCTTATGAGTTAATTTAGACAAGTATGACGATTATCCGTGTAGTGACGGTGTAAGAATATCCACTACCTCATATCGTACCGTGGGTGTAGTGCGTGGCGATAGAGAGAATCAAACCAAGACATGGATAGCAGTGTCTTCGTAATAATACCTAAAAATTATATTTGTTAGGCTGGGACGGTAACGGTAACGGTCTTAAAAGTGTAAGAGATTCCTTCACCCGTCCATCTCAGGACGATCTACTCGTATCGTAAAAGGCGACTTAAAAAGCCTGATGCTCTCGTGATCCATGACAGATCACGTATATTTATATTAATCCTATAATACCTAAACCGACAATGCCAGAAATATCAAAGGTGTTAAAGGTTGGACCAGCAATCGCCAATCCGCCTAAAAGTTGGCAATTATAGGAAAACCTGGCTGTGACAAGGCTTTTGTCCAGTAATAGACTATTGGCGATCTGATAATCAAGACGAAACGATATAAAAATTATTTAATAAAAATTATGAGAAATAATATTGGCGTGAGTTAGGCTTAATGTGGCGCTACACGTGCTCTATATACACATGGTGGCTTTTCATATTATGAGAGATGCGAGTGATGCAGTGTGTGGAGTGGGGCCATGCGTGGGACTCACGTGGCTCGTGCCGCGGCCGCCGCTCTCGAGCGCCTGCGTCAGCTGCGGCGTGCAGCGAACACACACGTTAGCAAGCGAACGCACACAGTTTTTTATCCTACTCTTAAGCCGGTATTCAGAGACAATCTTGAGTTTAAGCTCAAACTTCACGATGACGAAAATTTGTGTAACATGATACAGTCCAGACTCAAATTTTGACATAATGTAGTTTGAATTTAAAACTGGGGATAGCGACCCCCCGGTGGCAACTACAACAGAATATATTGGTGTATCTCAATTTCTTAAAGATACCAGGTAAGTATATAAGAAATTCCTAATTTTAAGTTCCAAACAAGCGTTACATATAATTTATAAATTAATATCAAATACCTAAATATAATAGTGCAGTGTAAACACAATGAAAATTGTTTTGACATTTAAGAGCACTAACTATAATAAAGGCGGCAAGGGGTAAGGATTTTATTTTACATTTTGGCTTCATAGGATGTCGCAATACAAAAAAGTTTGAGAAATGATAAATGTTGATACCTACAAGAAATTACCAATGTAAGGCCGGTATTCGGAGACAATCTTTAGTTTAAACCTTCATATGTTACAAAAAATTTAATATTATAAAGTTTGAATTTAAACTCAAGTATGTCTATGAATACCAGCTTAAGAAATTAAAAATTTAGGAGACAAGATAAAATTACTGCCTGTGTTACGTCTTTAAATTGCCTTTGCGCGAACGTTGGATTGTTCCATTAAAAAAAATGTACTGAATTTGTACTAAATGTACTCACTCCATATTATGCGGTAAACAACTTTAATTTGACCACTTTGTCAGACTCTGAAGTGAAAACAAAAATGTAAAAAAAGTTTACTTATATCATTTTAATTACAATGTATAAAAAAACTTATTGTTTTAATAGAAAGATTTTGATGAAAATATTTAAAAAAAATACGTAAATATTAATTTCTAATAGTACATTACTATTATCAGGTGTGAGATATTGATATTGGCGTTAAACTTGTACGGCCTTGCTCATAAAAATCGACGTCAATTTCAAAAATATTTAAAGTTGCTCTCTCTCCCTCTTTCTCACTTTACTAAATGACCGTAGAAAGACGATTGGACGACCGTAGAAAGAATCAACGATTATAAGTTAGGCCGGTAATGTTTATAGTGTAGAAATATACCAATATTTTGCATACAATATTGAAATTAGATTGCTACAAAAAGACCAAACAACACAACAAAATCAAGTTAATTGTTAGTAACATAAACAGCTTGTTAGCGTTACATAGAAAGAAATGCTAAAACAATAGTTATGTTGTAAAATCAGCGGTGTTGTTAAGCCAGCTATTCAATGCAGCTTTTATGTTAGATTTTAACATCATATCACACACAAATAAACTGGAGAATTTCGAAATTGTGAAAAGCCGATATCAAAGTCGAGAACTCATAGTTGACTATCACACACTCAAAGCCTCACTTGTTACAGCACAACAAACTGCTCTGAATAAGCGGCGGTTAGGTAATATTGTATTGCATTTAAATCTCAGCTGCGGTGTTACATAACAGCGTGTGCCACATTGATCGATGAAGATACATAAAAGTTTTCAACTTACATCGCCTCCGCAGATGTCATTACTAACGCGACACGCATCGTCCGGCGACTCGAACTCGGGACTTGTGTCTCTCAGGAGCCAAGGGAATGTACGGCGAACTAACTGAAATAGCCGAAACACTGGTCGAATGGGACTTTGACATCTGCTGAGGTGTCTTTTTATTTAGTCGCACTTCATCAACCAACATAGCCTTATTTAATGGATTTCCTCGTTATTTTTTTTTAAATTCAAAACGTAAGCTGTGATTTGTGTTTGATATTAATTACTTATTAAATTATAAACGTGTATACAACAAAAGGGTATATCATAAAAAGCAAAACAGAAAACACAGCAAACTAGAAAATTCAAAATAAAACTATGCGTACTATTTATACCGAAAATTACAACAAAAATCAAAGTTATTTATATGTCATAAATGGAAAAAATTATTTTGATATACCCTTAAGTCGGTTGATAAAATTATATACTTTAAAAATATTTAATTTAAAAAAAAAACTAAAATAAAAAGTGAATAAGAAAATTTATTCAAATTAAAACTCAAATAATGTTTGATTAACAACCTTTTTTAGTACGTTAATATGGACAAAGGCATGGTTATAAATATAACTATTAATGCGTTATGGGCAAGTGTACCTGTGAGAAGTTGGGAACGGAAGCGGTCTTCCTCATGGTGACCGGCTGGCCGCGAGCTTGTTCCAATTCCTTTACCGCGACGCTTTGTCGAAGCCGATCTAACGACAGTATACTTTCTACAGCGCTCACGCCTCGCGTGTACTTTTCTAAAAAAAGAAAAAATATATCTACAATTAATTTTTAATTTTAATGTGGCTTATTTTTCGACTAAGGAGTAGGCTGGTTTCTTTGGCTACTAACTGCAGGAGATCCTATATACTTTTTTTCATGAGAAAATGCCTACACATCAAGGCGGGCAAGGACAGGTTAAGATGGACTTACACCATTTAAACTCCTTAAAATAGGCTCTACTTAAAAAAGTTTTATACCTAATTATAGTAAACTAAAAGAACTTACTCATAAATACTCGTAATACACTTGAACCTGATGTAACGCCTTTACAATAACATCGATAGAATACTAGGACGCAGTGAACTAGAAACTCAAAGAAACATTTACAACACAACCAGATTCGAAGACCATCTACTTGTTCGTTCTCTTACAAATTATTCGTTTTCCTACATACATATATCCTACTGTTGGACAAAGGCCTCTTTTTATTATTTAGTAGTATCACCAGTGTGTGTTGATGGACTTCACATATGTACATACGTGGTAGAGCCATGCTGCAGCTATATTATGGTTGTAGCATAAGGGTGACAGACGAGCACGCCTGATGTTAAGAGTAGATGCTGTGGCCGCTAGATATTTACATCTATCCTTGAATAAAAATCAAAATGCAGATGCGTTGTCAATTATCACCCATGAGGACTAAGGTGGAATGCCTCGTTTCCAGTAAAAAGGGTCTCTGGATCTTTACACTCACTACAGGAAACACGGGAATATTAAGCTGCTATTGATGCTGATATTCTGTGAGAGCATAGTCCTTACCCGGTCAAGTCGACCCATTCGAGCTACAACCACAACATAGACGCAGCATGACTCTACCACGTATATATAATATATTTTCATCAAAAAAGTACGTTAGTAAGTTAAGTTCATCATCATCATTATTACAGCTTATCACAAGTACACTGCTGAACAAGTCTCCCTCAACGAACGCTAAGCACGGTCCTGTCACTTAATGTAGTGGAGGCCGCCCTATACTTCGTTCATCGGTAAATGACTGCCACTCAAGAAGTCAAAAAGTAAGTTAAGTTAGTCAAAGAAAAATACAAACCGATGTAGGTCTCTCCATCGGCAGCGCTGGCTTCCTCTCCGGTGGCAGCTATCTGCGCCAGGCTCTCACGCTCCTCCAACTCCTCGGACGCTTTGGGAATATTCGACACCACTTCATATGTCACACCTGTTTGCGTTAGCTGATCCGTTCTGAGAATAAGAACATGAAAAATATTTTATGTAATATAATAAAAATTTGAAGAAAAGGTTTTAAAGTCCGCGCGTTCTATTTTGGCCAGAAGTTAGCTTTCGAGACATTCGCACATTTACAGTCGCTAGTCGATAAAAATGTGCCACTTCATATTCGCTCGTAAGATTGCTTAGGTTTCCCTAAAAGTTTGTTTTGTTTATATTGATTATAGAATAAATTGAAAATTATTATTATAGTGAAAATGTCTTTAAATATTTAAAAAAAACAATATTATCTAATAATAATTTACGATAAAAATTTGAATATATAGTAAATACATGATAAAACGTAATATTTAACGTAAAATTTTTCAATAAAATCTTTAATGCACATCATCATAATCACTGTATTTAAAATATGATGAACATTGACACACCCATGAACAATAAAAAATATAAAATAAAACAGAATCATAAACGATTATAACGATAATCGAGTATTTACGCAATATTCGTATTCGCATCTCCAGTTTTAGTTACTGCCCACCCTCCCCGCTTCTTGTCACCACTTTTTACTAAACGCAGTTACAGTAACTGCACAGTCATTCGCGACTAACTTTAGCCCGGTCAAGACAAAACGCGCAGACAATACTATCTATAAAAAGTTTAACATCGGAAGAGTTTAAAAGTTATAGAAATTGGGAAATAAAATATCAACGTAAAATATTAGATAACCATTTGTTTCAGGTTCCTTAAAGGTTTATCATAGAAAACTTTAAATAAAAGAATAATAATTTCTTACATTTACACTAGAGGTGTAAAAGTAACGAAAAAAAGCGTACCCGTATGTATTCGTTACTATAACAAATAATACTCGTTACTATCGTATCGTTACGTTACTCGTTACTTCTGATACCTCATAACATGCTATGTTATGTTAGAGCGTCGAATCAAGTCGTATTGCGTACGCGTACAGTACGACGTCGCGGCGTCGCAACATTCGTAATTTGTAGAAAACATACTTAAACATTACATACCAAGCTGCGTAAGGTGCATTTTTTCACTTTTCCGTATTTTGAACCAGACATAGGTTTAAGTTATTCTAAATTTAGTTTGATTTAATAGGTAAAGTGTAGAACTACAAGTGAACTGTTGACGCAATCTACTAAATTTGCAATGGATTTACTATTTTGAAAATTTTAACCGTGAGCTTATGTTATATCACAATAACATCGCAATCCATTATGCATTGATTATAATGAAAAAGCAACAAATAGGTTTCGAAAATTATTTGTAGTTGTGTCAATACACGCATCAACGGTACTTGAGTGAACTGAAACAGTGTAGGTACCCATAATACGAAAAATGCGAGTAACGAAATGCATTCGTGTGTAACGTTTCGTTACTCGGTACTAGATGGCGTACCCGTTACTCGGTACCGAATACATACGGTTTGCTACAGCTTTAATTTACACGAATACTTGACATTTAATAAAACTAATTTTACGGATTTTATCGATATTAACACTCACTGTCCCGTAACCCTAAAGTGACCATACGTCCCGTTTTGAACGGGACTGTCCCTTTTCTCGGTCACCTGTCCCGTTGTCCCCGAACAAAGCTCCGGGACGCAAAACAGTCCCGTTTTCCGAAACCAAACAATATTGATGAAGAGTTTGTGAAAAGTACACCTACAGAATTTTATAAAACAATCCGTGAATATCTAGAACAGTGGACTTGCTTTCTTACTAAAGAAATGGAGATATTTTATTGGGCAGGTTTAAGAAAAATACCTGCATGGGAAGATATTCAAAAAGAAATAAAGTATTTTATAGAATAAAATTAGTATGAAAACATTTAGAAACAGCATGGTAGCAATCTCCTCATTCCCAGGGTTCCAGGGTTTACATGGTTGATAATAACATCAACCATGTACTCTTTTGGTAGTATAATAAACCTTTACTAAACAATTTTGCTTACTAAAATTTATAACTCATTGATAAGGTCTGTATATTTTCTGGGACTTTCTTATAAATACATATACCTATGTTGCCCCATGAAGGAATTATACTGACTCTGGAGTCTAGTAACTGGTATAACTAACTTGTTACTACTTTCATCTTTGATTCAATCTAATTCATTTGTATATAATTATTCTTCTATTGTCTAGTTACAGTATTTGTTTATACTTATTGCACATTTATGTTATATGCAATAGTTTTAAAACATATATTTGTACTTTTATATATATATATATATATATATATATATATATATATATATATATATATATATATATATATATATAAACATACTAGCTGACCAGGCAGACTTTGTTCTGCCCTTTCCGAAGCCCTTCGTCTTCGGAAAGGCAGAACAATTTTGTTTGTTTTGAGTTCATCGCAAACAAACAATGTGACACGTAATTTTTATATATAAAGATATTAATAAGTATGTATTCATCCTATCTATGTACTTATATACCATTTTATTTTATGCATCTTTATTACTATTTTATGGTTTATAATAAAAAATGCAATTTTGTATCTATCTGATAACACTTCATTGTGCGCTAAAAAATCTATCTATTTATGCTTGTTCCTTGTATTTACAGAATGTAAATCGCTATTTTAATAAAACTATTTTTGTTTTGTGTTTGTATATAGTATTTTATAAAATATATATGCACTCAATTATATTATATTGTTTTTATATAAGTCTTGTAGGCGAAATGTTAGTCCAGAAGTGGTCGTTGTCGTTGAGCGGTTGGACGGCGACAAGTACTTGTTCGCGGACGAACACGAACTTTTTCACGAGGAGGTGTTGGCGAGTTCGAGTGGTGGTGCTGAGCGGGGCGTACGGGTAACAGCAGGCCGGCGACAGGCACGAGGCGGTCGACGCGCCCGTGGTGCTCGCGCCTCCGTCTCCTCATCGTGGCGGCGCGGCGACCAACTTATACAAGTATGTGTGACAGATGATGATGTGCCTGAGGATTTGCGAGATAGGATTTTGAGACTGGTGGCTAATAGGGAAGCTAGGGAGAGGAGGGCCGAAAGGAGAAGGATGGAAGTAGATAATGATAATGATGATGAGGCAGATGGCATTGGACGTGCGGCCCTATTCGAAGATGCGACTTCTCTTAACTTTGATTGGCGCCCCATAGACTCCTTTCAAGGTGAAAGAGAAACGTTTCTTGCGGAAACAACTGGGCCAACCACGCCGTCCGGAAGTGCTTATGAGGCATTCCGCCAATATTGGGACGATAGCATCATGTCTCATATAGCGACAGAAACGAACCGGTACGCTGTAGAAATGTCAGTCAGTCATCAGTGATGTTTTACTTCAGAAGACGGGTTAATGTTTTTCGAGTACGCATGTATGGATGTATTTTTCTTTTACACGCTCTGTAGCCTAAACTGCTTGATGGATTTTAACATATGGGGTGTTGTTCGACTTGCTTTAGTTGTGAAAGTGACATATAATATTTGAATTTTTTTCATTTCAGGAAAATTTTGGTTTTGTTATTTATTACTGTTTTAACCATTGGACTTGTTTAATAAATTGTTTGATGTTGATGTTTGATGACTTTTTTACACACAAATATTTTTTCAAATAATAAAATTAACCTCCCCCCTTCCTCTCCTTTTGGTTTCCTTACAATTCTTTCTTTATCATAAGGTCGTAACAATCCACTACTGCCATGGGTCATAGAAATAAAGAGGAGCTCAAGATTTTACTGCCTCAAATGTCGCCCAGCACGACAACGCTGTTCTAAATATAGCACGAAACACCCGCGTTCCGCCGAGACTAAATTAAAAAAAATGTTCGTCCTTTTTAGTCTATTAAAGTCCACTACAGATCATAAGCGTCCCCCATATATTGCCGGGATATTTGCCATAGTTGCCACGTTTGGTAAGCGGGTTGGCAACCGCAGTTTTTTATTTTTAGTCTTTATTAGGAAGACGCTGCTGCCCATCTTCTGATTTGTTTCACTCTGTCGCCTCTAATCATGAGTGATTAACCCATTCAAGGCGGCTCAAAAAATCGCACTTTTACGTAGGTGCGGGCGGTTCAAAGAACTAACGCCGGTAGGCGTTTAACGCATCTCATATTTAAACACTTTGACGCCGATCGGCGTTTCCAGCACATGAAAATTATTTCTTGCTTATTTAGGCAGAATTTTACTGACGCTCATCAGATTACGCCATGTGCAAGTGACTGCGTACTCAGTGGCGAAATTTCATTTGTATATAATAAGTTATTTTGTGATTAACAGTGCAGTTTTATTAAAAATACTGGCAATTTCCTATTTACCATAAATATGGCTGGAAATAGTAAGTGAATTTGTTTCTTTTCTATTCAGTATAAAGTAAGGATATTTTCCACATTATAGAAAGATTTATTATTACACTGAATAAAGAAATTGGTTTTTATATTAATATTTTCGGAATTATTGAAATATGACCAGGGATTGAACCTTTTCTCTGATTTTTTAAGTTAAAATACTTTTAATAATAGTATTTAGTCTACTATTTTAAATGTACTAAGTATAATAAGTAGAGTTTTGAATTAGTAGTTGAAGGGAAGAGAAACATCAAGAAGGGTATTCAGTTACATACTATTTCTAGTGCAGCGTAATTTGTTTCACTTAATAATTAATAATGACTTGAAGGTGAGGCTCGACCATCGTCACAGAGTTTATTGAGTGACGGTGTGAGACCATTTGGTTCGCGAAAAAGAAAGCCTATATAACTGTTTTTTAATTCCATAAAATAAAATAGCAAAATAAATATTTAATCAAAATGTTTTTAATGTTGATAACCTTTGGAAGACGCCGTTCGGCGTTTTCCGCGCCTAAGGATAGTTTTGTTATTTTTCTAAAATCATTATTTACAGAAACTGCGACTATAATGGTGTATGTATGTAAAACATGCACATATAAAAAGTATATCCCTTTAGAATAGAAATTGGCCAAGTTATGGCTAAAATATAATTTAGGCCGATCGGCGTCATGCGCCTAAGAATGGCAATTTAAATAACGCCGTTGTGCGTGCACCGCAATGAATGGGTTAATAACGTCACGGTGAAAAATAACGTTTTGGTCCATGTCTAATGTCGATTTTATTAATCATGTCTAATGAGTAATGGACGACAAAGTGATATTTTACTGTTATTTTTATGAATAGAATAGAATGGTATTTTATTCAATATTGATTATTACATAATACTTATTGAAAGTCATTTTTTATTTACCACGGGTTCGGAAAATATGGAACTAGAGCATCCGTCACGGTTATTAAAAATAACACCTCAGTCTAGTCGCCTCTTACGACACCCACAGTATGATATGAATATTTATACACACACTACACGGTAATTGATAATTTCTCAAAACATTTTATTTATCGACAACGTCTTGGAATCGTCGTTTCTCTAGCGTTCACTTGACCTTCATACAAGTAATGCGATATTTTAATTGTTGATAATTTTTTATTTTTGGATAAGGACATAGTAATGACTCTAAGTTATATTTACCATCATTTACAAAAAAATATTGTCTTTGGCCTGACCTACTATACTCTTTGACTTGACCATAGGTCTGACTAAGTTGGCCCAATAAAATGTCAAGGCCTGAGAGGTTAAGCACCATAAATATCACTTATCAATTTAAAGAATTTTTTTTCATAAGCAATACCGTTTAAATCCAGAAATAGAACTGGAATGTGTTGCTCCATGCCAGGAGGAGGGTTCCAAGCTGCTGGAGCTCCTGGTATTGGACTGCCAGGACTAGGCACCAGCACCTACAGAACAAATTATAAAAACACAAATATGAGAAGATATTAATAATATTATTATCCCTAGCATCTTGCTTATGATAAAAAGAGTAACACTCACTGCGTTCCTTTCTTCTGTGAGTGAAACCCATTGTTCCACAAGTGACTGCTCCCTTTCCACATCGCGTTCGGTCTTCATCGATGGAGACATGTTGACCAATTTCTATCAAAAAGAGAAAAATAGAAGTATTAAAATAACTACAAAAATACAATCATATCGATATTTTATAATCAAGGAAACTATCCCACCTCAAAGGATCAAATTGAAAGGTGGAGTTCGTTGGCTTTGTAAAGTCAAAGGTGCAATTATGTATACCTGTAATTGAGCGTGCAAATGCTGCCGTCGTCGTGCGAGTGCTTCGCTCCACCTTTCGCGTAGTACAGCCAGGTCTTCTTCTTGATAGGAGTCCAAAGGCTTTTGTAGCCGCGACCTATAGATATATTTAATAATTACATTCATGTCTGATTTTTCGTAATCTTTAAAAAATAGAATGAATGTGTAAGAGATCCCATTAAAATATAAGTTCCTATTTCATAAGAAGATTAAGTAAATTAAGCAAGTAATGCAAAGAAAACCACAGGTGGTTATTATTTTTAATATTAAGAAATATTATGAAATTACTCACAGCCGTAAAGGCCGGGTAAAGAGGTAAAATATTATTGAATATTTTGTCTCATTACCCGGCCTATACCTTTACTGTCCCAGGATTACTCTCCTTGATTTTTTTTGGAGTGAATGAATGTATGTATTTGTTTTTGTATGTTTATTTCTTTGGTATGCTCCGTAACATATACGGCTTGATGGGTTTTAACATATGGGGGCTGTAGTTACATTTATCTCAATTGTAGAACATTGTTATTTTATTCCTTACAATAAACTTTTACACCGTTGAGTTTTTTTAATAACTACAATCAATTGTTGCTTGTTTATCTTTGAAATAGCAAGAGAGTGAGTTTATTGCTGCTACTAACAGAAAATGGTGAGGTCACTCCCAGGCAAAATTGTAGCTTCGGCCTATAAAGAAAAGCAGGGTAGCACGTTGTACCTGACGCTGACGGAGCCCAGCTCGAGGCTGACGATGTGCTGGCAGATGATGGGCAGCGTGCCGGAGTTGTGCGCGGGGCGCACGCGCACGGCCACGCGGCGCTGCTGGCCCTGCCGCAGCTGGTACACGTACCTGACGCTGACGGAGCCCAGCTCGAGGCTGACGATGTGCTGGCAGATGATGGGCAGCGTGCCGGAGTTGTGCGCGGGGCGCACGCGCACGGCCACGCGGCGCTGCTGGCCCTGCCGCAGCTGGTACACGTACCTGACGCTGACGGAGCCCAGCTCGAGGCTGACGATGTGCTGGCAGATGATGGGCAGCGTGCCGGAGTTGTGCGGGGCGCACGCGCACGGCCACGCGGCGCTGCTGGCCCTGCCGCAGCTGGTACACGTACCTGACGCTGACGGAGCCCAGCTCGAGGCTGACGATGCTGGCAGATGATGGGCAGCGTGCCGGAGTTGTGCGGGGCGCACGCGCACGGCCACGCGGCGCTGCTGGCCCGCCGCAGCTGGTACACGCACCTGACGCTGACGGAGCCCAGCTCGAGGCTGACGATGTGCTGGCAGATGATGGGCAGCGTGCCGGAGTTGTGCGCGGGGCGCACGCGCACGGCCACGCGGCGCTGCTGGCCCTGCCGCAGCTGGTACACGTACCTGACGCTGACGGAGCCCAGCTCGAGGCTGACGATGTGCTGGCAGATGATGGGCAGCGTGCCGGAGTTGTGCGCGGGGCGCACGCGCACGGCCACGCGGCGCTGCTGGCCCTGCCGCAGCTGGTACACGTACCTGACGCTGACGGAGCCCAGCTCGAGGCTGACGATGTGCTGGCAGATGATGGGCAGCGTGCCGGAGTTGTGCGCGGGGCGCACGCGCACGGCCACGCGGCGCTGCTGGCCCTGCCGCAGCTGGTACACGTACCTGACGCTGACGGAGCCCAGCTCGAGGCTGACGATGTGCTGGCAGATGATGGCAGCGTGCCGGAGTTGTGCGCGGGGCGCACGCGCACGGCCACGCGGCGCTGCTGGCCCTGCCGCAGCTGGTACACGTACCTGACGCTGACGGAGCCCAGCTCGAGGCTGACGATGTGCTGGCAGATGATGGGCAGCGTGCCGGAGTTGTGCGCGGGGCGCACGCGCACGGCCACGCGGCGCTGCTGGCCCTGCCGCAGCTGGTACACGCCGCCCGTCACCATGTCGCTGCGCTGCGTCACCTGCGCACGCACACCATGCATGTCAGCGATATAATACGCACGTGCACGTGCACGCCTACTGTACGGTAGTAGTTTCCGATGAGTAAATAAAGACCATACCACACACGCTTGGAATATTGTTTTATGAACTGTCGAAATGCAACTTTTTATAGAAATTACACGGGATTACCAGTAAATTATGTCATAGTTTATTGTAGTTAAATTCCTTTTTTTGTATTTTAAATATTAGTAGTAGTAACTAAGAAAATAACGAAAATCAACTAAATTTTGAGAAAATATTAATAGCTACAAATTTTGCGTATATAATGTAATAAATTATTATCCACTACCCAATTTCAGCAACATAAAACATGAATAAAATATAGACCAGTCCCGTAAAACCTACAAAGGACAATGACGAACTTCTAAACAAATTTTTGTTGACATTTTTTGCTAGCGTCTACAAATGAAAAATATGTAAAACTATAGTTTGAAATCCTTTCTTCAGTCATACTACTGCAGGAAGTCAGGAATTAAAGAAATTCATCCATTTTGAACAAAATTCATATCAGACTAGGATGTATAGTATAAGACCTTTGCCTGCCTTAATTGGCGAATCGGAACCACTACATAGTCAATTTAATTTTAAATTATGTATGATGATTTTTTTCTAGACTTCGATAGGCCATAAGCTTAATTAGATAAAACATAGTGAATTATTTTATTGATATTTTTTTAATAGAGTAATGGTGACATAAGTAGACGCTTAATAACTCCATCAACAATTCGCAAAATCAAATTTCGCTATTGTCCTTTATAAACAATACGTTAAAAAGTCCAATTTATGGCCGTGCTTTCAAGGCTAATCAAAGTTACTTACTAACGAGCTCACATTTGGATTTAACAACTGTACGCCGCTAATTAAAGGTCACTTAAAAATTATTAGCCATAAGCTATACTTACCTGCTTGATAATACACGTAGAAAAGCAAAATGCTAATATCATAGACATAGCTAAAAAATGCTAATATCATAGACTGAAAAGAACCAACACCATAACAAAAAACTAGCAAGTTGTATCGTTACACAATAAGGGCTTCGACTTGAATAACGAAAATTTTGACAAATTTGCAAGAAATTTACTTGACTATAGTTTATTTTAAAAGCGATTTATATCCACATAATTAACTATCTACTTGCGTAACACGAATTTAGCATAATAGTGCAACGAGGTGCAGTACCTCTACGGGCGCGTATTCCCGTTGTGGTCGAAGCGCACCGTGAGGTGTGACGCGTGGCGTGGGGACGTGGGGGAGGCGGGGCCGGCGGGGCGGCGGGGCCGGCGGGCGCGGCGGGCGCGGCGGGCGCGTCGGCGCTCACCAGCGGCGCCACCACCACCGGCTCGCCGCCGCCCCACAGCGTGTACTGGCAGAACACGAAGTGCGAGAGAGACGGGGGCAGGCCCGTCGCCTGCTTGATCGCCACGCGGATCGTCACCTGGAAATGAATGAATATGCTTTTATTGTTGCACCCCGAACAAATATACAAATAACATAACAAAAAGACAGATTAAATGTACAATTTGGCGGCCTTATCGCTACATAGCAATCTCTTCCAGGCAACCAAAGGTGTAAAGGAATAAAACAATGAATACTAGGTAGGTGGTGCAATATAAATATACATAATATAATATCAATACATGCGATATATAGACAATACATGCAATAAAATAACATATAAATAACTAATACATGAAATAATATAAATTACTAATACATAATAAAAATAAAGTAAAACATAATATATACATATACATACATATATATAAATATATAAACAAACTTACATATCTACCCAAAAATACATATATAAATTACAAAATTCCTCAAACAATAATATGGAAACGATGCCTTTTATTACTTTTCGCCTTTACATTACAGCCACAGTACAGTATGACGCCTCAGCTCGCTCAATCCCGTCGACCCAAACGTCGCAGGCACATCAAACATTAACACTACACCCACACCAAATGGTACAAGCACAAGTAGGATAACGGATGGGGCGCGTCGTGCCCGCCTACGGGTGCGACGCGCCCCATCCTCCGCGTTCCAGCACACACCGCGTACACACCATACACGCACGTACCTGGTACGCGGAGTATCGCCCAGGTACGCGGGTCGTAACTGAGCCCAGGTACGCGAGCTGAGCAGTCAGAGGCGGGGGCCGCACTCCCCCATTCGGACAATAGTTAGAATAGATATATCAAAAAAACCTCAACAGAGGGGACGTGGTGATTGGTAACAATACCAAATCATAAACCATCATCATCATCATCCTCCTCATCATCATTCCCTTTTTAAATAGACCTGTGTTAGAGAAAGCTGTAAGAGCCGTATAGGCTAACAGCACCAACATCACAGAAAACAGATGACGCCGCGGTAGCAAGCGTTTGGCTACGACGATGCGGGCTGCGGATTAAAATCTCTTAAGGCACAAGTAATTAATTGTTAAAACAGATCGGAAATGTTATTTAAGTTAAACACCTCCACGATAAAGAAGAAAATCCTTATCAATTCTGTGCATGAAACAGGACTGCTGTTCAGTATTGCAATTTATGTTTATATAATAATTTAGTTGTTTTTCAGATTCACATCATAAGGAAATAACCTATCACAATATTTAAAAATCAAAATTTTTAATTAAAATAATTGCATACATACGGAATTACTTCAGAAAACATTTTAGAAATATAATATGTATAGTGTGTTATGTTTCTTGTTGTTATCAGTGCTTGCAATTATCGTGTTACGAACAAAGTGCAAAATAATGCAATGATTTACTAGCTAGCACTAAAAGGATGACATACTTTTCTCTCGACCTGTTATTTATTTTACACATATCACTGTGTACTTGGTTAGTTACAGGTACTATTACAACACGATTACATATTATAAAATTTATTTCAAACCTGTTGTGAAGCAGTGTCGACGGGCTCGTCTTCGTCTCGCATGTCGCCGGAGCTATCGGACGCCGCTTCGCATATTCTGTCTTGCGGGAACTGTCCAGCGACTCGACTTATTTCGACCTGTCGGAAAATTCATCAAGATAAAACGTCGATCAAATGCAATTTAAATGTGTTTAAAATTGAAGCCGTAACAGTGAACGGTAACAAGTTAACGGTTTATGAAGTTTTAAATTATCTTCATAAACCGTTAACCTGCATAGGTCTGCAATATTGTACAAGGGTCCCCTTCAATTTTATGAAATGTAAACGTTTTTAAATATAATTAAATGTATCTACTACCACAAATGGTAAAATTAAAAAATTTGTACAACCGACTTCAATATAAATAAAATGAGAACATCATCAATGTAGTCGAAGTCAATTAAATACGCATTATTAAGGATAACTCAAAAAGTACTGGTCAGTTCTTGATCAAATTTATATGGGACCACATGAGAAGCATCAGCTTTCATATAAAAAAAAATTTGAAGTCGGTAGGAAATATAATAAATAGACATTGGTAAATATTATCATTAAATCTACTTTACGTCTTTTCAATCAGCAACAAAAGGCATATTAAAACGTTAAAAGATTCGAACATATTCAGCGCGTTAGGGAGATTTGGAATGCCTAGTTTTGGGATTAGGGTTCAGCATTTTGTAATGCGTGTTTAAAAAAAATTAAATTATATGCATTTATCAAATTTTCGACTTCTGTAGATTTCATATCCTATGCCTTGTCAGCTATAAGACATCAAGATTTTGATCTATCGAGGACCACCATTATGTAGACATGTTTTAATATTACGCACATTTTCTTATTGTAAAAACATACACCAATTAATTAATTTACTACTTAAATTAATTAATTGGTAATTAATTAATTTACTACTTAAATTAATTAATTGGTAATTAATTTTGTAATCCCTACTCTACTTAAATTAAAAAATCCACAGGTAACATCCAAAATGGCAAGAGTTGAATCACCTGCAAACGTCCGGCCACCTCGCCTTGCTGGCTGATGATGGGCGTGTGGTAGTCGAGGGTGACGTCGTGGAACAGCGCCTCGAGGAAGATGTTCGCCACGCCGATCAGGTTGTGGTTCTCTTGCGTCTCGTAAAACGGATCTAGAGCTTTTTCGTTGGGCTCCTACAAAATTATACAAAAATTATAATATAACCCTAGGTAACAAAGCTAGAGCATGACTACTTAAAATAAATTAACAAATGCATGCAAAACCTGCAATTGGCGAGTGTCCATTTACTACTTAAATTAACGTCATAATTTAAAAACGTAATTCGGACAGTTTATAACGATCATATACACACAGGAAAAAAAATTCAAATTAACATCTTCGATCAACAATATAGAACTAGACAACAGATCAACGCAGAAAATGTGACTCTCAGCAAACAAGGCCTCAAATAATCTCAAAGTAAGATCTGAATTTAAAAATGTGATTCATATATTAACTGCTGCAAGATTTTTAATATAACTGCTTAATTTATGACAAGAAGACCAAAATTCATCTGTACGATTACAGATTTCCATGTTTTGACAATAATGGTGTTTTAAAGTTTACTTTACATTAAAAATAGAATTGTTTAGAGTACTCTTTCAGACATGTAATTAACAAATAAGTAATACATCGACGAAAACATCCATTTCGTCTTGATTTTGTATGTGAGTTGTGTTGAAGTTGTAATATATTGTTGATAGAAGTATAAAATCACCAGATATTGCGCCAATATTATATTGGATATTTTATCCAACAAAAAGGAATATTTGATTAAAAAAATAAACCTTAAGGGATTATACATAAAGATGTGAATAGATACTGGCTGCTAATTCTAAAAAAAATATTTTAAAATACTTTTTCTTTTGCTATTGGTGGATTTTAAGAATTGGATGTTGTTTGTTTCATACGGTCTAATTTAGCAAACCGCAAAATATTGGAAAGTAGTAAAACAAAGATTTATAAAAAAAAAACCGAGTACAGAGTACAAAATGAGTTAAATGAATAATAATCTACAAATAACATTAACGCACCGTAGGTGATTCTGCGTCTAATTGCTCTGGCTCCTGAAATATTTATAAGGTTGTAGCACACATTTTTAAATTAACTGATGGGAACGAATTTTTATAGTTATTGCATTTTAGAATGAAGCAGACTTATGACATATATTTCTAAATTAATTTATAATAGCTTTGTAGAAATCTTCAACACAAATTTAAAAGTTTAGTAAGGTAAGCAGTGTGAAATACTGTCAGCGTGTGTATTCGGATGTCTGATGAGTTTTTTCTTAAACTAGCAAAACAAAAAGTTGGGTAATTGACACGATCATTAAGAAATTTTCTACCTACATCATATAATTTAAATTTGCTACTGTTAGTAGTGTCTCAGAACTTGGTCGATTTTGTATCTTGAGTAAAATTAGATTTTGAATATTTAAAATATATAAATTAGATGATCCTTGATCATAAAAACTATGACGTCATTACACTATACCTCCATACATTTTCCATAAAAATATTTGTTTTGTAAGCTCTTAAATATTATTTAAATTAACAAAGGTGACAAATACCCAATTTTCATTTTCAAGAAAGTATAATTTATTACTTTTTAACATTTTTTGCGATGAAATATATAATTAATTTGAAGAGCCTCAAACAAACAGAGAGTGTGTGTAAACAGCACAGAGCAACGCAGCGACAGAGACGTACCTCCTCGAGCTGGTCCTCGCCGTGCTGCTGGCGGCGGCGCCAGGCGTCGTACATGTCGCGCATGTCGACGAGCTTGTTGTCGAGCTTCTCCATCGACCACACCTGCCCGCCGCGCCCCGCGCGCCGCACCAGGATCGCCGGCTCCGACACGAATGCGCCGCGCTATCATTCAAATATGAATACATACTTTAATATAGTATACACTAAACACAATAATTGTTAACAACCTATGACATCCAACTGTAAATGCAACGGATATACCATTAATTTAGTATCCAGCCGTGTCGTCATTTATGGATAATTCTGTTCGTATTCAGCCACGTGTTGGGCCTGAATACGAATTAAATTAACCAAAATACTATACCGGATACTACATGGATGGTTGACTTTTTTACTGCCTGCATAGATATTTTTCAAATTTATTTTTTGAACGATTATAACTATCAAAATTCAAAAGATGTGCACCCTACCCTTGTTTACCCGTGGCAATTATCTAATTCATCTATTTATATATAGGATTTTAAAGTCAGCCGCTAGGTAAAAAGTTCACTTTAAATTAGTTTATTACTTATTATTTGACTGATCAATTTGACTATCATAAAGCGGAATGAGGAGTAGAAAGACCAAATATATATTTATTACCATTTTCGTAAATTTTATTATTGACGATACAATTTGTTATTGACGACGATTGAATTTCGTAATTATTGATTTGAGAGTTAAAAAAATAATTATAAATATTATTTTGAATTATAAATCATAATAAAATTGCTTTCAAATTAATATATTATTATCTATGCACTTTTAACACTTTTAATTTCTTCTCTGGCGTTGCTACAACCGTAAAAATGGGAGTAAACGTTGGAGAGTTATGTCGTGGATAGTTATAAAACGATTTAAAAAAATGTCCTGTATTTAAATAATACAGTCAGATATACTTCGAACTTTCTCCCCCGGTACTATATTTTATAAAAAGTATTCGTGTGTATAGTGTAAGGTAGGGTGGGCGTTCGCCGACCTTCCTGTTGGGCGAGAGGTTCTGCGGCGGGATCTGCAGCGTGACGCTGAAGCGCGTGTTGCGACGCATCTCCTCGGCCAGGAAGTTGGCCTCCTGCACGAGCGCGTTGGCGCGCAGGATGTCGGCCTTGAGGCGGCCCAGCGAGCGCCGGAACGTGTCGTCGCGCTCCGCCGCCCAGCGCTCCACGCGCGCCGCCGTCGTCGGCGTGCACGCCGCCAGCTTGCCTGCGCACACACACACGTACCCTTGTAGTGTTTCTATCTATTTAATACATTCAATACAATGTCTCATACACACAAATAGCGGAGGGTAGCACGTCATTCGGTGGTCGCAATGAGTACAGGCAGTCAGTTGCGCAGGCCTGTTCTCCACTCGATGACGGTTTTTTTTTGCGCGAATCAAAGGATTGCTCGTGTGTATTCGTATCGGTGTTTACATACTCGTCCTTATTTAGTTGACCCGTGAACTATCATTTAACGTTATCATGTATAACGGTTATTAATTATCCTGTCTGTAACAAAATATAACTTGATCCTCGGTTCAGAACAAAATAAGAATTCCACACGAGCGAAACTCTGTTTCTACTACTGTTGACAGCGGTCCTACACCATCTTAGGTGCCGTCTTTTATTCTTATCTTAATTTAAAATATTTGCAAGTTTATAAAAGTTAAGTAAACATAAATACGTAGCAACGAGACACACGTCATCCATGTTCAAAAGATCTACGTTGAATGAATACAGACGAATATCTAAACGCGTCGTACTCGTCCACGAATAACTCTGCGAATTATTCAGCAATTTGTTCGTCCAATAATACCGCATTTACACATGCGTGCTCGTAATTCGCCTCGCCATTCGACGAATTTTTTGGCGGGATATTCGTGTTGGGTTTAGGCTACACGAGTGATCGTTTACACATTTGCGTCTATTCATTTCTACTTCAGCTTGACAAAATGGACGTCGTCATTCTAGCGGTTTATGCATTGCATTTGCAGTCACTATAATTATATCGTCCTCTCCTGCACCGGATTTTATTAATGGCGGCTTCTTGCGTCGATGTGTAAGAAAAGTAGCCATCAAAGAATTTTTCTTCAATGTTAAATCGTTCACTGGTACTCCCATTTCTTCTGATATAATAGTTCAAGCATTGTATACATTCTACTTATTCTTTTAATGAGCATACTTTGGATTCAAAAACATCATAAATTTATTGTTGGTCCAGTCCATTTTGTTTATATTGCTTGATAGGCCGTTTGCTACTAAATGCACTAGAAAGCGAATGTATAAACACTAGTTCGTCTCGCCGCTCTTTTCCCTTTGGCTCGTGTCCAAAAAACCGCTCCCAACGCGAGTATCACGAGTGGCGACGCGAAACACGAATCGAATGACGAATCACCGTTTACATGTTTGTGCTCGTGCCTTGACACCGGTCGCCTCATGTGTACTCGCGCGAATGTGTAAATGCGGCTTTAAGCCGGACCAACAATAAAGTTAAGTTTTTTTTGGAGCTTTACCAAAGTCAGCCAGTCATTTAGAAACAGAAAGTATACAAAGCTTGGACTACATTAAATCGTTCACTGGTACTCCCATTACGTCAGAAGTAATGGGAGTATCAGTGAACGATTTAAAATTGAAGAAAAATTATTTGATGGGTAATTGTCCTACGTCGTCCATTTTGTTAAGCTGAAGTAGAAATAAATAAACGCGAATGTCTAAACGGTCACTCGTGTAGCTTTAAAGCCTCACGAATATCTCGCCAAACAATTTGTCGAATGGCGAGGCGAATCACGAGCACGCATGTGTAAATGCGGTATTAACATTGCATCAAATTACACACAAAAATGGCTAGATTTTTCCACATACTCACGCACACATCTTTCTCTTTGTTCTTTCTTTTTTTATCAGCCCGTAAAAGTCCACTGCAAAAAAATCATTTAGCCCAAAACCTCGGGAATTAAAAAGTAAAAAACGCCAAAATTAAACGAGATACAAACCGTAAAATTAGTTTTATTCAATGTGAAGTATTCGCGTAAATATAAGTAATCATTATTTAATACCATTTGCTACCAACAATATGCATAGTTGTACCGGACGTCTCGCACCTTTGACGCTGCTCTCCATCACCGGTCTGGGTACATCACGCATGGTAGACGAGATGTAAATAAACTAAATATCGAAAGCCATGCGATTTTCCTAGTATTTCCCATAGTCGCCTCTTACAATAAGCACATTACAAAATGGACCGATGGATCCGTATCTAATCCTCATTTATCTGCAAACAATTTGAATTAGGCATGTGTCAATCGTGAATAGTCCGATTATTAGATCCGGGTCGCATCAATGTATTGATGATTGCAATTACATTTACTAAGCGTTCCGGAACAAACGATTGACAGGACCTACGACCAAAGAGTATAGTAATGTCCGACAACCGACATTATCGAGCGGGTCTCACAGATCACAGAGTACTGAAACTAGAAATGATCCATCTGAATGATCGACCCGGTTCGTAAGACGAATCAATACTTAAATGGTCACAAGAAATGAATGAATGACACATGTCTAATTTGAATACATAGATATCTCACCCGTAGAAGAGAGGATTCACAATAATAGATCAGCAGTGAACTTGTGATGGACTGTAATTAATGATGAATAATGAAATAACTATACATAGCAGGCGGATGGCGCCCGTACTAAGAGCAACAATTTTTGTAGTAATAGTAGGAGTTCCAAGTAACGAACAATTTTCACTCTGTTTCACAAAATAATCAACTGTGTACAAACCTAATTTTATCGGGTCATAAGAATATGGCGGGTATGGTGTTGAGGGCGATAAAATATTTCTCAGCTGTTGGAACTGGCGTTCGTACTCTTGTCTCTGTTTCTCCAGCGCAACTGAAATGTTGAAGAAATAATGTAATTATTAGTATTGCTCTCCTTGTTTGATTATAAATCCATGGAAAACATCATAATACATTTTATGTATTGACAATGACAAGTGGTTCTACTAGTCATGGTGAAGAGAAAACTAGTTTATTATTACTTTTATTTATTTCACGATTAAACATGTCTGTGGTTATTCACGCTGTAGCCATAATAATGCAGCGTGTCTCACATGTACTTTTTCGAATTCCGTCATTTACAAAATGAAATTGATACTACAAAATTGACACTAATCTCTGCGGAAATAGAACCGTCGTAAGATTTGAGAGTATATTATTCGCAAACTTGATGTTCTGTCTTTTCACTATCACGACTAAACATATACACCTACGTATTTTTTTATAGTTATCTTAAAATCTAAAAGTCAAATTTGCTTTTCCTCCACGACGGATTTTTTTCAGATATAGGTACTCAGATATTTTTTTCGTGGGTAGCTGTCTTTGATCTCTCTTTAATTATATTTATTTAGAATTAATTTAGAGGAAATCTAAGTGATTTTTTTTACTCATAACTTTTTGGACACAAATGGTTATAATATTATAATTACATCTATGTGAAGTATTTCGTAATTAGTTACCTGCATTACCCATCAGTTCTGCTTAACCTACAAGTGTTACTACTAATTTTGGCACATAATACAGTTCAAAATAGAAAATATCGCTAATGTACACAACTTGCATAAAGAACTAGAAGTAATAATAATAATAATGTCCTCCAGACCGAATTTCGGTCACGGCGGCCAGAATCAATGGAGACTAGCCATCGGCGCAGAACAGGATTATAGTGCCCAAGTGTATGCGCAAGCACAAGTGCACTCTCTATTCCCTTACTCTCATAGTCCGATGGGACGGTAAACCGACACGACCGGAGAGTGATCAGGCGCAGGACCAACGGCTTTACGTGCTTTCCGAGGCACGGGGTTGAGACACCGCCAACTTCCTGACTCCGGGCAGCTACTGAGAATTTGTTGGTGGAAAAGCTCAATAACTGATTTTTTTGCCCGACCCGGGATTCGAACCCAGGACCTCATGATCAGCAGTCGCACTACTACAACCACCAGACCAACAAGGCAGAGCTAGAAGTAAACTGGACTCAAAGGATGGCTGAATTTGAGGATCGTTTGCAAGCTGCATCCGTCCAGCCCGACATTATTGCAACTCAGTCAAGAATTTTACGCCTTTAAGGAGCTTGTGGGAAAAATGCTTAGCCTACTACAACAGCAAGTCCAAAGATGCACAGATTCTATTGACGAAATGGATATGCGGCAGCGGCGTGAAATATTGTTATTTAATGGCATAGCTGAAACCCCAGAATCTAACATTGAGATTGAGGTACTTGATCTGATTTACAACAAAATGGGACTCTAATGTGAGTAGCGCTTCATTTAAGCGGTGTTATCGTCTGGGATCTCAGGGTAGTGATGCTGGAGTTAGGCCTGTTCTTGTGCAAATCAATGAGCATTATGTCAAATCCGAAGTCTGGAAGTCCAAGGCCAAATTAAAGGGCACTCCTTTCACGATTACAGAGTTTCTCACGAAGATCCGTCAAAATATTCATAAAATGCACGTAAACACTTTGGTGTTAAAAATGTTTGGACATTTGATGGTACTGTTTATATTAAACTGTCTGATAATAGCCGCGCCAAGGTTTTCACGGAAGTAGAATTTAATAGTCTTGCGAAAAAGTGGTCTCCGGCAAGTTTCCCTTGGCGGCCGATTCATCTCCTAAAAGTAATGAAAACAACGTTTTGGAAAATGTGACTGTTTCGCAGATGAGCACATCAAAAACCAGCCCCCAACAGAAAGTGGTTCAGTGCAAGCAGGGAGTCACTGCGGTATCAAGTAATGAGGGCAAGAGAACAAGGCGAGTTATCTACAAGAGGTAAATTACGGCGGTGGTATATCTTTATCCCATAAATATACTGTGCTAATATTATATTATGGAGATTCAGTGGTATTTACTTTTAGTTAATTGATAAGTTGATGCTGGTGTCTTGTGTACCAGTTATATAAACTCCATGGAGATAGCATGGATAAACAAGCAATTGCAATTTGATTTGTTAATAATATATTCTCTACGTTTTAATTTAACATGCACATTTTTTTTCTTTATATACATATAGTTCAGGCTTAGCTTATTAGATTATTAACTTCAATTAATAAATATTTGGGTAGGTACCTAATCAATCTCAATACATTTAGGTGTCATAGTCATACTGCATAGGCATTGATCATTGATCATTGACAAAATATCATGCAAAATATGTAGCAAGCTATTGATTTGATAGTTGATTATCGTTGTTACAAATCGCCATAAGCAGACAAAGACCTCAGACCATACAGCCTATATTGACTACTTAGTTTATACTTTATAGTTATTTTATTTTCTTTAGTACTTACGTGCCACTAGTACTTTTGCCAGTGTTTAGGTAATTTATTTGTTAAATTTACGTCAGAATTATAATTATGTACTTGAACCAAAATATCCTTCTTTCATTATTATTATTATTTTAAACTTGATTTCAAATATTGATAATTTTGTTGTGTTTCTTAAGTTTATTTTTGTATGCCCTAGATTTATATAACGTTATTGTGAGTTGGAATAAATGCTTTAGTATTATGTTAATTATAATGTCATAAGTCAAATATTTTCGGATTGTGTCCAATTCATTGGAATTGTGTTTAGCTGTTAACTTCGTTTTAACCTGATATTATATTTCTTCTTTTATCTGTTTTTTTACTCTATTGTAAACGGTCAACTTGTGGCTGATGGGATAATGTAAGGTGAAGTAATAATAAAATACTTGCAAATTAATTATTAGTAATTTGTTAGGCTTTATAATTTGTGTTATATATTTTAATTTGTACTTGATTGTATTATTTAGGTCAATTATTAGATATAGTTTATTGAATAATTTTGACGGCTCCGTGGCGCAGTGGCTTAACAATGAGTTGCAGCGCTAAGGGCCGCGGGTTCGAATCCCGCACGGATCAAGTATTTGTATGGCCTACAAATAATTGTTCCGGGTCTGGATGTTTGTCCTTGTGAAATTTATGTATGTAAACTGCCCCCCCCCCCCATACAGGAGAAAAATCCTAGTGTGAAGGTAACGTTTTTTTTAAGAAACAAAGAAGAAAAGAAAGAAAGAAAGAATGTCAGGTGAGATCAGAAACTTCGTTTACCTCTTGTTGTGATATGTCTGATGATAATTTGCCATGTCTTCGTGATGATTTAAATAATATTTTTTTACCTTGTGTTAAATTCCTTAACGTCTGCCATATAAACGCCCAGAGCATTCCGGGTCATTTTTCTGAATTTGAACAATCATTCTCACTTGATTTAATTCATGCTATATTAGTATCGGAAAGCTGGCTAAAGCCATCCTTATTGTCTAGCCTGTATCCACTCAGAGACTTCGTGCTTATTCGTAACGACAGGATAGGAAGGGGAGGTGGAGGTGTTGCAATTTATCTGCGGGCAACAATACCTTATAAGATTGTTCTATCTTCTCCATCCCCCTATTCTGCCTCTGCAGAGTTCTTATTTCTTGAAATTGACATCAGGGGTATTAAGGCGATACTAGGGGTAGTGTACTGTCCGCCGGCTGTAGATTATTTCCCTGATCTCGAAACAGCTCTTGACACGATGGGGTCCGAATATACACACATGATAATGGGTGTCTTCAACACCAATTTATTATTAAATAACTCTCGCGTCCAAAAACTTCGGTTCCGTTAAAGGAAACCCACCACAACATCGACAGTGATGATTCATGGATTGACTTTATTATTACCTCTTCTCCCGACCGCGTGGTTAAGCATGGACAACTTTCTGCTCCGTGTTTTTCACGTCATGATCTAGTTTACTTTTCTTATAGATTAAAACTTACAAAACACAAACCATCTATTTTGCATTTACGCAACTTTTCCAAATTGAACATTGATCAACGTAAGCCGACCCATTCGTGCTACAACCATAATCTCAGTCAGGTCAGGGTTATGGTCTGGTCACAGTACCATCACTGCACTAATTAAGGTCACTGATGACATAAGAAGAGGGATGGATGAACAGAAAGTTAAAGGGCTGGTGCTTGTCGACTTTTCAAATGCTTTCAACACAGGTGATCATGACATCCTCCTCTCCATTCTGACTCATCTCAAATTTTCATCCTCAGCCTTGGAGTGGATCTCATCCTATCTTCGCGGCCGCCAACAGTCCGTCCGCCTTGGAGAACAGTTCTCTGGCTGGGCTGACATCGAATCTGGTGTGCCGCAAGGCGGCATACTTTCTCCTATAATGTTTTCTTTATTCATTAATTCCATATCTTCTGTTATCAAGTGCAAGATGGTGCGAACATATGTATGGAGATGATCTTCAACTATACGTACAATCTAGTATCGATGACATCAATAACGTCATAAGACTGCTGAACGATGATCTTGATGCTATCCGAGTCTGGTCGTACAGACATGGTATCTCGGTAAATCCGTTGAAATACAAAGCAATGATTGTAGGTAGTTCAAAGATGCTGGCTAAGATTTACTATAGAAACCTAGAACCTGTGGTTTACAATAGGATATCGATCCCTTTAAATGAATCAATAATTAATCTCGGCTTGCATATAGATCAAACTATGAACTGGAGATTGCAAATTTCTGAAATAAGCCGTAAAGTTGTTGCTGCCTTGCGTTTCCTGGTATCGCCTGAAAAATTTCTTGCCCTTCAAAACTAAGCTCATGTTGGTTAATTCCCTCATTCTTTCCATTATTGATTATGCTGATGTGTGCTATCCGGATCTATCGCAATATCTTCTCAACAAGTTGGAGCGCCTTCTCAATAATTGTACAAGATTTGTTTTTAATTTACGTAAATACGACCATATATCTTCCTACCGTTCTAAGCTTAAATGGCTCACTATACTTCAAAGGTGTTGCTCCAGAATTTTATTGACACTTTTTTTTCCATTTTAAATGATGTTGATTCTCCGCCATATCTTAAAAAAAACTTCAACTTTCTCTACTCTATTTCCGGCCGCGAACCTCGTCCTTCTAACGCACTTAAAGATAGTATTCCAGAACATAGAACTATTTTTTTTAATTCTTCCTTCACAGTTCAGGCTATTCTCCTCTGGAACGCCTTAACCGCCATGTCAAGGAAGTTACGAATAAGCTTTTGTTTAAAAGATTGGTGCGATAACGTTATTTAGAGGTAAACAACAATTAGTTGACTTCATCGTTTTATATATACATATATATATATATATATATATATATATATATATATATATATATATATATATATATATATATATATATATATATATATATATATATATGTATGTATGTGTGCATTTTATGTGTAATGTATATAGTATAGTTGAACTGTTTTTATTTAGAAGTTGTGTTTTATTATTGTCCTTAATTTGCACCTGCCAACATCTTTATTTATTCCATTTTTCGTCAGGTTGACTGATAGAGAATGCCATAGGGCCTTAAGTCCGCCCTTTGTAACCCCTAGTTGGTGTGTTGCAATAAAGGATAAATAAATAAAAATACTTAAGTAACGAGGTACTAAAATTATGTCATGTATATTTTAGTCTTTCGTCTATTTTAGGTGTTGCTCTAAGCACGCATCAGTTATCAGGTGGGACATATTATACCTCCTATAAAACACGGACTGTTTTCTTAAAAAATCTATGTTTCACTTTCGGTAATTCTAATTATAATTGTAATCAGTAAGTAACGTAATATTAATAGATGTTTACCCTGTTTGTCCTCCTCGTGTTGTCTTTCGAGCCGAGAGATAGCGGTCTGTATGGGGTCATTGCTCAGCTCGTTGAGCATGATCTCGTCACGTGCAAAGTTGTAGTCGATCGGCTGCGCAGGAGTCTGCGGCTCGGAAGCAGCCGCGGCTAAATACAAATTAAAATGTTTACTAACTACTTAAATTTATATTAATAGTTTATTAGAATATAATTAAGTGAGAGAGAGTTAGATTGAAGTAGAAAAAGTATACAATATTCAAAAATGGTGTGATAATTATTACGAAATTTACTAATTTCTAATCAAGGCCGGTGACGTAGATCAATTATCAAAAAATATGTGAGGCGTCTGTTACTACGACCACCAATCTTTATGTCAGCATGACAGTCAGGAGAAGATTGTTGTAAATTTTTCTCTGTAATATATTAAATTAAAAACTAGTATACATATTTTGAGACTAATGATGAAGTATAAGTGTTTGTTGCCCGCCGAACATTTGCGGGGTTTTCTACAATTGTTAACGTTAATATAATACTATAAAAATGAACGAGAACGACATATGAATGAAAAAGAATTCGGCACTGAGTGGTGTCCATGAGATAGATGACGTGAAAGAAGAGACGGCTGCCTCATGTGCGTCTTGCAGCCAACGTCAAAAGATTATTTTATACATTTCATGTGAAAAACCTTTTAAAAAAAGGTGAAAATTATGTAGTTATCGTACACTGCATCAAGTAAAACGTCATAAGCATAAAGAGTTCAACTACAAGAATTTTGTTCTTATTTTAGAATTCCCTTTATGCTAGTAATTACTAATAATAATTAAAATTGAATTAACTATAGTCTTTGCGTTGTAGCATGGTGCGGATGACAGGTTGTCATGTCACTAGAACGTAACTATCGTGCGTTTGCAAGATACGACAAAAATTTTAACTATGAGAAAACAATACTCAATTTGTTTTTATTAATTTTCTCTATTCTGTTATGACTATTAGATTAACATTAACTTCAAAAATCTCACCTAATGTAGTTTTTTTTACTACTAAAATTATAAAAGTTTAATGTATTTCACTTGGGTGCGCAGTTACGTACTATGCTTACTAGCGCTATTTTTTTTTTAAATTACTAGAGATGTGCCTCATAATCGGACGTAAAAACTGTCAAGCGATTAAAGTAGCTTATTATTTATATTGATATACTACAATAAATAAATAGAGAAAGTGGTAAAATTAAGAAAAATTCCGCCATTTTGTTGTTCTTGCTTAAAGTAATCTCGAAAGCGAATGGCTAACACCCCCGCGTGACTCACCTTAATAACTTTTTGTTCGTTTTGGCATTTTAAATAAAGAAACTCAACAAATAGCAAATATTAACTTAACAAAACAACAATAAGCTCAACAAGTTAGTAAATCGTTCAACAAGTTCTGATTTGCCAAAAAAGAAAAACGCACATAGACGAAGACGCAGATTTTCCAAGTTTTGGACGATAAATTATTTGTTCATCAGCTCAGTTCCAAAAAATTATTGTAAAGAACATAGCATTGTGTCAAAAAGACATTAGTATAACTCATGACGGCAAAATGGCTACAAAAAACTTGTATTTTTTTTTAATTTATTAGATTTGCAAATCAAATTCTCGATTATTTTTACCTTCTGTCCCGATATTTGACCCACTGGACCTTGCAACACTAATAGACATATAATATAGCGAAAGGTGTTAGCCCTCGTACCCTGAAAAGCTCCAAGTGTAGTCAACGTCATACTAAAATTACAGGCACTGGCAGCCATTTTATTTATTTTAATGTCAAGATAAATGTTGCAAATAACAAAAAATAGAAGATGATTTTTATTTTCAAATTAATACATATTATAATATGCCACTGTAATGTTATAATTTGTATTAAACTGTAACTAAAATTTACATGCATTGTAATCTATAAAGAAATATATGTTCCGGTTTTAATTTTTTTATCGATAGCTAATCGATAATTTTTGCTTTGCTTTGTGGATAGTTAATCGCCTTTTTTAATCTGTTAAGTTCTGGACTTATACATGAGATAATCCAAGGACACCTTTGTAGAAGGCTCCAAAGAGTATGGTAATATTTAGAAAGGACCTCTCAGAACCATAGTATATAATCACAACTTTTAGTCAGAACAATAGTTAAGAGTGCTCAGAACAATTCTTTTTTAAATTTTATAAGAATTATACAAATAAAATTTTATTAGATTTAGTTTCGTTACTAAATTACGCTTCCCTAAATTAAGAGAATTTACTTCAAATGACGAGTTTCCGCCTTTACCTACGCGTCGCGTTTATTTCACATACTTTAGTCTATTTCCTTCGCCGCGTGAGTGTAAGAGGCAACTACAAATTTAAAAAAATTAAGTGGGTACAAAAGAAAGTTTGTTGTTAGTTTTTTATATAAACGGTAAGTAATTACATTGTTTTTAAAAGTTATTTGCTTATATTTTGCTTCGTTACAATTTTATACACTTTATAAAATTTCCATTTTAAATACTGTGTCGTTCACGTATATCACTTTATATTTAATAGTCAGAATTAACTGAAAATTAAATATAAAGAGTGAGCTGTCACTATAAATCATGTAAAAAACACAAATTTTCATATTCCACAAAGTCCAATGTGCGAAAATTACGTTTTATGTTATAATTTCGATATATAGTGAACATTATGGCGAAGTTGTTTTCAACAATAATTTAAAATTAAAAAATTTGTACAACCGACTTCAATATAAATTATTAAGAATAACTCAAAAACTATTGGTCAGACCTTGATCAAATTTATATGGGACCACATGTGAAGCACCAGCTTTCAAATAAAAAAGAATCATCGAAATCGGTTCACCCAGAAAGAAGTTATGAGGTAACACACAAAAAAAAAACATACGAGTACAGTCGAATTGAGTACCTCCTCCTGTTTGAAGTCGGTAGTAAAATGGCGTTGGTCAAAGATAGCGTAATAAAGTATATGCCTATGATTTAATTTTTTTTTTACTTTTTAGAGGCTCCTACTGAGTATATCGATATAATTATATTATATATTTCTTTTCTTTATGAAAATGGAGTGTTTTTATGTCCTTGTTTATTTCTTATACTATTTACATTTTTACGTTTATATTATTACGGCATATATTATTTGGATTTTTTTCTTTGCAGTAAACTTGTTTGTTTTTGTTATTTATTACTGTTTTAACATTGAACTTGTTTACGCAACTTTTGTTTAATAAATTGTTTAATGTTGATGTTTGATGACTTTTTTTACACACAAAAATATTTTTTCAAATAATAAAATTACCCTCCCTCTCCTTACAGTTTCCTTCCACTGCTGGCCATGGGCCATGGAGATAAAGAGGAGCACAAAATTTTACTGCCACAAATATCACCCACCTTTGCAACGCTGCCCTAAACATCGCATGGAGCATCCGCGTTCCACCGAGATTAAATTTAGAGAAAATGTTCGCCTTTTTTCACTATTACAACAAACACCGTTACAGCCTATAAAAACCCCCGCTGAACATAGGCCTCCACTATATGCCTCATAGAGGGTATATTTGTCATAGTTGCCACGTTTGGCAAGCGGGTTGGCAACCACAGTTTTTTTATTTTTAGTTGTTATTAGGAAGACGCTGCTGCCCATCTCCTGATTTATTTCCCTCTGTCGCCTCTAGACATGAGTGATAAATAACATCACGGTGAATAAATTCCAAAATAACGTTGTTCCTTCGCGCCGCCACCGTACTATTTTCTCAGTTACTCCTGTCACTGACTTAACCAAACAAAATTAACTACGCGTACCTTGTTACTGTGTGTAACAAGGTACGTGTACCGTGCAACAGTGGATCAGTCACCTCTTACGAAATCCACGGAATGATATAAATATTCATACACCGCCACTACACGGTAATTGATAACTTCTCAAAACATTTCATTTATCGACAAAACGTCTTGCAATCGTCGTTTCTCTAGCGCTCACTTGACCTTCATACAAATAATTCGATATTTTAATTGTTGATTTTTGGATAAGAACATAGTAATGACTCTAAGTTATATTTACCATCATTTAAAAAATTGTCTTTGGCCTACTATACTCTTTGGCTTGACCATAGTTCTGACTAAGTTTGTCCAATAAAATGTCGGGGCCTGAGAGGCCTCGATTTAACATTGTTCCATCTCTAGACACGCTAAACTGTAAGTTGTTACCCGCACCATGCTATAACGCAAAGACTATAATTGTTGTTGCTGTAACGATTCGCCAATCAAGACAGGCAAAGGTCTTATACCATACAGCCTAGTCTGATGTGAATTTTGTTAAATCTGGAATATCTTTAATTTCTGACTTCCTGCAGTAGTATGGCTGAAGAAAAAATTTTTTAGGATTGTAATCTCTATATTTTTACATATTTTTCATTTGTAGACGCAAGAAAAAATGTCAATAATATTTTGTTTAGGAGTTCGCCATTGTTCTTTCATAGTTAAAGCTACCTACAACAAATGAAAAATAACAAGTCTGACCTGTGCCCTTGGGGCAGTTGACGCGGAAGAAGTGGTGGTTGCCCCAGAGGATGCGGTCTGCGTGGCCCAGGCGCACGGGCTCGGCGACGGGCGCGCCGTTGACGAAGCAGCGCGCGTGCGGGCGCGGCAGCATGAGCAGCGCGCCCGCCTCCAGGCGCAGCTCGCAGTGCTGCGGCTGGATGCCCAGCCCCGACAGCTGGATGTCCGCGCACCGGTCCGCACCCACCAGCGTGCGCTCCTGCACACGCACATAACACGTATCATTACGTGAACGTATTATTGTATTATTACGTGCACGTATTATTGTGTTATTACGTACACGTATTATTTTAATATTACATGCACATATTATTACATTGCACAAGCACACTACACACTACACACCTCACGCTTCAACACACACGCTTTCTACTAATGATTTCTTATATTTACAAGAATACTACACATTAAATTAAAGTCATTTTACGGATTTTATCGCATTTAATTTAATTTTTAACTTATTTTATTTCTCGACATTTCGAGGGTCTTACAACACCCGTCACAGAGAGGACTGAGACGTTTAACAATCCTATTTCATAGACAACTTGTGGTAACCTTCAATTTTATTTTATTTTATTTTATTAATTATAGGATTCCAAGCAAATAACAGCACCCAACTCTTTCTCTATTAAAATTTTGATGTTTTTTTTTAATTTCAATAACCTAGTGAATCATCCTTAGTAAGAATCTATATTCTGTAACAAAAATTTGTGGTTTATCAAATCTGATGTAATGAAGGGACGATCTTAAAAATGTTCACAGACTGCAGACTTTTCAGGGCATCGACGCTTCACGTCCGCTATAAGTTCTTTTACGCGGGTTTTATCGATCTTTTTGTTTGTCTTATGTAATAGAAACAAAATTCATAATCAAGCTTGTGAATAATCCTGCATATTGTACAGGGATATCAAAATAAGTTAAATTCATTGCGATAAAATCCGTCAAATTAGTTTTATTCAACAATCCCTCTAATTCCAAAAAGATTTTTCCATTCAGCTATCTGAATATAGGCCTCCCCCATTGATTGCCTCATAGGGGAATTTTGCCATAATTACCACGCTTGGCACGCGAGTAAGCAACCACAGTTATTATTTTGAGTTATTATCAGGAAGATCCTGCTGCCCATCTACCATTTCAGTTTCTCTCTCTCTCACCTCTTACAACACCACGGGGCGATATAGGATAGTTGATATGCTTACATCGCCACTACACGGTAAATATAAGCAAAAACGTTTATGGTGTAGTTAGTCCGCAACGCGGGTAAACGAACTTCATATTATCGCTCACTTATTACAAAAACGTCATTTCTCAAAATCATGGCTTTTTACGAATTCATAAAAAAACATTCCTTTATCGATACATTTTTGATTCAATAAGGACTAAAACTTATTTTCACGTTAGATCTCTAGATGGCGAGAAGTTTCGTAATTGCACGTTATTACTAGCCGTCATAATTTTTATTTCAATAACGTTCTATCTTAGTTAATCAACAAAGACACGTGTGCTGTGCTGCGCAAGGACGTCATTTTTGGAACTAATACGTTATTGCGACAAATGGTAAGAACAATTTTTAAATAAATATTTTAACGAAATATAATTATTTTGCGTTATTTCGCTATTGCAATTTAAAATATGTAATGTTTAGTAATATTATTCAGCAATGTGACGTTATTGTTGAAAAATATACGCACGTTTTTGTATTATTTACAATTATGACTTTATTAAACGATAATTTCTTAATTTCAACACTGAACACTACATGTAACATTTAGAATTATGTCATTCTTACTGAAAATGTGTTAAACTTAGAGTATTATTTTAGATTATGTTAATATTGCAATGAACAGCGGGTGTATTTTTGAAGTTTATTTAAAAATCTGAAATTTATTTTATCATTTCAGGCGTTCCGAAGACGACTATTAGTTGACCTTGTTAACAATCATAACGATAATCGTAAATACAAAGAAGATCGAGTCACCATTCAACCATTGGATACTAACATGCACCCTACAAAATGCAAAATAAATTCAGCTCATCCACTTCGTCCTTTTCGTCGTCTTCGTCTAGTTCATCAAGTTCATCTAGTGAGGATGTAATGTCTGATGTTGGAGATCGTGAAGATGAAATCACATGGCTTTATGACACATTTCCTCTAAACAATCTTACAATTCTTAAATTACAGCGTATCAAAATTCCACTTCTGAACATAGACCTTCCCATAGATTGCCTAAATGCTTGCCACAGTTGCCGCGTTTGGCAAGCGAATAGGGAAGTGCAATTTTTTGTTTATCAGGGTGGTGCTCCCATCACCTGTTTCAGTTTCCCTCTGTTGTCTCTTGCAGTATGAAATGGGATAGTGGATATTCTTATGCCGCTATTACATGATGTACATTATTTTTATATATTTATTACATTATTGAAATTATTGAAATTTCAGATATTCGAAATAGTTGCTCGATAGCTTCAACTAGCAGTTAACCACATTTGTATCCCAAAGAAGATTGCAACGATTCGGATAAGATCGGGATTACATACCAAATACAGAAAGTAGTATATTTCTAGTGAAAAATAATCTACTTCTTTATTCAGCTACAGTTCAAAACTATATACTAGCAGCTATGATATTAGTTGTCCAGAAAAGAAGAAACAGGGAAAAAATATTAAAAGAAAATTATGACAGACATCAAGAATATTAGACAAAGAAAATGACAGAACAAAACAGAACTTAATGTTTTTGAAGGTGATGCAGTTCACTTCGTCCAGCATACTACTGCAAGACCTCAAGATACTGTAAGCTCGTTCTGTGTAAATCGGACCAAAAATTATTAATAAATTATAAAAATTATTAATTTTTGGTCCGATTAATTAATAAATTCATAGTTAATAACGCGTATATATACGCGTAAAATAGATGATAGATGGATAGAGGATAGATGATGTAGTAATTGTTTACAGGCCACAGAATTCACTTACCATCAGGTGGATTGCATGTAATTTATTATATAAAAAAATATAACAGATATATTGAATGAAACTAGTTTCTTTTACAAATTTTATCGTGTTTAATTATTTTTAATTAACGACGTTTCGAGTGTTATTAGTTTAGTATCCATAGTCACGAAGTAATGTGATGTTGTGCTGTAAAATTTTTGTTAAGTATTCAATGTGCAGCAGCATAAATATAAGATATCATTATATAACCGACTAGCTGACCCGACATTTCACTTTTTTATACTTCAAACTTTTAGTGTAAATATAAAAAAAATTACCTTCAAATAATACACAAGCAGTTCGTTCAGCGATGGGTCTGCATTGAGGTTGACGAGGTAGTACTTGTTCTTCTCCACTTTGATGCCGCTCGCTTGCACGCTAATGCCCATCTTTTCTAACGCATGTTGTCTTTCGCTCTGTATTCGACCTAAGGATCACAAGGTATTGTGGTTTCTGTAGTCCTCAAAACGATTAATTGCGATTATCAATGTTAACGTGATTGTCAATGTTATGAAAACCATTAAGAAAATTGTTTTACAATTTTCTTAATGGTTAATGTAGAGAATAATTTATATTGATACATGTATGTAAGTTTGAAGGAATATAGAAAATAATTTTAGACCAACCTGTTTCAACAAGTTTCTCCTCCCATGTTCGTGACATTTCTTTCATTAGATGCTCGCTTTGAGCCAACTGTTCGTGTACATCTTCACCCACAGGTGAACCCTGTGAAAATAATATGTTTTTACATTCAAGGAAAAATCCAACAGAGACTGCATAAATCTTCTGAGACAACTCGTATTTTACTAAAACAAACGCGCTAAGATAGATAAGAGAGGGGGGGGGGGGGAAGGAAGATAGATACAATACCACTGTGAGACGTACAAGAAGTTTCTTTCCTCGCATATCTTCAGGAAAAGAGCTTGCTCTTTTAAAAAGTGCAACAAATCATTTGCAATTCCAATGCTCTTTTGCTTCTTGGTGAACAGTGTGCTCGTTTTTAATTCTTATTCTATAAAAAATGGGAGAAGCGAGGAGAATGGAGGAGGATAGAGAGAGAGAGAGAGAAGAGGGAAAGGGGTGGGATAGGGGGAGAAAAAGTGAGTGAAATAACATTCATAGAGAATGAGGAACACTGACGGTGGCGTGCTTGAGCATCTCCTTGAGCGCCTCGACCTCCTGGCGCAGTTCGCGGATGATGCGCGCGTTGGGGTCCTCGTTGACGACGGCGTGGTTCACGATGCGCTTGGCGCGGTCGGCGTAGCGCAGCGTCGACAGCGTCTCCTCGTAGTTGTCCGCCGCCGGCGACACCGTCGCCACCTGCCGACACGCACATGTACATTCAATATCATCCGTTGGCTTTCCCGGACATCGGACACCGGACACCACCATTCATTGGCTACTATTATTCAATAAGAGCCGGCGAGTGTGCGCAAGGGGTAGGCGCAGCTGATATAAGCAAACGTAGATCAGACAAATGCCGTAATTTTGGCGATGTTCGCATGGAAATAATCATCCATCACCCCATACCATCACGTGGGCGTCGTAATATTATATATACGCAGAAGAATCAGGCTGCAGCTCTATTATTGTTGTAGCACGGATAGGTTGGCTAAACCGGGGAAGGAATACGCCCTAACAGAATACCAGCGTGAAATAGCAGCTTAACGCTGCTGTGTTTCGTATGGTGAATGTAGAGAACCGGAGACCCTTTTTACTGGAAATGAGGCATTCCATCTTAGTCCTCACGGGTGACAACGCATCTGCATTTTGATTCTTAATTGAGGATAGATGTAGATGTCTATGGGCCACAGCAACCACTTACCATCAGGTGGACTGTGTGCTCGTTTGTCACCCTTATCATATAAAAAAATAACAGCTTTATGCTGTTGTGTCGTGTGGTAAATATAGAGAACTGGATCTTATTTACTTATTTATTACTTGAGACATCTGTACAGGTCGAACCCAATGCGATAGTGTCTTCCTTTTCATTTTGTATTAAATCTTACACTAATAAAACTAAATTTTACGTGGCTAAACAAACTAATAAAAACCATAATAAACGTTAGGCAATATAAAATCAATTATACAAAAACTCAGTTTAAGAAAAAGAACTAACATCATTAAAAAACTTTTACAATATATAATATGACCATTGTAAATTCACTAAAGTGGCAACTAAATATGTCAAAAAAAAATTTTTCATGCACAAGGTTGACCATATGAAAAACCCGAGTTAGAGGCGTGGCGACTCGAAACAAGACATTCCATCATAGTTCTCAAAGGTAACAACGCATCTGCATTTTGATCGGGGATAGATGTTGATATATATGGGCTACAGCATACACTTACCATCAGGTGTGCTCGTTTGTCACCCTTATTCTATACAAACAAAACTATGGATCTTATCAGACCGACGACGGGGATCAGTATCAAAGATGGGAGACGTCACGTACTGCGACGTCAATTCGCCTCCCAAGCACGGCGATTACGGCAAATACTCTCAACGACAGAAGAGACCTATGCCCAGCAGTGGACCACTACGGGCTAAAGAAAAAGAAACAATTTGTTAATTATGTATATTGCATCGCTAATTTCCTCAGGGGAAGGGGTCACCGGGCTCTGATTGGACCGTCCAATACCTACCTACACAGCACCTTGCTGCACCGTTAATGAAGTCTCAACTTCTGGATACTTTTATGTTTTTATTCGTTCATTAGGTAAGTACCGACCTCTTACCTATTTCTTTAAGGCAGTGGTGCATCCAAAGTGGTGTTCCAATTTGAAGGATATGTAGTGTTAGCATAAGTACAGACTGTAAGGTATTCCATCTTAGTTCTCATCACATCGCACTTGGTGTCTTTTTTGTTTAAAGTTAGTTGCAAAGAAGAAAAACTATCGAAAATACTGATGTCGATAATCGAAAATGCCATCCTTGTAATGATAAACAAGGATAGCATTTTCGATCATCGACATCGCGATTTATGAACCTTATACATATTTTATATCATTAATAATAGGACTCAATCGTTTCTTATCATAAGGTAAGGTATGGTCAGACGTTGACCTATGATATTGATTAAAAATATATGAAGTGTGTGAACGTACCATAACTGTTTTACTATTGCCGCCAAGGTTGTCCTTCAAGAGCCAGGTTAACACCGAGTCTCTGTACGGGACGAACTTATCCTTGTTGCTCTTCCCCGAAGATTGGTCTGCCAACTTAGAAATTACGAGACCCAGTGTTGTTAATGACCTGGAAAATAAACATGTGTTCTGTTTAGTTCTTTTAGTATCTTAAGAAAATACAACTTACATTTTAGGTGAAAAAATATTAATAATTCAATATGACATCATCGGTATCGTCTCAAAAACAAGCACTGCTGAAGACGGACCGCAGTACTTTGCAGGTAAATTGGCAATCGCAGACATACAGACATACTGACATTTCACACCTTTTACGCACTTTTCTTACACCGGTCTGGGTATTTTTTTATTATTAATTACACTGCAAAATCTGTTAAATTAATGAATATTAGATTAATGAATCGCGTGGCCCGTGGGTAAATCATACTTACCTATTATATGACGGTACTGGATTCGTATACAAGCTGAACGATTTTACCCCATGATACTACATTAATAAAACGATTTTTTAAGAATTTTGTCACGTTTATTTTAATTTCCTGACGTTCCGAGTGCTTGCACCCCTCATGGTCATGGGAAACGAGGGTGAATAATTAGTTTTATTTGTTGATCAAGTCTAGCTGTGCCTCCGTGCCTTAAGCCTCCGTGTATCTGACACTTTACCTGGTGCTTATTCATATTATGCTTACTCGATGCTATGAATATGCATCGAGTAAGAGAAAAAAAGCATAATATTCTACACTATTGGCAATTTCTATCAATATGCAGAAATACCGAATTATCACACCAGAAACAGAAACAGAAACTGAAACTTTTTATTCAATATAGATTATAAATAATACTTATTGAAAGTCACTCTTTTGTCTAATTACCACTGGTTCGAAAAAAAAACCTCTGTCCTGGGAAGAACCAGCAAGAAACCCAGCGGGACTTTTTTTTTAAAATAACAGCTTACAATCATGTATATTACACAATTAACCACACAAAACAAATTAGAAACAGCCTGGCAGCGAACACCTCATTCCAGGGTTATTATCATCCATAAATTCCTTAACATTATAATAACCCTTTTATACAAACTATGTTTAATAAAGTTTTTGAATTTTGAGCAGGTCGAATTTTGTATATTTTCTGGGATTTTGTTGTAAAAGCGTATACATCGCCCCAAGAATGAATTACTGACTGGTGAGTCGAGTAACTGGTACTACTAGCTTGTGTTTGTTCCTAGTATTTACAGAATGAATATCACTATTTTTGTATAACTACTTTTATTTTTGTGTACGTACATTACATTTTCATAAATGTATTGAGAGGCCAAAGTTAATATATTAATTTCTTAAATTTTGTCTGAGCGACTTTAGGTTTTAAATCATAGATTGCTCTTATAGCCCGCTTCTGTAAAACAAATATAATTTCAGTGTCAGTTGTGTCCCTATAGCAAAATACCATACGACATTATGCTATGGAAATAGCTAGTAAACAAGTCTAGCTGTTTCCACACTGGTAAGATTTCTAATCTTTTTACAGCATATGCTGCAGAACTAAGTCTGCTTGCTAACTTTGATATATGGGGCTCCATTGAAGCTTCGCGTCTAGTGTTATTCCAAGAAAATGGTGGTATCGACAAGACTCAGTTGCTCCCCATTTAAAGTTACATTAGTATTTAATTGTCTGACATTTGGAGTCATGAACTTCATACATTTCGTTTTAGTGCTATTTAAATGCAAGTTATTAACATTAAACCAATTTACTAATTTAGATATAGCATTATTTACTTCGTCATATTTTAATAATTGTCGTTTTAATTTGAAAATTAATGAAGTGTCATCAGCAAATAATACTATATTATGGTTATCCCCTACTATGTAAGGCAAGTCATTAATATATACAAGAAACAGAAAGGGGCCGAGAATTGAGCCTTGAGGCACGCCCATTTGTACTATCGACCCGGAAGAGCTCATACTATTAATGACAACTTTTTGAGTTTATATAAAAATACTATAGAGTGAAGGCCTATGTTCAGCAGTGGACTTGTGAAGGGCTGTAATGATGATGATGATGATAAAAATACTGCGTGTAGTGGCGGTGTAAGAATATCCACTACCCCATATCGTCCCGAGGGCGGGCGTCGTAAGAGGCGACAGAGGGAAAATGAAACAGAAGATGGGCAGCAGCATCTTATTGATAACAACTCAAAATAATAAAAAAACTGCTGTTGCCAACCCGCTTGCCAAGCGTGGCAACTATGGCAAAATACCCCCATGAGGCAATCTATGAGGGAAGCCTATGTTCAGCAGTGGACCCTTATAGGCTGTAATGGGTGGATGGATGGATAAAATACTAATTACTTTATTAACGTCATAGACTAGCATAGATATATTTTCACAGATAAAACTGAAAGCAGCTTAAGTTTTAAGCCCGCCTTTACGTTAATTGACGCAGCGATGTCCTTTATTGAGTACGTAATTCAAACTCTGATCATTAAATCAAATGATCGTTCAAGTTACGAAAGTTTACCGCTAAGCAATTAGCTAAAATCTTAAGTTCGAATTCAAAGGAGCATCTTGTCGATTTTGTCTGCATTTCATATGTAAGTAAACAAGATATGTATTATTGAAAGGTAAATAACAAATACACCCAATAAATATAAATCCAGATGAGAAAACCTGTAATTTGTATCTAGCAAAAAAACGACGAAAATGAGATTTGTTTTAAAAAAATTAATAATTAATGAGCACTGCAGGCGGCTTAGAACAGAGATTTGTGACAGTCCTTGAAAAAGGCCTATGTTCAGCAGTGTGCATATGAAGGGCGGTAATGACCGTGATGGTAATGTGTTCTCACCAAAGTTTTCACACGGCATCAGCTTTTTTAATCTTTATAAAGCTCAATTCCGGTCGGGTATAAAGTACTTGCTTTACCATATTTCAACTATTGCAGCTCAGTATCGACTATCTAGTTATCTAACTATCAGCTTCGGTAGATGTTCGTTTACAATATGCACTCTTCTCGAGTCACCATTCTTTCGGTTTGACAGGTTATATTTCAGAGAGTGTGCGTAAAAATAATATTCACTAATTCCACTATCCCCATTCACAATAGAACGACTCGACGTACGTATGAATTTCATACTTACATTGTTGCCGTGCGTGGGATACCTAGTTTCACTTTATCGTATCTGGTTCATACAGAGAAGAGCAAAAACATAACCGGCGTCAGACTTCTCAGACCACTACAAACTCTTCAACACAAGTGTGTTGGTTGATCCAACATTGGCCTTTCAATGACAAAAACTTACTTGTTAATATTGGATCCCTCCTTCAGCCTGTCCCCAACGGCACCAGTCTTCACTGCCCTCTCAGAACCGGCTAAGTCGACGAGCGACAGTCTCGCGACTTTTTCCCCTGTGACTCCGGTCGCTGCGTCGCACAGCGTCTGCGTCAGCACCACGCTAAACACGGCGTGTGACCTGGACGACTCGCTGTTCATATTCGTAGCCGCGACTGTCCGCGACTTGTTGCCCTCCGTCATGAGATTGTCGATGTCCTGATAAACAAAGATATTTTTATTGAGTAAAACGGATTTTATAATACCTAGTTACAGCCAGCAGATGTTACAGCCTAGCAGTGAACTTTTGATAGATTGCCTAATAGGGGGAAAATTTGCCTACGTTCCACACTTGTCAACCGCAGTTTTTTTTATTTTTCAGTTTTTATTAGAAAGACGTTGCTGACCATTCCTTGGTTTGTTTGTTTGTTTCCCTATTCGGATTATTGCGGACATTCTTACACCGTCACTATACGATGATTTGTGTCACGGTGAGGATTTTATTTATTAAGAGAGTTTATGAAGAGTTTTAGTAATTTACAACTTTCTTAATGTTAATGTACCATGAAGTTCTACAGACGAAAGATAAAGAGTCATTTAGTTTAAACACCTTTGGCTTCTCTTCGATTGCGGCACCATTTAAGTAATCATAAAATTACTTCACTAACGAATTTAGAATAGAATAGAATAATTTTTATACAATATAGATTACACGAATGCTTATTTTAACACTGGTTTGGGAACAATATCTGTTGTGAGAAAAAAAAAAGAGCTATGGGTTTAATCGGAAGTCTGACGAAAAAACCAAAGTCATTAAAGTTTTTATAATAAAAGTTCAGTGTATGATGAGATAACAATTTGCGGGTTACATTTTTATCCAAAACTCGTAAAAATAAGTCCGTCATTCCATTTCCAGGTTTCCAGAGGCCGCCAAGAGAAGCAGTGTAGTGCATTCTCAAATCAGCCAAGCACTGCGGTCACGACAAAGCTTTCAACTTTTCGCTAATGAGACAGACACAGAGTTCAATTATCAAATTAACGATGACATATCTTTGAATACACATATATATACATATATATATATATATATATATATATATATATATATATATATATATATATATATATACATTAGTTTCACTATAAGTACATGACAATATATAAACATTCACGCCTGTCACCCAGAGTGGTAGACAGAGACTACGGACTTCCATTTGGCACGATCCTGACACACCTCTCTCGCCTCCTTTACATCCATATATCTACGCATTTATGTTCGTCGGTTAAGGGTACTCCTAATCTGGCCCATTTTCAATATATCGCCAATTTGGTCAATAAACCTTCGTCACACAATTTCTCACCCTGTCATTCAGATTCAGCCCTGACATACTCCTTAATGAATGCATTTCTACAGCATTTATTCCATTTATTCTACTCTCGTGCTTCTTCTGCCACACCCAACTTTCACTACCATATATTAAAGTAGGGACTAACACAGCATTATAAATTGCCATACGTGCCTTTTTTGACAATTCTGACTTTCCACAATAGAGTGTAGAGCCCCATTCACTCTATTTCCTGCGTTCACTCGTCGTTCTACATCCTTATCATATCTACAATCCCTACTAAATACACATCCCAAATACACAAACTCATCCACTTGCTCAATCAACTCGCCTTCTATTCTTATTTCACATATCGTTTTATTTTCTTCTCTTTTAAAAACCATCACTTTCGTCTTAATTGCGTTCACTTTCATTCACTTTTCCTTTAAAGACCTGTTCATTACTGTAACCATCATTTGCAACTCGGCCGCCGACGACGCAAATATGACTTGATCATCGGCGTAAAAAAGGCATTTGACGGTTCTTATCCCACATTCTTCAACTTTCAATGTTTCCATACAACTGTCCATAAATAGGTTAAACAGCCACGTGGAAGCTACACAGCCCTGTCTGACACCTTTTTGGATGCAACACCAGTCCGAGTAGACCCTTTGATCCTAACACAAGCACTAGAGTCCTACAAAAGACCTTAGTGCCTGTATCAAACCAGCGCTCGACCCAAATGAGTTCCGTGTTTGCCATAACACATTCCTGTCCACTCTGTCATAAGCCTTTTCCAAGTTCGTGAACGCACAAAAAACTTTCTGGTTTTTGGCCAAAAACTTCTCCGCGATCATGCGCATGGAAAAGACTTGATCCGTACACCCCTTTCTAAATTCCGCTTGCACATTCCAAATTTTTCTATCAATTTCTTTCATAACTCTTTCAATTAATACCTTAGCATATTACAGTTTATCCACAATGCTAAGCAGGCTGATACCACGGTAGTTTTTACAGTTCTGCTGTGAATCTTTTCCCTTATATATTGTGACTATAACGGCTTTGCACCAGTCTTCCAGTACCCGCTGCAGTGCCCAACATAAATTAAACAAGGTGTGCAGAAGGCCTGCTACCACTCCCTCTCCAGACCTTAGCATTTGAGTGATACTCTATCATATCCGGCTGCCTTACCTGCTTTCATGATTTTCATTGCTTTCATTATTTCATCTACACTTATCTCCATACCTTTTTCCATTTCTTTCGGAATTTCTATTTCATTTAATTCAGACGACTTTTCACTCATAAACACACTTTGAAAATATTCCTTCCATCTTTCGTCATTCAGCATACAGCCATTCTTGTCTGTTAGCATTCATTCTAGGCTGTTTTGAATTTCCCCTGACAGTTCTTACGAGTTTCCAGAACATTTGCCTGGAAGTTATCAGATATCCTTTTATCATTCTTATCCGTTCTTTCTTGCTTTTTCCTTTCAACTACTTTTTTTACTCTCTTATTTAGACGTCTAAAGTCTGCCTTTTTCTTTTAATCTTATCATTCATACCGCCAGAATTACCAGCTTTGGTTGCTAGTAGATCCAGCCATGCTCTCTTCTTTGGTTCAACTTCCATCCGTACCTCGTCATTCCACCATAACGTATTATTTTTCCTTTCATTCGTTCTATCACTTACACCACATACTTCGGTGGCTGCGTCCACCAAATCTTTCTTAACATTATCGCACACAGTCTTCAAGTCTCAATCACTCGTACACAATTCATTCAAACCACTAATATTTTCTCTCAGTCTACATTTATACTTCTCTTTCACATCTTCATCTTGTAACCTTTCTATTCTTATACGCTATAACGCCGTGGTAGACACATTACTAAAATCTTTGTAATTATAATGAAAGTGTATAAATGAAAGTGTTTTTGAATAGTTTATAACACACAAAATACTTTAAAATATATTCGTTAACCCCACATATAGATAAGACAGACAGACAGAGATACCAATAAAATATGTATCAATGATCAAATTCGAATTATACGATACTCTTGAAATATCTGTAATTCGATAAAACAAAGATGCTGTGGAAAACCATAAATATTGACAACATTGTACGCGTTCAATTAACAGATTTCTAATAAACAATAATTAGGTTATACATATTTATGCACACTTCTATGTTTAAATAAAAATAAACTCGTTCAACAAGAAGGTTTGCTTGGAAGGGATCACTAAGGCCACCTATAACATATTTATTACATTTATTAAATAGTTTATTATTAAGTATTTATTTAATAGAATATGGTCATATAAAGAGTATAAATAAATATAAAAATACACAATATGTTACGTCTAAGATAGCGGAGAACCTGAAAAAGTGTATAAGAAAACGTAATTAACCGTACCTAATAACTACAAATATCATCGCATTACGTCACGAACCGAAGATAGATTCGAGGTTAACAGAACGTAATTTGCCGCACTAATGATAAATTAATATTACTATTTCTCAGACTTGTCTTTGTATAAGCAATTATTAAGGACGAATTGTTGTACTTGCCGCCTTTTCGTAATAAATTGATTTGTTTTGTGTAACATTCAAGGAAAAACATGGCATAGAAAATGAACGAATCCTACTTCGTATGTATTCGTTATCTTGGACTATCATAAATCTGAATTTATTTTTTTACATGTGCGTATCTTTAAACAGAATACGACTCATTTTAAGCGTAATCCATAATCAATTACGATTTGCTTACTATACCTAATAAAATCGGGCATTATGCAGAAATCCACAGTTAAATGCGAACCGTGTTATACCTTTAAATTATGAAATGCACACTATTTTATTTCGATTGTACGCATCCGCATGTCATATAAAATGGTGGGATCTAATATCATTCATATTCGTATAATATTTGCCACAACCTTATTCGGTGTAGCCTCCCTCTAGAATGATTGAAAAAGTTGTCTGGAACAAAACGCTTGCAATGCCACAAGACCGCCTATTGTATCAACTTTATAGGTTACTGTCCTTTTAATATTTATGCTGTACATATTTAATCTGTATTGCTATAAATAATATATTTATTGATCAATCGATTGCTTTAAGTTTAAGAACGTCTCAAAGATGTATATTTTTATATATATTTGAATTATGTAGTCAAATACATAACTGCTGTGTACTTTACTGGTCAATAATTTCTTAATAACCAACTTAATTTTGTGTTTAATTAACAAGAGGACATACCAAATATTATGTCACATAGATATGGTAGTAAATTTTGACCGTTATTAGACATCATTTAAAAAATTCACTCTGAAATTACAGTTCCAACTATTTTATATACCATAACATAAAAATAATCAATGGATACCCATGAAATAAATAAATAAAATACATTACCACCCAAATAACAACAACTTTAGGGCAAGATTCTATTCATGAAAGAGACGGAATCCTGTATCACTGAATGATGGAAACAAAATTTATTTATACAATATCTTTATATTCACGGACTACATCGTTTTGAATATTTTGTTTATTTTCTTATACATTTTTCGCAATAATAATATATATTGTTAAATTAAATAAAGAAGTTCGTGGGATAAAGAACGCCATAGCAGTTTTATTTATATTATAATAATTATGAACATAATGAGGAATAATATACAACAAAATGTATTCGAATTCTAATTTTCTAAATGTAATATAATAAACATAGTAGTTTTTAATTATTATTCTTTAATTTTTTATTACAAAAGTAAATAAACAATATTTCTTTAAAGTAATTACATTTTTTACTTCGTGAAGTCCTTTTCTTAGTTTCCAATAACATTTTCAAATCCGTCAAAAATATTTGACCATAGAATACCTAAAATATACCTTGACTATTAATCATACGAAAAGTTTCTTTAACACACACAAAACTTCATCAACTGTTTATTTATTTATTTGAAAACAAATAAAAGTCGCTGGAGACCGCGTCTGGTTGTAAGGTTGGTAAACAAGTGGCTTGAACCCGTATTTGTCATCAGCAGCCATTGCAACTTTGTTCTTGTATACCCGGTGCTGGCGCATTGCATTTTAAAAGCAACACAGCTTTGGTAATTTTTACCCGTTGCTCTTTTTTAGCCGATTCCGACATCTCAAAATTTTAGGTGGTTCTCTTTAAATCATTGTTTTAACTGGGCATCGATCTTCATAATCTTGAAAATGCAAATGGGAGTTCCATTGGGTTTGAGCGGATTTCTTTGCTTGGTCAGAAACCCCATGACAATTTTCAATAATCTTCCGCATAGACTTGTTTAATGGGCAATTGCTCATAAACGAATATAAGGGGTATCGGGACGAAAAATGACATACCTAATATTATATACTAATAAGGAATACACAATTAGTACATTTCTAAGCAATTACTCCTCCCCCTTCATTCGTTCCGAGAACTTATGGACCTCCCCTCGTTAATATATTGGCCTTTAGCGTAACAAAATAATAAGAACATATAGGAATGTATGAAACAAAAGCTTTTATACATTCTACTAAACCTAAAGTGACTAAGCACTCGTCAAAGCGGTCGAGACAAACTTCTGTCGATCTACACTGCCTCCGCTGGTAAAAACAGATGGCTCACTGGCGCATGCGGCTAAAGAGAGCGGACTTATTTGTTTCTCCTTTTGCTTGCAATTCGCGTCTGGACAGTAGCACCTCAATTACCTCACTGTCAGAGGACAGTATCACCAACAAAGAGATTCTTAAAAGCTTGGGAAGTCCAGACGTGAACAAAGCTAGTGAATCTGATGGTAAACCAGCTATAATTCTAAAGGTCTATACGCCTGAGTTGTCTCCTGTGTTGACGCGCTTGATGCGCCTCTCATTTATTCATTCATTCAGGAATAGTGCCCAAATCTAGAAATAGAGAAGCTATGGTTGAACGTACCAATCTCTCACTGCAGGCAGTCTCCGCATGGGGCGGTGCCAATCTCGTGAGATTCAACGCCTCCAAAACACAAGCGTGTCTTTTCACCGCTAAAAGGAGCCTGCTCACCCTGGCTCCTACTTTCTAACACTAACCGCTTTCAGTTGTTAGGTGTTCAGATTCCTCCGAACCTCAACTATGGGCGGTTCATTGAGTCCAGGGCCAAAGCAGCGCAAGAAAACTAGGTGTACTAGCAAGAGTGCGGCAGTATTTCACGCCGGGGCAACTTCTTACCTTATATAAAGCGCAAGTCCGATCGTGCATGGAGTACTGCTGTCACATGTGGGCAGGTGCTGTAAAACGCCATCTAGCAGCGCTGGACTCAATGTACAGACGTGCTAAGAGGCTCATTGGTAACTTGATTATGTTGAACGCAATCTTGTAAGCCTCGAGCACAGGCGCAGGATAGCCAGCCTCTCGGTATTCTATAGGAAGTATTTCAAAGAATGGGCGCAGGAATTACATGCATTAATTCCTCCCTCCTTTCCATCATCAGAGAAATTCATTCCAGAATCAAAAGAGTGGAATAATTTGCCGGCGTCTGTCTTTACGTCCGAATACAATCTAGGCGTCTTCAAGGAAAGAGTGAATAGGCTTTTGTTACGCTAAGGCAAGTTTTATAGGCACTTACCTAAATTCTAAATAAAGGCTTTATAATACAAAATTATTTTCGTATTACGGACATGATCTTTTTATTTTGAATATGGTTATATTTAATTATATCAAGCATTTAAAATGCTGTAGGGCTAATAATGTAGAATTTAAAAATTAATTTAGACCATAAGAAATGTAAAATATAATAAGACTTGTATTTTAATATGAAAAATTAAAACTAGAACATCCTGTCTCGTCTCCGCTATCTATAATGAAATCAGATTCAACGGATATTAAATTTTGAACTTAAAACTTGAATGGTTATTAGCTTTTATGCCTTGATATATGATGCTAACATAGCTACTTAGAAAAGTAATGAATATTTAAAAGGATACTTTATATTTAACTTTATTTTATTATTAACTTTAAGGTTACGTAACGTTTTTGAAATTCAACCACGCTTAAATAAGAACTAATTATCATAAAAGTACAGTTTCAAAGACTGTGATGACGTTGAAGAAAATATCGTCTACCTAACCTTGCACTCTGGTTTACGACACAAAATCAATCCTTAACTCATGTTTTAAATTAGTATGATTCAAAGTTAATGGCTTTTTCTCCTATTCGTTTTCTTTTTTGAAAACCACCTGAGCCACATAGTCACAGATCCTGGGAGTCCTATACGGAGCCAGTATATGTATGATACTATGTTATCGCATTGCGTTAATTATATCGAACAAGGTGGAATAGAAACAGAAACCTGTTTTATTCAATATATTAGGTCGGGGAAAAAGTTTCTTCGTATTTTATATACAAATTCAAGACATTTGTTTTCAAAGTTTAATTACATTTAATTATAATATATGTGCCATTTTGTTCGATAACTTGTTGCCATCTTGTAGGTAGTAACATAATCCCCTTGCTGTAGAAATCTTGGGATTTTTGATTAAAAAAATGCGAGAAGTAGTTTTGACAGTGCTCTCTTGATGTGAACCTAACACTACCCAAAGAATTCTGAAGATACCGAAATAGGTGAAAATCTGAGGGTGCAAAGTCAGGACTATATAGCGGATTTGGATGTATTACCACTTCCCAACCAAGCTCTCTCAATTTTTGCTGAGTGGCCAAAGATGTGTGTGGTCTGGCGTTATCATGATGATAGACCACTCCTTTTCTGTTGATCAATTCTCAGGTTTTCTTCTTTTTCTGAAGTTTTTTCTCAATTTCATGCAGTCTCATTAGTTGTTGGCATTAGAAATTCTAATCGATGGTTTTGCCCGGCGGTAAAAGCTCATAATAAACGATGCCCTTGCAATCCCACCACACACACAGCATCACCTTATTGCGTGTTAATCCGGGTTTCGCTACAGTCTGTGGAGCTGGACTACCCTTTGACCATGATCTTTTTCGCACGTTCTTGTCATAGGTGATCCACTTTTCATCACCAGTGATCAATATTTTCAAAAATGGTTCGGTTTCATCACGTTTCAATAGAGAATCGCAAATGTGTACACGATTCATTAGGTTTCTTTCAGTGAGCTCATGTGGTACCCAAATATCTAGCTTTTTTATATAACCAGACTTTAACAAATGGGCCTAAACTGTTTTGTGGTCAATCGGCAATTCCTCGGCTATGTCTTAGCTACTAATACGCCGATCTTGCCCCACTTTTTCAAAAATGGCATCGACTTTATCCGTATTAGGGCGAGCAGAGCGAGCTGCATCTTTGACATCAAAATTCCCGGACTGAAAACGCTTGAACCAACTTTGTGCTACTCTTACTGTAACTGCATTAGGTCCATAAACGTCACAAATTTTTTGCGGCTTGAGTCGCATTTTTGACTTTTTTTGTAATAAAACTTCAAAATGTATCGAATTTCTTCGTTAGATTTACTCATTTTGGTGGAGAGAGACGATTGAAAATGGCCGGATAGTTTTTATACCTTTTCTTTTTCTTTTTGTTGATGTCCTATATGTATTGATTTTAAAACCAGCCAGATACAGTACAACCAAAGAGATTTTTCTTCAATTTTATACAAACAAAATACGAAGAAACTTTTTCCCTGACCTACTAGATTATAGTTAATACTTATTTAAAGTCACTTTTATGTTTAATTACCACTGGTTCGGAAGAAAACCTCTGTCCTGGGAAGAACCAGCAAGAAAACAAGCGGAATTTAAAAAAAAATAACATCTTACAATCATGTATGTTACACAATTAACAACACAAAACAAATTAGAACTTGGTAGCGATCATCTCATTCCCAGGGGTTATTATCATCCATAAATTCCTTAACATTATAATAACCCTTCAAATAAAATAAAATAGTCAAATTTTGTATATTTTCTGGGATTATGTTGTAAAAGCATATACACCGCCCCAAGAATGAATTACTGCCGCGGTGGAATCGAGTAACTGGTACTACTAGCTTGTGTTTGTTCCTAGTATTTACAGAATGAATATCATTTATTTTTGTAAAACTACTTTTATTTTTGTGTAAGTACATTACATTTTCATAAATATATTGAGAGGCCAAAGTTAATATATTAATTTCCTTCATTTTTTGTCGCAGCGACTCTTTAGGTTTTAAATATTCTATCATAGATTGTTCATATGGCCCTCTTCTGTAAAACGAATATAATTTCAATGTCAGTCGCGTGTCCCCATAACATTATGCTATGGAAATAGCTAAAGTAAACTATTCTAACTTTATCAACACTTCAACAAGATTTCTAATCTTTTTTACAGCATATGCTGCAGAACTAAGTCTGCTTGCTAGTTTTGATATATGGGGGGCCCATTGAAGCTTCGCGTTTAGTGTGATTCCGATAAAAATGGTGGTATCGACATGACAACTTTTTGCGTTCTGTTACTTAAATATGAAATAATTAATTTAATAGCATCACTTCTTACACCGTAGTGTTGAAGTTTCCTAATTAATGTTTATGGTGAACACAATCGAAGGCTTTGGATAGGTCACAAAATATACTAAAGCATCCTGTGAATTCTCCCATGCATTTAAGATATATTTAATCAGCTCAACTGCATAATCAGTTGTCGAGCGACCCCTTCTGAAACCGAATTGATTTTTATGAAGTAAATTATTTATATTAAAAAAAATAACATTTGATCAAGAATAATTTTTTCAAAAATCTTACTAAGTGTTGACAGACTACCAGATTTAAATAAAGGTATTACTTTACTATGCTTCATTAAATCAGGAAATACACCAGATTCGATACTAGTATTAAAAATAATACATAGCTAGTTGAGGCGCGATTGTATCTATTATAGACGCAATAACTTTAACGGAAATTTCCCACAGATCTGCAGTTTTCTTAATATCAATAGTTTTAAAATATTTTACAATATCTTTTGATGATACTTTATGAAATGTAAAATTCTTTGTTCACGCATTTACATTTTGTTTAAGTAATGATCCCGCGACGGCATGGGAAGAATTTAGTGATTTAGTGGTTAAGATCGGAATATCAGTAAAATATTTCTCAAAAACCATTGGGAGAATTGATCTTAACAGTTTTACTATTAATTATTAACTATTACTCCATGTCATTTTAATTTTATTAGAAGCCGTCTTAATTTTGTTGCTCAAATGCAAAGACTTGGCTGTGGAGCACACTCTTTTAAATATTTTTGAATATTTTTCTACATATTCTCTAAATTCGCTGCTAGGATTATATGACCTTTCATGGTAAAGTTCATATAACCTTTGTCTGTTCTTATGGACTCCTAGTGTAGCCCATTCATTGAATGCTTTCCGACTGTTCAAGGAGAATGTTTTAAAAATAAAAGTATTATCAAATTCGTTGCAAATAAGCTTAAATAATGTTGCATACAAAAAATCTGGATTATTTTGGTTTGAAAGTAATGGAAGTTTTTTTCATTATGTTACTTCTAAACTTCCCCAAGCGACGTGCATTTACTAGAACAAACACAACTTTTTCATCTACTTGCTTTTTGTGAACATAAGATAACGAAACTAATTCCACAAAGTCCACAATGAACAGAACTCTATTTTTGAACTTTACTTAACATTTGTAAAAATGTTATCTATACATGTTGCACTAGATACCATATGATTTAAGTAAAGATCTAAATTCGATATTGGTGGAGGAAGCTTCTAGGAGATTGATATTAAAGTCTCCACAAATTACAACACATCTATTATGTTTATTAAGCTTAACAAAAACTTTCTCCATATTTTTTCAAAAATATCATATTATATAGAACATGGGGGTCTAAAGACGCTCACAACAATGAGGTGCTCAATCTCTACACATGCCATTTCTACAGTTCACTCAACAGACAGGCTCACAATATCTTTACGATCTTTACATTATAATATTTTACTAGCTAATATTAAGGAGCCACCTCTTAAAACCATTTCTCTATTGAAAGAGGACCACCTGGTGATTACTGAAGTTAAACATTAAGTTATAAGCTTTTAATCAATGTTCAGTAATACATAAAATATGAATATTGTTGCTATTTAAGAACAATTCAATTTCTAGCTCTTTGCCTATAGCACCAGGTGTAAACAATTTTTATTATCACTCTGTGCAGTCATACAATTAAGGATTTGTAAGCTACATTCTAAATTATTAAAATTATTATAACTGCTAGAGATTACCTCTATTGTCTCATTTTCTAATTGAAATTACTTGGAACTGATTCCAAATTGCTTATTAAGTCATTATGCTGCTCAATAGAAGCAGACGTCTGTGTAGCAAAGTCCTTGGCGGAGTTAATATATAAACAACAAGATAGGTAATACCTATCTCTAGTCAAAATTTTTTAGTTAAATTATTTACGTCTATAAAATTAATTCTATTATTATAATTATTACAATTAAATGTCAAATTTAAATTAATATTACATGAAAATTATTCATTAATAAATTTAAATCGTATCTTATTTTATTATCCTGTGGCCAACTTGTATGTAAGTATTATATACATAATAACTTTATTTTTTTAATATTTCAATTATTTTTTTAAGTTTATATTTTTTGTCATGGCACTGTCATAGAGTGTAGGTGAAAATAATGAGTCATTACTGTTTACATTATTATTTACACATATTGTCCCCGATGAACCTGGTATGGAATATTTGCAAGACTTTACCAGATCATTTATTGCCAATATGTGTTCTTTTATCTCATCCTGAGCCGATGCATATTTATTTAACATAATTTGTAGGGAGTTTTTAAGTGATAAAATGTCTGAATTTAGACACTCTATTTCAGTATCATAACAGTCATTAATATTTTCCACCTCAATTGAATATAATTTAAGTTTATTAATTAATTCTTGCTTTTCCTATATACTCAATAGTAGTCAAGCACTGGCTTACAACAGATAAGTGCTGTGTTTACACGTTTACCTATTATATATAGTCCAGGACTTTGACTGCTTCGTTCATCTAGTGGTCAGAAACGCTGTTCATGAGATCGTGTGGTGGAATCCCGGGTCAGGCTAAAATCAGTTATTGGGGTTCAGTTCTGTCAAGAAATTCTCATTAGTAGCTCGTAGTCAGGCAGTTGGCGATATTTCACACCCCTACCTCGAAAAGCATGTAAAACCGTAGATCTTGCGCCTAATATCTCTCCAGTCGTGTCGGCTTACCGTCCCATCGGCTTATGAGAGAAAAGGATAAGAGAGTGCACCTGTGATAGTGCATACACTTGGGCACTATAATCCCGTCCTGTGCAGATAACCGAAATTCGGTCTGGAGGACACTATTGTACAAGACTAACATAATAATTCCAGCCCTATGGCTAGCTAGTCGAATCCGGCGAGGAGGACAAGTTCTATTAATATATCAAACGTTCGACAAAACACAGAATAAATCACTCTTTCATATTTTCCCATTGGCGTATATGGAGGGGAGGGTCTTGTCGTGTCCACCCCAGGAGGTTGGGTTACCAAACCAAAATAGGAATGTTAAATAGTTGGTATTATACATTAATAATGTTGTAAAATATTAACAATTTATACGAAAAAGGTATTTCTTTAGTTTTAATTAGGTACGTAAAGAAACATTCCGAAAATCGATGGCCAAAGTATGGCTAAACACTACGAATTAAAATTACTTTTTATTCCGTACATCGGGATTCTGCATTATCGGCCTAGCTTAGCTTAGCTTATAGCTTTTTAGGCATTCCCCACTTTTCCTGGAAAGAAAGATTTTTCCACTGCCACAAGACTCAATAAGAGCATACGAGTTTATAATGATGAAAAGCAAAGGTTTGCGATTAGGAAGAGACCTGAATCTTGATAGACTAATAACAGCTTTAAGAGCATTCGGAGAGAAGTGAAGCAAATACATACAGCCGCCACTATAATATTGAAAAAGGCTACTTTTAATAATTGTTTTTTCTATTCAAAGTTCACAGTCATTATTCTGACATTTAAAATTAAAACGCTCAATTGTCCGATATAATTTAATAACGAGGCTATCAAAACAATTAAAACGGCAAACAATCGCAACTCTTAACACCAATAGAAATTGTTATTCAAACGTTTACAAGATAAACGCAGATAAATCTGGTGTATGTAAAGTAAAAATAGGAATAAAGCGGATTTTTTTCTAATTATTTTTTATCTAATTTAATAAACAGTAAATATGCTAAAACTTGTATGGATAATTGGTTAATTGGCACTTATAGCCGTGATAAGTGTGCTTTGCATCTTTAATAATAAACTGAATATTTATATTCGTTAGTAACTTCTTGGAGAAATAATACATTTGTGCTATATTTTTACTTTAAAAAATAATGCTATAGCAACGCTAATTAAAAAAACTTACTCCTTTTGACTACTCCAACTATGCTTTAAATGTTTGTGCTACTAGTTGACGACATTAGTCGAAAATCAAATTCAAAACCAATAGTTCTTAGTTTTGCAGAACGTACCCACAACAATTAGCCTACTGTTGATAGAACTATATAGTAATATTTGTTTATTTATAACTTCTAACAAAGTTCTTCAAACTTTCAAATTCTTTTCCTACTTTATTCAGGCGTAAGAATATTCACTACTCCATATCATGCCGTAGGTTTCATAAGAGGCGACAGAGGGAAATGAAACAGGAGATGGACAGTATATATAGCAAATATCCCCCAATGATAAAAATGATGAACCAAAGTTCTTATTTAGCCTTAGCGTTTTTATGTGGGAAATTAAAATCAAATATAATATGCTTTACCGTGTGGTTTGTAATAAAATCCATCACTCTATTTCGTCCAGTGGGTGACGAAATAGGCGAATCTGTAAAATATAGCGTCATCATCATCATTATAGCCCTTCACAAGTCCACTGCTGAACATAGGCCTCCCCCAAGGAATGCTACAAAGCACGGTTCTGAGCCACCTGCATCCATCAACTTCCTGCATGTCTTACCAGGTCGTCGCTCCATCTAGTGGGGGGTCACCCTACACTTCGCCTACCGGTACGAGGCTGCCAATCGAGAACCTTTTTTCCCCATCGGTTGACGGTTCTTCGAGCTATATGGCCGGCCCATTGGCACTTCAGCTTACTAATCCGTTGGGCTATGTCGGTCACTCTGGTTCTACTGCGGATATCCTCATTTCTAAGTTTATCACGCAGAGAAAACCCGAGCATAGCCCTCTCCATAGCTCGCTGAGCGACCTTGAGCGTCCTCATACGGCCAGCAATTAAGGACCACGTCTCAGATCCATAAGTCATCACTAGCAACACGCACTGGTTGTAAAATCTCGTATTCAGGTTTTGCGGTACACGGGACGAGAAGATGTGTCGTAATTTCCCGAACGCTGCCCAGCCGAGTTGAATCCGTCGATTGACCTCTCGGTCGAAGTTGGACTTACCTAGTCTTCTTGCTTCGAGCTTAGTCTTCGAGCTTAGTTCTCCCAACAACTACCGGCATAGGTGTGACATGGACATTAAACATGATCTGTGTTTTGTCCATATTCATCATAAGACCTATCCGTTGGGAGACACTATTGAGGTCATTGAGCATAGTGCTTAGTAAATCGAAGGTGAGTGATGTACTCGCCATTGATGTTAATACCGTATCCTTTCCAGTCCAGTAGCTTGAAAACGTCTTCCAATGCAGCGGTGAAGAGTCTTACTCCTCTCTGCAGTTGGATAGGTTTCGTACTCTGGTTCTGTACTCGGATAGCCATCGTAGCCCTACTGTACAAGCACTTCACTGAAGTGAAATATAGCGTAAGACGTGAAATATCCAGACCGGCGATGGGCATCGTCCATATTACGAGACGTCTGGTACTTAGTGCGTTCGACAATCCGTCGACAAGAAGATTAAGGAAAATCCTCCGTCCGATGGGAGAGTTTTACGGGCTGATGATGATGAATATACTTTCTGCTGAATTGATGTATATTTGTAGCATCCTAGGTTATTATAGATAAAGAAGTCTACTTGTACTCGAATCACTCCTTTGGTACCAATCTATAATAACCGTAAAACTTTAGCTCATACTTAGTGTCCAGATTCCAGAAGTACATCCGATATAAAATTATAAGCACTATTATTACAAAACAAAACTGTTTCCGATACATTTAGCAAGAAATTATTTACTATTACAACTGTCCCAACGCAATGAAAGCAACGATAAAAGAATCGAATGCTTTTGATGCGATTAGATAGAATAGGGATAATGATAGTCGTCCCGATTTGGTCAGAGCCAATCCATCACTCAGCGAAGATTTATGTACGCTACGAGATCTGATATACAATAAAAGTCATGAGCGTGTTGTCAGGAATAACGGTAAAATATTTATGTTTTCGTCAATTTTTGATGAAATATACACTAGTTACTTTATCATGATACACTTATTTGATAATAATTTAATAAATATAAACCTATATAAAATTTTCGGTTGGAATATAGAAAACTTTTCATTTCAAAGTGATTTATTTAAACTGTGAAAGTGTACTTTGTCAAAAAATAATCAGTTAAAATGAGTCTATAATCTATTTTTTCGAAGTCGGTTAAAAATAATATATTGTGGTATCAGTGACAACAGTGACAGTAGCGAAACAAAGACAAAATTTTAATTTATATGGCCGACACATTGTCACTTCAGCTTACTGACCCAAAGTCAGTGAGGGCTTTGTCGGTTACTTTGGCTCTACTGCAACATATACTCACTATGACGAAGTCTTAGGGAAACACCAAAGCTCGCTGAGCAACCTTAAGCTTCCTCATACGGTCAGCACTGATATGCAGGAAATCGATAGATGCAGGTGGCTTATTAACGTGTTTTGTGACATTGCTTGGGGTAGACCTATGTTCAGCAGTGGTCTTGTGAAGGGTACATCCCTTGATGATGATGATGATGATGATGATAATGAAAATTTGTATCTTTATTACGCTAAACCTATAATACTCAAAGTGACGGTCAGCAGCGCCAAATCAAGGTCCCTGGCAAGAAAAACGTCATCGCCTTTTTTTCAATAATCAGTTGAGCCTAATTCCTCCACATGTTACAAAAATAAGTACCTACCTAGGACTAACAAAAGTTTTTTAAGAAAATAAAAAACATTCCTTTTAAGAACTTAGCACATAAAATGTTAATAAAATATTATTTGCAGCTCAACTTCTTTCATTTACATTTCGGGGAAATTGTTTTTTCTAGTATTGTTTTGGGTATAAGCAGTGGTAAATTTTACAAGTGTTCAGTTGACGTGTACATTATTATTATTTAAGTTATTTTTAAATTAATTTAAAACAAACGTTACAGTTTTTTATATTTCAGCCAGCGTTTAACTACAAGCTGGTACAAGCACAAAGATATACGTATGAAATTGTGCACATTACTTTAACTGCTTTAACTCACACCCACGGGCTTAAGTTACAGCTTTGATTAAGAGCTTATTCATAAGATAGTCGTATTAATACAATAATAAATACAAATTTTTAAAAAGTAATAATTTAAAAAAGTACATATTTTATTGATGGAAGTACCCAATTTGTAATTTCTCAACGTTTCCAACCATCATAGAGAATTCTAAATTTTTCATAGGTGAAAATCCAATCCCCTAATTTGCATGGCAGCTTCAAAACGAGAGTTAACTATTGTTTTATGCTTTGCTTTGTCACCTTTCATTCATTACGTTTCAATATCACTTCAATTTAAATTTCAAATTCCGAGTTGAGTTCAGTAAAAGTTATAACGTAAACAATTAATTAAAATAAATTAAAGAAATTATTTCCTTCAAACACTTTATTACGGAAATTCAGCTTCACTGTCAATTAGTTATTAGTTAAAGACCCCATACAACACCTGATGTTTTTAGATCTCCACAATTAATAGCTTTAGACTCATTGTTGAATCCTTAACTATATATTACAATAACAATAAGTCAATGTTTAGTAGCACTTCTAATCACACAAATAAAACAACATATTTTCGAAAACAAAAGCTGCGCGGATAAATACATCACGAGAGCATTAAATTCACAAGGGTCAATCGATCCGCAGCGGTTTTATTTGCAATATTGATGCGACTGCTTTAGCATTACGGGCAAATTTAATGAAACCACAAAACCATGCAAATTCAGTACGCTGAATAACGTGACAAAATGAAGGATACCGATCTAAGCATCTAAGAAAGTATGGACTATTATATTTTAATAGGGCACAAATATTTTAAAAAATCCACACCAACGATCTAGTTATATACTCGTATTTCTAGAGCGCTAAATAACATATATAAAAAACACAATGATCAATATATAAACTTTTACATTTCATTATCGAACAATATACGAAAACAGTCAAATTATGGATTCATCGCATCATCTAAATGGAATTATTCATGAAGTCTCCGATCCAACAACACGGGTTCTAAGAGTCAACTTGATTACTACTAGGGAGAATTTGAACTTCAAATTTATTCCACTTGCTAAAATCTATGGAGATATTTTTACGAAATGCAGAAAGTTAGGAACTACTCAAATTAATGTAAAAAATCAAATTATGTAAAATCAAAATTAACTTAAGGATCAGATTGGAAAACAATTAACACTTAAGTAAGATGTAAACAAAATAACTTAAGCACTTAAACAGTAGAATAGCAAGCTAAGTTGGAATAAAAACAAAATTAACGGAAGAACAATGAATGGCCATGAAACTCCCACCCGCCCACAGCGGCATTGCAAAATTTTACTGTATCCAAAGGGAATACTTTCAGTGAACTGGTCTTGGGTACCTATTAGTAGAAATAATGAGTACTTAAGTCCGCGAGCCTCTAACTTAGCCGTAATGAAGCCGTTGAAACAGCCAATCTACTAGAAAGCAACGATTTAATCAACTTCTTTACAAATTTTTGTTTCCAAGTTATTTAAACAATAGCCTTTCATCAGATTAATCTTTTTATTTTGTTCTAAGGAGACTATAAAATATCACTGAAGCCATTTTTAAGAAACCCGCAATGTTGCGAACATCATTTGTCTTTGTTACCATAAAATAGAACGAAAATGTATCACATTTGACTTCATTAATATAACATACGTGGTGGTAACATACGTAATGATATATTGTACTTGTCATGTTCAGGATTCTGTTTTCGTATAAAGAAACCTTATAATTTTGTTGTGCCTCTGTACCAATATGTCACAGTAGCATAACTTCTAAGTGTTTTGTTTGGATAGGATTCAATATACTATGTCTCAATTACAGATAAGAAAATAATTACAAATATATTTATTTTATGTACTGTGTGTACTTTACAATTATGAATGGTGAGGACGCTTAAAAAGCCACACCGAACCTGTATCCGAGGCAAGTACAGCCTCATAACTGACGATTTCGGATGATGTACCCTGTGGGACGTCATAGCAGTGCGGACTTTTCTATCCAGGGCATTAAGTTAGTTCTGAGCACTTAGTATACCAAAGGTATATGTGGGAACATGAAGGATCCAACCGTTATATGCGCCTGCCGCCTTATTCACATCCGACCAAAGACTGATCGTGAACTAATTGTTTCATGTCCACTTCATGGAAACCTATGTTTTGATAAGCCTATGTACTCAAAGTGAGAGACCCTCTTCACCTTGGAACCCTTTCAACATAGAGAATCGCACTCTTATCCGTCCCTAGCTCCATTCTGTTAGAATTGTTTAAATCACAAATGAAGTTTAGCAATTCCATAAGACGGGAGCGACTGGAGGGAACTTGAGATTGTTTTGAAGTATTTTGTTTATTTATTTATTTGGAATATTTATATACTTAGTATTCTCTTTACCGTATAGTGGCGATGCGGTGTAAGAATATCCACTACCCCATATCATCCCGTGGGTGTCGTAAGTGGCGACAGAGGGAAACAAATCAGGAGATGGGCATCAGCATCTTACTAATAACTACTAAAGATAAAAAACTGCGGTTGCCAACCCGCTTGCCAAGCGTGGCAACTAATGAAAATATCGCCACTATGAGGCAATTTAAGGGAGGCCTGTGTCCAGCAGTGGACTTTAATAGGCTTTATTAATACATATATTAAAATTTTACATAAGATAAAATATACATAATTATGTCGATTATTTATTTTTTATAATAATTTTTATTAGTATATTATATTCCAATAGAGTTTTTGTCGTTTCTATTGCGCGTCCATGAAATATTTCACAAAATTTTTATGTATAACGGATTTAACATTTAAATCAACATCACGGGCCCGCATTCGTTAAGCCGATTTGAATCACAAAAGACCTTACTCGGAAAACCCAGAGAAACCTAAAACGTTTCGTATATCCAAACCTTTTTAATCCATTCACCCGTACTTTCGTAATTTATGCACCAAAGCGATGTGAACACAAACTATAGAATAAACAAGTTACTAAGTTTTGCTAAAATTATATCACTCGTGCGTAAAATTACAACAGGAAAGCTTACTATTTTATTTTAATCAAATATTTTATAAGTCCTCTCAATGTAAATGAATTTACTCATCGCCATCATCATTTATCCGTAGAAGTCTACTGCGGGACACGGGCCACTGCTAGACGTTCTGACCAGCACGGCTAGCATGGGCTGGGGACAAAAATTTATTCCCCGATTATATCCACTGACAAGAGATAAAATTATCTTGTCCTCATGCCAAAGCACGGCAACGGGAAGAAGTATATCCCCGTTTGACATAGCGAGTAGACATATATCTCCCGTCCGAAGCATAGAGCCAAATGAAAGATAAAAAATTATGTTTTTTTGACATTTGAAAGGAACAATTTTATCCTAGTTCATTGGATGTGGGTTTAAGTTTATATTCATACAAAAAATCTATCTAAGTCTAAGTCTATCTCCCATTTTATCTACTGTGGATATTATATCCACCGGTGTGCCCATGCTCGAAGGGTGGATAAAACTAAGCGAGGAGATAAACATTTTCTCCTTTCCCCGGGGATAAAATTGTCTCCTGCCTATGCTAGCCCTGCAGATGTCTCGCACGTTCGTAGCTGTTCCCTTTCAGTCTGGGTATTTTACGCTGACGCCGAACATAAAAACATGATTATACCACCTATCGGAAGCCATGAGATTTTTCTGGCATTCCCCAAGGTTGCTTCTTAAGACATCCACGGCCCGAATTAGGTGGTGGATCTTACGTCACCAAATGTTATATGTAGAGATATTTTTCTCCTGTATCTCCTAAATCTTTAACACATATTTTAAACTACGAAAGGCAGGCGTGAAAAACTATCATAATCGTAAGGTAAGAATTAAGTAAGTATTAATACATAAGCTGATTTTTTCCAAAAGAAACGTATAAAAACAGCACAAGCATCTTCGAATTAACTACAGACATACCTGAAAGGATGTGACGGCCAGTTGCGATAGGCCATCAACGTAAGGACCAAGGACGGCATGCTCGCGTACACGGAGCGAGCGCCGCGTTGTCTCGGGGTCCAGTAAGTCATGCACGCGCTCGTTGTAAATCTCCATGTACGACACCTCCACCTGGGCATACAAAACTAGTGAAACAACTGATATAAAGATAACATGCAACTTCTTCATCAGCCCGTAGAAGTCCAATACTGGACTTGAACATTTATTTTTGTTATGTTATTTTACTAATGAAATTTAATGAGTATTATAAAATATAGAAAAATATATGACATTTTATTTATACAGAGAAATCCTATATTCGGAGAGGCACATTTCCACCAGTAGACTTTTATGTGCTGATGAGGAAGAACCACAAATGTAACTCTCTGACCATTAATCTCATGTAAAGTAATGAGAATGTTTTAAGACTTCAAACAACCACGGCTAGACAGGAAAATTTGGTAAAGACAGAGAAATTAAGCTTAGAGGACTTCAGTTCGCTACAAAAGAATTTTAACCGCGCTTTTTCGGTATTATTTACGTTCATCGTTCCTTAATTCTTTTCATGTGCTTATAAAGATAAAAGCAAAAAAAGATAAAAGTTAAATTACGTCTTAGTAGCATCCCTCGGAGATTTTTCTTACCATTACTTTTTCAGCCTATCGAAAGTCCACTACTGAACATAGACCCCCCATTGAATTGCCTAATAGGGGGCATATTTGCCATTGTTTCCACGCTTGGCAAGCGGGATCGCAACCGTAGTTTATTATTTTTATTCAGCTGTTATTAGAAAGATGCTACTGCCCATCTTCTATTTTAGTTATGAAGTAGTGGACATTCTGATACCACCACTACACGGTTAGCACGTTACATAATTTTACATAATTATCATTTTTATTTAACCTTAAATTTAAGGTTATAATAATCTCTAATTTCTAAAGCATGGAAATAATTTGTTGAATGAAATACAGAATTGATATTGTTGAAACCCAGAATTTAATTTGGCGCGTTCAAATGTATGCAGCACGCACCGATAAACGCTCTCCACTCAGGTTTTAACCGAAGAGCTCTTATGTGTTGCAAGTGACGAGGCTTGTGGCGTAGAGCGATGAGGCTTTTAGCATACATTTTGACCGGCTGCCATCATTCTAATACAAGAGTGTGTGTGTGTGCTACGCTTAGGGACATGCGGACGTTTTCTTTGTAGCGCAGATATAATTTGATTTGGGAATCACTGTCAATGCTCGTCGGAGAATAGTGATACATATAAATACATCACCTTTTGCTAGACACGTTTCATTTTTCTAAAATATATTCGAAGGTACACTGTGATATTTCAACGAATCGCACGAATAATAATATGTTATTTTCTTCTGAAACTATGTAATGTTATTGTCTCGAAACTCAAATTGTCTTTCCAAACAAACACCTCGGTGACAATTCAAATGGATAAGTCGCTATCACACCAGCCTTTATAAATTGCACGTTAAAGACGAAAATCGCATAACACAAAACGTAGAAGGGGCGATTTTCTCCCCACAGTTGGCCGAACAAAATGACATTTGACAGGGGAACAGCACTGTGCTCTTTCCCAGTGAGAGCATTTTCCTTGTCTATTAGCAACGTAAATAATTGAAAAATCGAGTTACCGTTGCAAGGCACGATATTTCATAATAAATTTTTCTAATATATTTTTTTATAGCAGTTAGCAGATTATTTTAGCCGACTTCAAAAAAGGATTCAGGTACACAATTCGACTATTTGTTTGTTTTTTGTATGTATTTTTTATTTGTTTTTTGTTGCGCGATCTTCGTCAATTGTAAATCGATTTTAATGATTTTGTTTTATTAAATAATCTATAGATTATGGGGTATACCCAAAGGCAGTTCGATTTTAATTAGCAGAAAAAATTCTACCCCTAAAGTTAAAAATTCTAGTGTTATAAAATATATTTTCTTTTATGTAACTTTTGTAATTACTTAAACTATTTTAAATTAATTAATAGATAAATGGCACCAAAGATTTTCGTAGCACCACTAAGACGATTCGTACAAAACTCAAACGACCCTTATGGGAGAAACAGACTGATCCCACGTACGCAACGTATGCGATGCAACGCTCCCACATTGGTGTGCACACTTGACCTACGTATGCAACGTACGTTTGGCTTCAGACACTCTTGTCACTTGTTAGCACACGCACGAGTACAAACTTATAGCATGTTTTCTAATTCTGAGAGTGAGTTTGAAAATGATTTACTTAGTTTGATGTTCATAAACGAATATATCCACGCCATAAAGAAAAATAAAAAGTTAAGAAGCGAACATATTGGGTATATTATGATATAAATAATCAACGAGAGGAGTTTGGAGAATACCATACATTAATTAAGGAACTGGAAAATTATGACGAACGATTTTTTTTGTACTTTCGTATGACAAAAGTGTAATTGGAAGAGATTCATAAAATTATTAAAAGTGATATAAAAAAAGAAAATACACATTTACGGAAGTCTATTGGTACCAGAGAAAGACTCGCAGTGTGTAAAATTAAAAACTATAAGTAGTAAAGAACTGTCCTTGGTTGAGTGTAGTTTTATTTTATTTGTTTCCAGGTAGAGGCGTAATATAGATACTTACGTAATTTTCTTCATTTACTTGTAATTAAGTACCTAATTTTAGGTAGGCATTGGATTATAGTTTACATTTAAAATTTTTTTAATATTGAAGGCAATAAGGTGCCTCACTGTAGTACCAATAATTAGGGATTGACCTTACTTATTTAGGGCAATCTCTTATCTTTTGTATGGGAACCAATTTTTGACTTGATAAATTCGGAAGCAAATGCGTTGTGAATTACGTTATTCCGACCATTTTGTTGTTTTTTACAATATCAAACACAAGCGTATAGTTTACCCAATAATAATATAAGTACATTCTTAATGCCTTACTGAATCGATGAGCTGTTCATTTTCCATTTTGGCAACAAAACGCGTGCACGGTGCAAGTGTCTATTTGTTTATGACCTGCTACGCGTAAGTTCTAGGAACACACTGGTCGTACGCGTGGGATTGCATACGAACATCCCCATCTACCTTACCACGCCGATCTAGACATCGCAGATCGACGTTGCGTCGGACACGTGTGATTGCGTTGCATACGATAAGTTTGTTTCTAATGCATAGTTTTTTATACAAAATCAAGAGTCCAGACGTCATAATGCGTTGCATACGTTGTGTACGTGGGACCAGTCTGTCTCTACCTTTATTATCTCTTCCGCTATTACACGGAAAATTTACCTTTGAGATAATGTAATACGAAAAAATGATATAATATGACAAGTTACCTTGTAAGTTAGTGCGGGCGGCGACTGCTGTTTAGCAATCCTCTCGAACAGCGCATCACACAGCCGCGGTATGATGCCGCCCTCAGCCCCCGGCGAACCCATCATGGTATACGATTTGCCTGAGCCTGAAGCAAAAATATATTATTGTTAAAAAACGTTCACGTCATAAAAACGACTTCAAAGAATTAGAAAGAAACAAATAATTTCCATGTAATAACTTCAGAAGTCAGAAATAGTCAGAAAAGAAAATTAGTATTAAAAGTCTAATTATTGACTAAGGCGTAATATAACAAACTTAATTGTCGTCTTAATAGTTACATTAAAAACTCCATCTCCTATTTTTCCATCCTTACGGGTGGAATTTTTTCTTTAAATTTATATTTTATTTTATTTATTTATTTATTTATTTATTTCATAGACAGTAGGAAGTATAACAATTAATAAGTGTAAACATAAACTCTTTGAGTTTTACCGTACACCCCACGCCGTCGATATACAATAATAAAGATTAAAATTATTTATAACAATATTTGCTACACTTCATATATACATATTTAAAACAATCATAAGACAGCCACACATTTTATAAACACCATGCGGGTATATCATAAAATAAATTTATGTAAAACCTTTGTGGACGTTCCTATGCAGCACTGTCTTCATTAATTGATACTTTTTATTCTACAGAATGATGTATAAAGTGTGGTTTGTGATTATTATTATATAGTGTTGTTAGTTTATTATTTATTACATATGTTTATTTTATGTATATGTTTTGTATGTGGATAATTTTGTTTCATATTATAAATAATAATATTTTAGTGTTTATATTATGTATATGAATACGTGAATTTATTAATTGCTATTATGTAGATAGATACAATTATGTTCAAATGTATTAGTTAATGTGTATTATTGTGTAATGCTTAAAAATTCTGATGTATGTTATGTACTTTTTGTTTATTATTTGTAGAAAATATTGTTTCAAGATTTTTTAGATTTTATATGTTATCTTTTCGCTAATAGCATTAGGAATAACGTTAATTAGGTAAGGTATTATGAAATTTAATCGTCTTTACCATACAGGTTATTATAAGAAGGTAGTTGTAGTCTAAGGTTATCTTGTCTACGGATTGAATAATTTTGTGTAGTTTTGTAGATTTTCAGTAAAATAATATTGTGATAAAAGAGTAAGTTCTACTTTTTCATGAATTGGTAAAATTTTACAAAATGCAAAGAGCTTACGGTAATCTTTAAAGGAATCTTTTATTTTTATAGGAACTATTCTTTTTAGTATACGTAGCTGGAGTGAAAAAATATTGTCTAGGTATGTTTTAGAGGTTCTTCCATAACTGGACAACCCATAGGATATTATAGACTCAGCCAGGGACTTATAGAGTAGTAGAAGTGTTTTATAAGGTATTTTAGATTTTATAATTGAGAATTTAGCTAATATTACCCTTAGTTTGTCACTCACATGGTTAATATGCTCCTTCCAGTTTAGCCGATCGTCGATTACGAGTCCAAGGTATGTGTATTTACTTACTTGTTCTATGGTGTCACAGTTACATTGCAGAGTGTTATTTGATTGTTTTAGATGTAGACATTGATGGTTGTGTGCTATAAGTTTTAATCTAAAAGTGCTTCTGTTTTACTAGAGCTGATGTAAATTAGTTTGGTTTTATTGGAATTAAGTACAAGTCCAACATCATGAGACCATTTTACTAATATGTCAAAATCGCTTTGAAGTCGAGTAAGGGCATCTTCTATGTTTCGTCCTGTGGCAACTAAACATGTGTCGTCCGCAAACTGGTACAGCTCACACTGTTTTATTGCGTTTGAGATTATTTACGTGGGTGAGGTAATGTAAGGGTCCTAAAACGGAGCCTTGGGCAGTGCCTTCGGTTGCTAAAACTGAGAAACTATCTACATTATTGACCCTAACTTGATAGCTTCTATCATGTAAGTAGTTTCGCACCAAGTTAGTAGATTACCTCTGACCCCTGTCGTTCAAGCTTTGTAGAAGCTTGTCATGTCTGAGTATCAAATGCCCTACTATAGTCAACGAAGACGACCAATGTATGCTCTTTTTATCTAAGTGGTTATAAATACTGTCAGTGAAAGTGGATAGCAGTTGAGTCGTGCTTTTATGTGGTTGAAATCCGTATTGGTTGCAAGTTAGTATACTATTATTGGCATAAAATTGTTGTATTTGAGTTCCTACATATTTTTCTACTACTTTGTTGATCGTAGGTAATATGGTTATTGGTCTATAGTTGAGGTAGTCCGCCTGGCTACCTTTTTTATGAATTGGTCTCACAATGCCGGTCTTTAGTAATTTTGGGTATTTGCCAGTGAGAATGCATGCGTTTATAAGTTTAGCAATGGTTAAAGAAATTTTGTCACATATCTTTTTTACATCAATGGCTCTTATCCTATCTACTCCGGGAGTTTTGTTACTATTAGAGATTTTAGTATTTTTGTTATTGATTTGGGTTCTGCAGACCTAAATCTCATACTCACATTTGCTGATACTGCATAGGTTTTTTTGTCGAGTAATGGTTCGGGACATTTTGATATTATTTGTTTGACACTATTATTGAATGTGACAGCGAATTTATTTGCAACGTCTTTCGATGAGTTATTGCTGCCAAAAGAGCGTTCTAAGCCTTCATCTATAGACGATTTTATTCTACCTGTTAATCTGTTTAAGATAGACCACAAATTTTTAGTATTGTTTTTGTTGGATATTATTTCTGACTTAGTGTTTTTGTTTTTAGTTTTTTGAATCAATGCATTGGCATTGTTTCTAGCTTTATTGTATTTTAATTTTAAAATCATATTATTTGTATTTTTTATCCATTGAAGAAATAAATTATCCCTATACTCACAGGCTTTGATGATTTTATTATTTATCCAGTTGTTATTAATTCGCGTTCTTTTAGTATTAATTTTGATTGAATATTCTGATTTTTATAGCATTCTGTAAATGTTGTATAAATATAGTTGTAAATATTTAAAGGCAGGTCATGTCGTAAGTCGGCGCCCAATCTATCTGTTCTAACAGTGAATTCAATTTTTATTATTTAAACATATTTTATATGTTGGGACAGCCTGTGTTCGTGGTCCTACATAAGCTATTATAACCGCCCGATGGTCGGCCAGTGTCGTACCGATTGCCGCTGTGTATAGGTCTTGTGTACGGGATCGTGCGTAAATGTGATCTATGCAGGTTTTACTTATCCTTCCATTATTTAGTTCGATCCTTGTATGTGCTGTGATCCCGCACAAAAGACCTAGGCTGTGTAACATGTTGTTGTATTTATGTTTTGCAGGATTGTCTAATTTCAGATCAATGTTTATATCGCCTAGTAAGTATAAGTCTGTGTCACAAAGTAATTGTCGATTAGGTTTAGGAGTTCGTCAATAAAAAGGTTTTACTCGAGCTGGGAGGGCGGTATATGGCACATATATTCGTAATGTAATTTGAGTTAGTGGTGATTGTTAGTAATATGTTTTCAAAGTGTTTTGTTTTATAGTTTTTATTTGCATTTGTGTTTGTTACTGACGTAAATGATTATACCGCCACCCTTCTAGTTTTTCTTAACGCCGTAAACATTTGATAGCCATTGATATGAAACAAACAGCTAGTATTATCCATTACATTAATTTCAGTTAGAATTACGACATCTAGGTTTATTTGACGTTATTATGCATTGTTCAAGTGCTGTGAAATTTTTAATTAGGGATCTGATATTAAAATGAATGCACAATAGATTAACATGGTAATTAGGAATATCTTTTAGAAATTGATTTATATTTAGGCAGTCAGATATCTCACAAATGTCATCTAACATAATTCAATTATAAAATGAGTTTAGACCTTACGGCTAGGTATATGGATAAGTACAAATTTAAGAAAGCTTAGTTAGAACATTTAGATCATGCAGGGTTTTCAATGTATAAATTTTTGAACCGTCATCCTTACGTGCCTTTACATATCCCTTCTTAAACCATACATACTTATAATTCTGGTTATTTTTTAAATCCTGCTTCGCCTGCCACAATATAATTTTATTATATTTTGTCATTGCTTCTCTGATGTACACGACATTATTGCTATTCTTTTCTGTAGGATAGATGTCTGCTACGGTAGTCTTAGTGGATTTTGCTGCTGATATCCATTTCTCTTGTGAAAGCTCGTCTTGAAATTCTACCTTTATGTTCGCCGGATGGTCTTTTTTTCCAGGAAGTCTTCGAATACTTTTTATTCCTTCGAGGGGCTGTTGGAGTTTCAGAGCGATGCTTTCCACCAGTTTTTTGGTATTTTCTGTGGGCTGGTAGGGAACATTTGATATTTCTATGCAATTTGTAAGTTTTCTTGCTCTAATTCTTGCAGTTGCTGGTCAAGGGCACCTACCCGCGTTTCAAATTGTTGTTCTTATTAGTAAGCTCAATATTTTTCGTTCTAGAACTTTAATGGTTTGTTTAAATGCATCTATACATTCGACTACTTCTTCAGCTTAGCACTATGAAACTGTAGAGACTCGTTCAGTTCCGCATTTCACTTTTATTGCTTTTTCAACTTCCTTAATTATTGAACTCAACAAGTTTTTGAGTTTATTAAGACGCGTTTATCCTCTTCTTCATCGTCTTCTTCTGGGATTTAATATATGCGACAACCCCTGAAATATAACTTTTAAATAAAAAAATAAAAATCATCTAAATCGTTTCATAGTTGACGAAGATTGAATAAAACAATTTTTTAAGGATTTTATCGCTTTTAATTTACTATTTTAATTCCCGACGTTTCGGGTGCTTTACAGCAACCCATGGCCACGAGGGGTACTGTGATGTTTGACGTCCCGATGTCACAGTTAGCCCGGCTACCTTCAGTTTTTATACAAAATCAATATAAAAAACTAAAACAAAATTTGAAGGCGGAAGATTTGAAGCCGGGCTAACTGTGACATCGGGACGTTAAACATCTCAGTCCCCCCCGTGACCATGGGTTGCTGTAAAGCACCCGAAACGTCGAGAAGTAAATAGTAAATTAAACGCGATAAAATCCGTAAAAAATAGTTTTATTCAATGTGTAGTGTTCGCGTAAATATAAGAAATCATTAGTTGACGAAGATATCAAGTAACATATACGAGGGGTGATCCAAAAGTAATGATAATCGGTTGCTTCAGGTCCGCATAAAAATCCAAAAAAAAAATTTTTTGCTTGCTTATATACTCACTACGTCAGCCTAAAAAAATCATATAAATAGATCCGTTTTCGGGGAGATACATTCATTTGAATACGAACTGTCAAAGAGATAACATCAACATGGAGAAAACGAAATTAGAGCTGTCATCAAGTACCTCTGTTTGAAAAAATGTCTTCAAAAGACATACACAGTGACTTAGTGGAAACATTGGGGGACTCTGCTCCTCCATATTCTACAGTTGCACGCTGGGCCAAGGAGTTTAAACTGGGCAGAACATCCACTGAAGATGAACATCGCGAAGGACGCCCATCCACGTCCCTCACTGAAGACAACGTGAAAAAAGTCGAAGATGTTGTGTTGGCAGATCGAAGAGTGACCATCAGGCATGTAGCTGAGGTCACAGGGATCTCATATGGCAGCGTTCAAAGAATCCTTGCGAACGAGTTGCATATGAAAAGGTCTCTGCGCGTTGGGTACCCAGAATGTTAACCGACGAGCAAAGAAAAATCGAGTTGACATTTCGAGGTCAATCTCGAAAAGTTCAAACAGATCAAGAAATTTTTGTTCCGTTTTGTGACTATGGACGAGACCTGGATCCACAATTTTGATCCTGAAACGAAACAACAATCGATGACTTGGAAGCGAGCCTCCTCACCGACGCCAAAGAAATTCAAAGTTTCAAGTTCGGCGGGAAAGGTTATGGCATCTGTTTTTTGGGACGCTCAAGGCATAATTATGGTGGAATATTTGGAAAAGGAGCCACTATTACGGGCTCTTACTACGCAGACCAAATAAGAAGATTACGGAGGCCATTAAGGAAAAAGACGCGGCAAACTGCGAGCTGGAGTGCTGTTTCACCAAGACAACGCACCGGCTCACAAAGCCGCAGTTGCGATGGCTGCCATTCAAGAAACGGGATTCGAACTGCTCGAACACCTCCTATTCGCCAGATCTAGCTCCTAGTGATTTCTACCTCTATTTCTATCTTTCCTCGGCTCAAGGAATGCCTCCGAGGCAAGAAATTGAAGACGATAGCGAAGTAATGGCCGCTGTTGAAGCGTTTTGGGAGGGTCAAGACAAAATTTTTTCAAAGGAATCCTGGGTTTAGAAAAAGATGGACTAAATGTATTGATTTGTTTGGAGACTATGTGAAAAATAAATTATTATTTTAACTTTAATTACCGTGTTTTATTTTCATTATCATTACTTTTGGATCACCCCTCGTATATCGAATTGAGAACCTTTACTGGAGTCGTCAAGATACATAATACATTCGTAAAAATTATTATAAGTTTCGTAAAAAAATAATAAGTACATTATTTTATTCCGAGCAAAAGTAACACAATTTATTTTTGAAGTAATCTTTAATTGATACACTCAAATAAGTTTTAAGGGTCAAATAAGGTTCACGAGCATTAAGCTCAAAAAGTGAACACAATTTGTTGGAACTGACTCCTCCGATTTTCCAACATTTTATATTAAAGTGTAGCGAACTGTTGGTAAACGATACTCATGAAACAACTTGGATATCTCGTTATGCATCTCCTTGTTAAATTAATTTCAAAGGTCAAGTTTAACGATGAATAAGATGAAGGAAATATACAGATATAGATTTGCATGTCTATATTTCGTTGAATATTTCATTCCATTGACGGTAGAAACTTATTATTAATACATTATCTGTTCACAAGCAAGAGGTCTTAACGGGAACCAGTCAATAATTGGTAAGACGCAAATAATAAGATAATTATTGTTTTAAATAAATTGTTATATTAAATCTCATGGTAGAATAAACCTTTAATCAATTCTTCGTATGTTCACGGGTCGACGGTTTCACTTACGTCGTCACACCGGTGATTTAACTTACAAAAAAAATCTGTGTCCCTAAAATTAAAGATTACTAGCTTATTTTTCTACTTCCTACGATTTTTTAAAATTTACGTTCATCCCTTATACTTAAAACATCCCTAACTAGGTTAATTTTGACCGGAGGGAAAAAATCATAAAACCTTTTTTATGTAAAATTTTAAGCTCTACAGCATTTTTATAAGATCTTTTTTTGTCAATTTTTTACCGTTTTCGAGTAATTGCGAAAAATCACATTTGACAATCTTTTTTCAACCCTTGCCGGGAGTCACGAAAACCTTTACACATTGTTTTTGTAGCATTAAAACTACATTATATCAAAAATGCAAAGTTGAGTGCCAAAATTTTGATTTCAGACATTATTTGACTTAGTCATAATAAAACAATTTAAAATGTCATTATCATGATTTCATTCTAGGTATATGTGCTTTCATGCTATGTGAAATGAGGTGGCCCTCGATCAAGCAATAATAAACTCAATAGTAGACTAGGTAATGGGACTCCTTTTCTCCGAGAGTCCGTCTGGGTAGGTACACCCTTCTATCCGTTTATGCCGCTTATTTGTAGTGCACTGCTGTATCAGGCCATAAGGCTACCATCTTAGAGGTGACAACACAGCAGCATTAAGCTGTTTTTTTACGCTGGTATATATACGTATTACATAAACAGCAATTTTCAATACTACTTCAATTAAAAGTAGATCACCGCTATTCAAAGATTCTTTTACAATTCTTAAAAACGACGCTGTCGCTCCCTTCGGTTTCTTTACTTGAAAGGGCTTATTCTGTCGGACAATTCATTGTTCAACATTTACATCAAGGTCAAGTATTCAGTTAAAGTTTTTATTATTAATTTTTAGTCAAAGTCAAAGGTGTGAGATGTCTGGTACTGCGATCGTCAATCCACCTGCTGAGCGTGGCGATTAGGCAAATCCTACCTACAATGGGAGAGGCCATGTACAGCAATGGACTTTCACGGGCTCATAATTTTAAAGAAATAATAATATAAATAGAAATTAAAATTTTTTTCTTCGAGTTCTTTATTATTCTAATTTCATATTTTATTCATGCACATTTTATATTGCACGACGTTGTGTAGGGTGTATATGTATACATAAAATAACTGACATTGCTTACATTAAAATTCTTATAGGGGGAATGTTTTATATGAACAACGACAATAAAATGTAGAGTCGTACAACGATGCGATTGGAGAATGACTAATAACCTAACTATTGCAAACACAAGTAGTGATTGTTATTAGATCTGTGATTAATGTCGTCGACAAAGCAAAATATACCTTGAAGTGTGTCGTATTAATTATAATAATAACTTTTAAAAACTCATGTAATTTCAAAGTATTATTTTTTTAAATGTATCAGTGCATAGAAAACACAATATTTAATAATTATGATTATTAACTTAACAATTCTACAAAGTTGGCTCGAAGTTGTTTACGATTATATTTACGTAGGACAAATTGTCCGACGAGGTAAATCAAACTTAGACGAAGGGGTCACTCGACGAATTCAATTCAAGTTGGCGGCGCGGTGCGGCGTTCGGGAGATTACGACACATCTTCTCGTCGCTTATTCCTCAAATACTTAAAACAAGTGTGTACAACCGGTGCGTGTTGCCAGTGATGACATATGGAATTAAGACGGTAGTCCTTCACTGTAGGCCGAATGAGGAAGCATGAGATCGCTCAGCGTGCTATGTGTTTCTCTGCTTGATGGAATCCGTAACGGTGATATCGGCAGCAGAACTATAGCAACTGCACGACTCTCTGGGGCTGGGGTCCCGAACGCGAACGATTTGGAAGTGGTCCCGAGACACCGTGATGGGACTGCGAGGGTGCTGGGGGCACTAAGTACTGCCCCCGGGACGTGATTTAATAAATCAAAACGAGAAAGGGGTCCCGGTTGCGTTCCGAATGGAGATCCCAGGACCCTCATATACGCCGATTGTGACCAGCGTGGGGTTTTAGCCGGTAGAAGTCCGGCATAACTTTTGCTCTCGCAGCCGAAGGTGGGGACTTCGGCTGCGAGGGCAGAAGAAAAGTTCGGATGAGGATTACCCCACGAAAAACAAAAAGAACTAGTAACTGTAGTAACTGACATATCTCAGTGGATCAGTAAGCTGAAGTGGCAATTGGCCGGTGGGAGTTCCGACTGCCAACCCACAATCGTAAGGAAGAAAGTTTCTATAGCTTCGTACCGACAAGCGGAGTGTAGAATTGCTCTCTACTAGATGACGTGGCTCAGGCCTTTGTGAAATTACTTGGCCTATGTTAAGCAGTGGTCTTATGAAAGACTGATGATGATGATGATAATGATGAATCCTACATTATTTTATGTAAGACCTTGTTTAAGTCTTATTTAAACAGTATAAAAATCAGAAATACAGTTTTGTTTATTCTCCTTAAATTACAAAAGAAACAAGTAAACAAGGAGCTAAATTTATTTTTTTATTAAACTAAAATGACAAACGAACTTACAATCCAACTCATGGTAAATATCGACTGCAGTCCATGCACTTCAAGAAAATAAAGTTACAGATGCGTTGTCACCTCTAAGATGGTAGCCTTATGGCCTGATACAGCAGTGCACTACAAATTAGCGGCATAAACAGATAGAAGGGTGTACCTACCCAGACGGACTCTCGGGGAAAACGAGTCCCATTACCTAGTCTATTATTGAGTTTATTAGTGAGCTTGATCGAGGGCCACCTCATTTCACATAACATGAAAGCACATATACCTAGAATGAAATCATGATAATGACATTTTAAATTGTTTTAGTCATACTAAGTCTAGGTGAGTGTAGAGACTCTTTTTACTGGAAACGAGCATCTGCACTTTGATTCTTATTCGAGGATAAATCTAAGAGGAGGAGGAGGTCAAAAAATTTGCGGAATGGCGGGGTTGGCGAAGGTGAGTTTACTCATCCAGGTATGTGCTAGTTGAGTGACTCATTGTTAGTATATACGAGTATACCAAGTTTCAGCCTAATCGGGTCATTAGCTTTTGAGTTATCAACGAGTAAACAAGTCAATCAGGAAGAAACTAGCCACTATGGAGAAAATTGAATATCGCGCCGTCATTAAGTTTCTCGCCAAACAAGGAAAGACACCTCAAACCATTTTTCAAGAGATGTCAGCTGTTTATGGTGACTCCGCTCCTGGAAAAACCATTTCAAAAAAGGGAGGGACTCCATTGAAGACGACCTGGACGGCCGATTGAGGCTCCCACGCAAGAAATAATCGAAAAAGTTGAAAAAATTGTATCGGAAGGTGCCCGGCTAAAGAAAAAACAGCTTGCAGCATTAGTTGGGGTATTAGAAACAACCATTTTAAGCATTCTACATCAACACCTTGGCATGACTAAAGTCTGTGCAAGATGGGTTCCGAGAATGCTTTCTGTGCATCAAAAACACGAGCGCGTCGAAAGTTGTCGCGAGTTTTTGGACCGCTATGGAGAGCAAAGGGAGGAAGTTATGGCCCGAATTGTAACTGGCGATGAAACTTGGGTTCACCATTATGAACTTGAGTCAAAGCAAGAGTCGATGCAGTAGCATAAAAAGGCACACCCCTTCCTAAGAAGTATAAGGTGTCTTAATCGGCCGGAAAGATGGCGACGATCTTTTGGGATACAGAAGGTATCCTTTTGATTGATTATAAGGAACGTGGTGTTTCCATAACGGGAGAATACTACGCTTTTTTACTAGATCAATTAAAAGAAGTTATTAAAGAAAAAACGCGAGGAAAGTTTACAAAAGGCGTGCTCCTTTTGCGCGACAATGCGCCCGTGCACACAAGCCATGTTGCGACGGCTGCCATTCACCGGTGCGGTTTTGAACAACTGCGCCACCCATCCAAAAATGAAGGAAGAACTGCGTGGGAAAAAATTTGGCGACGATGATGAAGTGAAGTCGGCAATTTCGGCCTATTTTGACGCCCAAGACAAATCTTATTTTTTAGACGGTATTAATAAGTTATTTGACAGATCTAGGGAGAATACATTGAAAAGGAAAAATAGTTCAATGTTTCATTTCATTATCCTTCCCTGTCATTCCGCGAACTTTTTGACCTCCCCTCGTACTTGATCCGCTACGGTTAACTGGAGTATTCTGTAATGATTTCTTATATTTACGCGAACACTACACATTGAATAAAACTATTTTTACGGATTTTATCGCGTTTAATTGTACTAATTTTGGAGTATTCTGTACTAAGGAATGAGATTGTTGCCGGACGCAATATGTACATGCTGTATTTCACCGCAGAATGAGATTTATTTTCTACTACTGTAACAATGAAAGCTTACAGATCTTTAATAGGTGTCTTTAAACAAGTAATTCAATTGTAGAAAAACACTCAAAACAATTTATTTTTGCAATTATCTAGAAAATTATTTGCTAAAGGAAAAAAAATTGAAGATCTTTATTTAAAATGTTGTTTTGAAGATGGTGATAAAGCAAAATATGTTTAAAAACGATTTCGCATCAAAACTGTCAGAGATAGAAGATAACAAGTGTTAGGACCTTTTTGTGTAAAATTACAAACCAAAAGAATGTTGTTCTTAATTTTTTTGTATCTGTTAATGTCTAAGAGATAATCAATAAAAAACTATTTATACTATCGGTTTTTCTTAATATGTTTTTCAGATAAAATATAGCCTAAATTATTCCTGGCATTGACCTCTATCGGTTCGTAAGGTTACTTCAAAATCGATTCAACTAATCTGAAGATTAGCCCGGACAGACAGAAAGACAGGCAGACAAAAAAATTAAATAGTCAATGAGCTTAATGGAAGCCAGTCATTTCGAATACAGACAGACACTATGTTTCAAAAAACAATAAAGCACAATATGACTGTATTTACTATTCCGTGTGTGGAGACGTTAACAATGCATGATTGTAAGCGAACGTGTAATTTCAAATTTATTATATATATATATATATATATATATATATATATATATATATATATATATATATATATATATAGACACTAAACGAAAAAACCATACACGTAGCATATGGGTAGTGTATTCAATAAAACGCTATTAACATTACTGATACTAGCCGCTAACTAGTTTAAGTAAGCTTAAAAATGCTTGTGTTAAGAGTGGTTCACCGTAATAGTCGAATGGAGGATTCCAACCCACGACTTTGAGTTTGCAGTTCGAACCGTGCCATTAGGCTGCCGTCGCTTTAATTTTGCATCATCATCATCATTACAGCCTTTCACAAGTCCACTGCTGAACATAGGCCTCCTCCAAAGTTATGCCACAAAGCACGGTCCTGAGCCACCTGCATCCATCGACTGCCTGCATGTCTTACCAGGTCGTCACTCCATCTAGTGGTGGGTCACCCTACACTTCGCCTACCGGTACGAGGCTGCCCTTCGAGAACCTTTTTTCTCCATCGGTTGTCGGTTCTTCGAGCTACATATGGCCGGCCCATTGCCACTTCAGCTTACTAATCCGTTGGGCTATGTCGGTCACTCTGGTTCTACTGCGGATATCCTCATTGCTAAGTTTATCGCGCAAAGAAACCCCAAGCATAGCCCTCTCCATAGCTCGCTGAGCGACCTTGAGCGTCCTCATACGGCCAGCAGAGAAGGACCACGTCTCAGATCCATAAGTCATCACTGGCAACACGCACTGGTTGTACAAATTTGCATATTTTTATGTAATATTATTATACAACATGCTCTGCACCTATAGGTGAATTCCTAATAATTTTTATTACGAAATAGCTGTTTCCCGCGACTTCGTCTGCGTGAAGTCCCGTCAAAATCGGTCCAGCTGTTTCGGAGATTAGCAGAAACAAACAGACAGACAGACAAAAAAAAATTTTTTTTGTTATTAAGTACCGTATACACTTTCATATGCATTAAGTACAAAGCTGTTATTTTGACATTACAAACAGACACTTCAATTTTATTTATTTGTATAGACGTATAAATATGTATACATATTCTATCATTAGCCTTTCAAAATGGCAAAAAAGAGGATAACATATGAAGTTTCTATCGCCGTTTCTTAGCCGTACAGAGGAACCTCATTTTGAAACGATAGTAGATTTAAAAAAATGTTGACATATATCAATCGTTTATCTTTTTAATTTCTCTTAATTTTACTTTCTTACGTCGATAAATAAAGGGCTTGTTTAACTCGTGCATCGCAAGTCTTTAAGTTCACGGATGGACTCAGGCCTTTGCGCATTAGGAATAATATGTAAGCGTAATCGTAAGTAGTAAGGCGTAAATCTGTTAACCTCACTGGTAATGCTACTCCCCGTCATCAGTCTATAGGGTTTGGGTTCAGCATGTACTAATGGATTTTTATCATTAGATAATTAATAGAATCAGGCGTTACTTTGCGGGAATCTATTATATTAAATTTGTTAAAAATTAATTTGCTAAGATCCGCATAATAAAATAAAATGATGTAACTAACTTAGTTTGAGAGCGCCTCCCGCCCTTCCTCAATAGCGTGTACTATCCCCGTCACCACTAATCCCAGCACAACTACTTCCAATACCACTACACTAGGAAAGATCTTTAACAACAAAAGACACTATCGTCAACAATACGACACGTGTTTAGCGAGGCATCTTCAGGTGATGTAGACTTGCAGTGGCTGACCACTAAGTGAGCTCTTAGCGGTAAGCCAATTTTTAAGAACTTTAATTTTATCATTAGTCTGTGTAGAAATTTTGGTATATATCCTCTTTTCATACGTTTCTTTTAATATTCATTACTTCTAACATCTTTACAAATTGCAAGAAAGAGGCAAAGATCGTTGCAAATTATATAGTAATTTCGTCCATAATCTGTTATCCGCATAACATTCAAATATTACGTTAGTGATGATAACACACCACCATTTGCTGTTTGTAGATACAATAACACAAAAAAACGACACCTAGATCTTATAATAAAATGAGTACTTTATCTAAAACATAAATTAGAGACATAAATAAACCCATGTAGGTGTAGCCGAAAAACCATTATTCTTCTCTACGATTTTTACGATAACCTCAACTCTATACATATATTTTCTCTAATCTAAATGTAAAGCGCCACAAGTACTATTTCACTCAAAGTTGATTTATGTCGTCAAAATAAAATTAAAATTTAATATTTATGTGATAATTTTTAAATAACATAATATACTATGACATCAACAGCGGGCAATAATGATTTTCGCTTTCGAAAGTCGTATACAAACCAAGCGGTCGTTAGGAAAATAGAAACGGCAAAATGTCCAATATAATCTAATCGTCATTAGAAATGTATAAAGATGGGCAAATTTACTGTAAAGTTATCAGTAATGGCTTACGGAATAACTTAAAACCGCTAAGTTCTTAATCTCTGTAGTATCTAAGTCATCTATCTAGGCGGCGGTAAAGTAACTGGAGATAAATGTATTGGACGTTTTAGAGTTTTATTTTGAACGACAATAATCGGATGCGAGAGTTGTTTTAGATAGCCAAAGATAAAGTAAAATATATTGGTAAATCCAATTGGGCATGCCCTAAGCGCATTAAAAAAATTACGTATAATATGATTATACGGATTTTTTAAAGTAGTTTAAATACACACAAGTTTTCACTAATAACCTTATTATACTTCCAATTTTCCGGTAATTTTATGTCAAACTTCAATTTAAAAAAAGTTTGGAAAATCCAAAAGTGCACGACTCATAATGCTCATATGATCATCATATCATCATTCAGGTCACTCCATAAAGTCCAAGACGTATTTAAGTATAAATATTACATTCTACTTACTTTTAGTACGTACTACTATTATTTATTCTGTGCTTTTAAAATATTGTAATAAAAATCTCTGATTATTATTATAATCAAGTATGTAAGAAATTTGGTTTTTCGAATATCGTGTATATCTCAAAAAGATCGCTGTACAACAGCGATCTTTTTGAGCCGCTGCAAACAACCGATACAGTGTCCACTCACGACGGCGATTGACGCCGAACCAGTGTTGCCAAGTCTGAAATCTAGCGGACGGTAGAATTCTTCTAAAAATACGGTAGAATTTTCGAAATTATGTTGTAATATATATTTGAAATACGGTAGAATTACCTTGTTTATTTAGTAGCATGTTATGGGTCAGAGTTAAAACATATTTTAATCAGAATCGGACAGTATAATTGTTTCAATATTTTATACATATCATTATGTTTTGCGATCATAGTGAGTGGGATTAAAATCAACACAGTTTTTCCGACGCTGTATGGCTTGCTGCGATAAGAGATTTCCTGATGGATTCTCAAGGAGTTTATTCCTTTTTTTTTATATCGTTAACTCTGCTGAAGACTCTTCGCACTCAGCATTCGAGTGTGGCAGAGACAAATGGCCAACATAAATTTGGCAAGTGTTGGAAATAGGTATTTCTCCGATGTTGGTCACGCAGTTCTGCGACCTGAAAAAAATGATTAGGCTGCTATAACAATAGAAACCAATATGAATTCACGTTGCTTCGAGTTTACATGGAAACTTACCTGGTGCCAAAATACGTCAGGGGTTGACTTAATCCAAATCTTTGTAGTATAACGGCAACTTCCGCCACTCATCATCTAGTTCTTGTTGATATTGGATTGAAGTTGGGGCAATTCTGGGTAATGGAAATAACGACGAAACTGACTCTTCCCTGTCATCAGAAATTACTTTCTAGATCAAATTTTGCTATTTCTGTCATAATTTTGTCATTAAAACAGTATCGTTTACGAAGGCCCACACAAGCTCTAATAATAAAATTTTTACACATCTTTCTGAGAGTTAACTTTCTTTCTTCATTTTCAACAGAATCTAGTTCTTTCTGGACACCTAAACCTAGATATATGTCTTTTAGGTCCTTGTGATTTATTTCTGTCATTGGATCTATAGTTTCAATAGAGGAATTTATAATTTCTGTGTAAAACCAATAGTAACAGTTCTTATAAAAGCTGTCATTTTCCATGTAGTTTCGTAATTAAAATAGATTCGCTCTGAAAACAGCTATTTAATGTTGTAAATTTTGCAACATCCAAGCCAAAAAATAGTAATGCCTTGATTATGGGATCATTCAGGCATGCATGAATATCGTGGCACCTGATTCTTCCAGCCATTTGCTATTGAAATAAAGACGTAATACATCCCATTGTTCCAGAACCTTGCACTACTGCATTTAAAGACAACCATCTAGTCTGGGCTGGTCTTAGAATTTTGTGCACATCCGCCTCAGCAAAATACTGAACTCTTTCAACTCACTCTGCCTTTTACTACTGGATAAAATAATTATAAATATTTCGCGCCATTTTTCACAATTTAGTGAAGCTTTTACATGCGTCACTAGCGCAAAGATGTAGAATGGCAAATGCATTTGATCACAATTATGCCTGGACAACGTTGACGAAATCGACTTGAAACTGAATCGTTACATCCCATCATTGTGTTGCATCCATCAGAGCCGAAACCTATGATGTTTTCCGTAGGAATCTCATACTTTTGAAATGAACCTATAACAGTATTAAAAGTTTTTCGGCATTTGCAACATGATCGGTGGTTTTCTCATCAAATAATTGAATCAAATTCCAAAACCAGTGATAACTTTACCAATCATTGGATCAAAATACCTGACCACTACAGCTACTGTTTTACTACAGCAATATCTGTGCTTTCGTCTATCAAAATTGAAAACATTTGTGATTTCAAGTCACTGATCAAGTTTTCTTTTCAGTTTCCCCAATACAGTTATTTATCACAGCTTGAACTTTAGTTCTTTTTAATCTAATATCTTTGGCTATCTGAGAATCTGGAACAACTTTGGTAACAAATCTGCTAAGTGATTCATGACATTATGAGATACCTTATGCTCAGCAACAAAAGCAGCTAATTTTATTTCTGAAGTCTTTACAATTGCTTTTCATTAGTTGGCATGGATTTAAAACGCTTACTATAGACTGTTGTTTTGGACGTTGAAGCACTACACCTCTTTAAATTATTCACGTGTTTAGTTCCTTCTTTGTGGCGTTTTATTACACTTATTTCGGCACTGAAAGATGTATTACAAACATTGCAGACCGCCTTCGATAAGTCCCTATTATCCTTTCTTAGCCAGTCACTATATTCTTTATTCAACCATTCTTTGAAACTTCTGCTTATAACGCTTTCTCTTAGCCGGTACTCGTGTTAAGCTATCTTCTCGATCAGTAGCGCTGTCGCCATCACTCTCATATTTTTAAACACTCAGATCACACACAACACAACACAACACAACAAACTCTTACGTAATTTTAAGTATTAATGAAATGTTAGTCGTATCTCGTTTATGATACAAATAAACTAGGAAAATTAAAAAGCTCTAAGTATTCATTGAAATTCAAATACATACAGCACCCCCGAATTCGTTCGCATAATATCTCCAAGCTGGTACCACGCTATTGGGGGATTTCCCGACGCATAAAACAGTGTTGTCGGTAGTAATAAAAGGAAAATACTGTAACGTAAAGAAAGTAAACAATCAAACTCGCTAAAATTATTTTAGTTTATAGATAATCATATTTAGATACGATCTTCATTGGGTATTACGGTGTATTTTGCTACCGTAATTATAATCCTACGGTAGGTGGTAGATCTATGCTGATTACGGTGTTTTTACCGTAATTACGGTGCAGTTGGCAACACTGCGCCGAACTAACTGAGTGAGTGACCCAGTCTCTATTTAGTAAAAAATAAATTCACACAAGGCTGCTAAAACACCCAATAAATCGACATTTCGCAACCGAAAATAATTAATTATAACTAAACTAAACAAAATTAAACTGCTATTTACATTCAATGGCTTCCCACATGATAGATGAAGAGTTTTAAAAATAGATTGAGTTGAACAATTGATATTTTCAAAAGTTATAGTGTTTACGAAGCCATGCGGACTTGATAAATCCACACCATAAGTCAATAAAACCCCTCTTTTATGTAAAAATAGCAATTAATCGATAAAAAAAATAATAATACGTTCAACAATCATTTATCTTTCTGACAATGTGCTTTTTATATCACTTATATGTACAATATGATTGCTAGATACGATTTCATACGACAAAACGTTGGAATCTTAATTTTTAGGCCCTAGTAGAACATACCTACGCGCTAGCGCTTACGGCATGCAATAGATTAGATTTGGAGTATTCCCAGGAATATGCAAGTTAATGCGTAACTTCAACTTCGTGTGAGGGATGATCTCGGTTGCTGGCATCCGTCCAATTGTTTAGACTTATCGCATCTTCCGTCACTGCTAAGCTCTACTGTAGAGATAATGCTATTAGATTTTTTCTGCTATATATTAAACAAGGCTATCTAGTTACCACAGAAATATATGTCGTATACAAGGAACTAACGATATCTAATCTATTGTATTTCTTGTCTTTGTCACACTTAAAGTAGGTTAACATGTTGTTATTTAAATAGAACTGATGCGATATTAGGCATCAGTTCTATTTAAATAACAACTATTATATATTGGCGAGTAATTGGAATTATTTAACGAACTACCAGGTTTCACACAGCAGCACTGCAGTTGCTACTAGTACAATTAAAGAATACAAACATTGGATGGTTTAAGATGAGAGAAAAATGGGTTTTTCTATTTTATAAGTGGTAGGTCTCCTTTTCTGCCTAGGCCACCGTCTGAGTAGGTACCACCCTATTACCTATTTTTGTCACCAAATAGCAGTGCTTACAGCTTACACTCCTGTGTTCCGGTCTGTGGGGTGTAGAAAGCCACTATAATTACAGGCTGTGAGGCATCTTAATCCTCAGAGGTGACGTATCTGTATCTGTAGCCTTCTTCGTTTGAAGTTGGCTGCAGGTGTCCATGGACAACTGACTGACTGATGGTAAGTGGCTGCAGGTAACCACAGGACCCTCAAAGTTATGAGACGTCTGGTACTGAGACCGGGAATCGTGGCGATTGCAAATCTTCGTTTCTGTGAGAGGCCCATATCCAAAAGCGGACTGTTTACGAACTAAAGGAAAAAACTTTAACTTGTTAAAATGTTTATATATATATCCTATATTTTTAAAGGACCCAGTGCAAAAAATATGGAATCCGTGACGTAAGAAAATATTACACGCTATCTCTTGTACGCTGCGCCGCGCCATAATTGACACAAAGCTGGCACCTGCAATTTTAGGTCACCCGGACACAGTACCTGCTTTAAACTCTTTTGTTCGCGTTTCAACTCACCTATATGATGAATTACATAACAAATGAATACCTATAGTGAAGTCTGAAGATTTTGATACCAAATAACACTATCTTGATAATTAGGCACATTTGTTTTTAATTTCTGTGATTAAATAAAAAGAAAAACAATTTTAATATAAACTAGTTAACCATGTGTACACCCAGCTGTGAACGTGGGGATATGTGTTAATACAAATGCCATGTTTTTTTCATCATCATCATCATTACGGCCAATCAAAAGTCCACTGCCACTACATAGTGTATTATAACAATGTTATACGTGACATAACAATAAATATACGTGGTTATTTTCAACGTGGTAGAGCTACGCTGCAGCTATATTATGGTTGTAGCACGAATGGCTCGACCAGGGTAGGACCACGCTCTCGCAGAATACCAGCGTAAAATAGCAGCTTAATGCTGCTGTGTTTGGTAGTGCGAGTTTAGAGAACCGGAGCGGAGACCCTTTTTACTGGAAAAGAGGCATTCCATCTTAGTCCTCACGGCTGACAACGCATCTGCACTTTATTCGCAAACGAGGATAAATGTAGATGTCTATGGGCCACAGCAAACACTTACCATCAGGTGGACTGTGTGCTCGATTGTCAACCTTCTCCTATAAAAAAAATAAAAAAATACGCGGCGTTATACGACTAGTCTATACTATTAATAACACGGCGCGGCGGCGGCAAATCTCCTTTTCCATGCTCTCAAAAACCTCTAAGAAATGTGAAATGCGTGTTCAAGCAGATGGACGTATGCAGGCTGTATTTTTACATTTGCATACTTATAACCGTGTCTCTTTGTTCGAGTCATCATCATTACAGCCCATCACAAGCCCACTACTGAACATGGAATGTTAACAAGCATGGGCTTGAGTTAGACTAAACATTAGTAGCTAGATTATTTGATAATATGTCGGTGGCGATATGTTTTTAATATTGTTAAATTCTTCATTATTCAAACAGCTGTACATCACTAATTGGAATGTTAAGAAGATCATTAAAATAACAACAACAAAACAAATTTCTCACAAAAACTTTTTAATTCAAAAGCAGACAGCTCCATTGTGTTTTGTATGAATGCAATGGTCAGAGATATGTGTGCAAATTTCAGCAAAAAATGTAGACAATGAGAAAACTTTGAATTATTCGCTCGTCTAACTTTCACTCCTGCACACGAAGCTACCGTAAGCATAAGCAGTACATAAGCCGCTGCTTATGTACGTACAATCATACTGTGTAGTAAAGTTTGCCAATTATAAAAAAAATTGGAACTTGGAAAATTATTATAAGTTTACGCTTTATCCTAAGTAGACCCTAGACGGTAATGCAGCAGATCATGAGAAAGTTTATAGAAAAGATAAAAAGAGAAAAGTAGTGAAGACCTGGTAAGGCATGTAGTCGATGGATTGCTCAGGACCGTGTTTTGTGGTATTCCTTGAGGGAGCCTATATTCGATGTATGATGATGATCATCTCTTTTATCAGAAAACGTCAGACTTTAAAGATAGTTTCAAATGCAACTTTGTATAGTTTCTACATTCGCTCTAGCAATAAACTTGTATCAGTTATATTTACTGGCATAATGATAAATGACGGCAAGGTAAATCATTATTATTTTCAGCCAAACCTTTTACTTTATAAAACTGCTGATTTAAATAATAAATAGCTATGCAAATAAAGTCAGCACAATAAAGCAAAAACCAAAAAACATTATCTGGTGTGGGGCTTTGTAGATTAGAAACGTGCGCCAGATTAAGTAAACAAGAGTTGAAGTTCAAGGGTCACCTGCGATCAGCAAACTGCGGTTATGTTTACCTGATGTCGTTTGAACTAGACGAGCTTTGTATAATGTCTTATGAACGAAATGTAAAGGGTTGACCTACGTTTAGCCAAAAATAATAACAGAGATAGATGTTATGTCTATCTATAATTCAATTAATAATGTGAACAACTGTAGATTTACAAAACAAGAAATTATAAATGTGGCAGTCTTGTACGAGTACAGTAAGTCACTAAGCGAAGTGTAGGGCGGCTCCCCACTAGATGTAGTGACGACCTAGTTAGTAGGAAGTCGAAGGGTGCAGGTGGCTCAGGAGCGTGCTTTACGGCATTCTTTGGGTAAGGGCTGTGTCCAGCATTGGACTTGTGAAGGGTTGTAATGATGATGAAGTGAGAGTTATTTATCAGATTTTTATAGACTTAAGTTGCATGATAGAAAAAGTCAAAAGCTTTATATTCCCCTCGAATGTAAAAAAAAATATATCACCCTAGCTTAAACATCGGGGGAAAATGTTAGTCTATATACGTCATACTACCGGGCAGAGGCCTCCTTCCGTTTTAGAGAGGGTTATGGAGCTATAGTCCGCCGCGCTGCTCAAGAGCGTGTTGCCGGATCTCACATGCGAGCATTTTTATTCCTCCAACATGCAGTTTTTCTCACGATGTTTTCCTTAAAGTAGTAGTAGATAAATTAGTACTAAAAATTGTAACAATGTCATTGGTGGAACCAAACCCAAGTTGCTGGCGTACTGTGAAATTTACAGCGTGCGCTTCTCCGCGGAGATACCATGGCCCAAATATCGGAAAAAGTATAGAAAATATCTCTTTTTAATACGTCCCTAATCGAAAGAGTATCCTCTTAAATTTTTATACTATTTATTCAAAAGCACTACAAGTTATACCACTGTGAGATTTTATGACTGAACGATCGATATTGGGACGGAATTAAATTATGAAGTGTTTTTCGTGACAGCGTAACCCCAAAAAGCATTAACATTTAATAAAAACGATTAATGATATTTGTTTCAAGTACAAGCAAACCGATGTTAATCTAAAAGTAAATGTGACAACCTTCACATCGTTTTAAAAAAGGTTTCATCGTATTAAATACTAAAAGCTTCGTAAAAAGCACTTTCGCACTCGAAACGTCTTACGTCGTATACGTAAAACAATTTTCTCCTTTTCAGTTTGAATTGCTTCATCACGTAGCCGAGGGTGAAAAACTGTATTTGTAAAAAAATGTAGCTGTCAGCGTTCTAGTCGTGTTATCTCGTAATTTTATGTAAATTCAGAATTCCCTAAAGCGTCTCCTGAGAAATATTACAGATGTTCCGTCAACTGCTTCCCTGTTATGGCCGCCAGCACGTAAATTTCAACATTGTCAGCTTGCTTTTGATTAGAAAGTGTTTTATTCATACGTATAAAACAATATTTCGTATTTAAGTGTTTTAAAAGTGATTACACCAATTTGAATATGCAAAATGAGAGGCTATGCTCTATCCATTTTACAATTGAATTCTTCAAGATACTCGTAACACATAACATTTTACATTAAAATAGTTTTATTTTTATTAATACTCTCCTCTTATACATTTATCCCATTGGTGCTCTAGCGCTCTGATACATTCCCTGTGGGGAGGTTCCTCAAATCTCTTTGGATCAAAAATTTCTCCCCGCTAGGTGTCTTTAAGTTAGGGAATAGATAAAAATTTGGTAGTGCCAAATTAGGTCAATAAGGCGGGTGAAATTCGTCGAGCTTAGCCAATGCAACAACACAGGTGTGTGCCGGAGCATTATCATAGTGATGAAGGACCCGTTATTCCGCTATTCCTCGCCATTTTTACGAATTATTCTGGTAATTTGTGCAACAAGTTAGTATAGTATTGACCTGTATAAATTGTCCTAAGTACTCAATGAATATGAACCCCCTAAAAGCGAAACTATACTAAATAATGTCTAAATCAGTATCTATACGCAGAATACACTCATACAGTGTTATTTTTATGTAATGAGAGCACATTAAATCAACACTATTTAATACGAGGGTGGATTGAAAAGTACTCGGCCTAACCAAGAAAATAAACACATACTAAATCAGTAATATTTTTATTTTTCTACATAATCACCATCAAGTTCAATACACTTTTGCCACCTCCCCTTCCAAGCATTTAGACCGTTGAAAAAAAATGATTCTTCCTTAGAGTCAAAATATGCGTCTACAGCTGCTTTGACCTCGTCGTTTGTCGAAAATCTTTGACCTCCCAAGTGCTTTTTTAGGTTAGGGAACAGAAAGAAGTCTGATGGTGCCAGATCAGGTGAATACGGCGGATGCGGTAACAGTTCAAAGCCACAGTTGTGAATTTCAGCCATTGACTGTACTGACGTGTGAACACGGGCGTTATCTTGATGAAACAGGACTTTTCTTCTGAGCATTCCTCGACGTTTTCTTTTATTTCCTCTCGTAAACGACGTAGTAAGGTGCAGTAGTAATCAGAGTTTATAGTCTGACCCTTTCAAGATAATCAATCATAATCACACCTTTCGAGTCCCAGAATACTGAAGCCATCACCTTATTTGCCGACAAAATCGACTTAGCCTTTTGGGGTGGTGAACCAGGTCTTCTCCACTGTTTTGATTGTTGTTTTGTTTCCGGTGTACAGTAATGAACCCATGTTTCGTCCATAGTAACAAAACGATTCAAAAATCATCTGCATCGGCTTCAAATAACTCCAAACAGTCGCGTGAAATAGTCAATCGCGTCCTTTTTGTTCAACTGAAAGCAGTCGCGGAACCCACCTCGCAGACACCTTGTGGAAACCCAACTCGTTGACAATGATGTTTTGAGTTCGTTCATAAGAGATGCCTATAATCTCGGCTATCTCTCTAATTTTTAATCTGCGGTCTCCATTATTAAATCAAGTACTTTTAATATTTTCGTCAGTAGTTGACGTCGAAGGCCTTCAGAGCAGGGTTCATCTTTCACACTCTCTACCACGCTTAAATTCTGCTATCCATTTTGACGGATGAATATGACAGAGCACAATCGCCTAATGTACTGACCATGTCATCATGGATGGCTTTTGATGATAGCCCCTTCTTATGGAGGTACTTAATGACGGCACGCTGCTCGATTTGCTCCATTCGCGGAAATTATGTCCGATTACTTTGTTAATAAATTTATAAAATCACAACTAATTATCGCACACGTTTCGAACTTCACACAATGAACTAGTCTGAACTGAACTAAATAATGTGGGTAGATTTGATTTTTAGAATTGAATGGATCTGCGTTAGGCCGAGTACTTTTCAATCCACCCTCGTATCAATTATATATTTATTATTCGGTGTACAGGTTTGGTTGTATTATGAATTTCCTGGGTAACATTAACAACTTAAGGTGTTTATATTGGATGGTTTGCGCATCGATTGTATTACTATATTATTTCCTATCATCATATTTTTACATCATTTATCATCATATTATGTTAACTAATCGTTTTTGGGAGTAACTCAAAAGTATTTGTTGATTTTCTGATGTGTGTGTGTGTGTGCATCAGAAGCCAAATCCACGCATTGACGGGCAGCAGTCAGTGTTTAGCTGCGATGACCTACACCTATTTGTTACCTAAAATCACATTTAAAAAAAACTTGAATACATCACACAAATTATTTGATTTTTATTCGACAACCTACCCTAACATATAATCACGTTAAAATTCTTTTCAGTATTATCAATCAGTGGATACTTAATATAAAATTCAAAATTGAATGACGATATGACAATTAAACGAAGTTATGGCACCACTATCTTCATTCAATACAAAACTTAAAATCATAACACACGAACCCTCCTCAACGCACGGTCGGACGTACATAAACGGCTCAATGAACGCACTAGCGGAACGTCATGGCGGCATCGCATTAAAAGACAGTTATTAGCACGCTACAAACACGGGGATTTGAGGTCGACTGCATGTACAACGAATTTACAATTTTATTTAGTAGGTAGTATATTGTAATCCATTCATCATTTCATTCATTGCAGACTATCAAAAGTCCACAGTTGAATATAGGCCATAGTTGCAGCGCTTGGCAAACGACTTACTGCTAGCTAACTCTATTTAATTTCCCTCTGTCGCCTCTTACGACAGCCACGGGATAATATGAGGCAGTGATTCTCTTACTGTTCTCTTACTCTTACTACACGGCTGAAAAAACTGGAGGAAAATTTACAGTAAGTATAAAATTCAAACTTACATTATATTTTCTAACATTCCCATAACATTGTCTCTAACTCGTGGATCAATTTACAACGTCTACAAGACTTTGACTACCGTCTGAAATGACATTTACTATATTCACAACCTTTTTTTGCGAAATTGCATGCATAATAATCTTAAAGGAAATTCTGTAAAAGCATTTTCCCGTTAGTTCGACGTTTGCACGGTTAGTTTCTAAAGCGGTGTTTGAATAATTAAAGTCCTGAAACGTACTGACGTTTCAATAGCGCTTTACGGTTCCCGTGGCATTTTACGTATGCAGGTTGTCATTTTGAATAGAATAATACGAAACTGCGCTCTTTGTAACTCACTCTCTCAGTGTGCCAAAATACATTAAAATTCTCTGACATCAGTACGATAAATGTTTTATAGAAAAATAAAGAACGTCGTTAGAAAAGTGGGGAGGCCTATATTCAACAGTGGACATTTGACGGGCTGCTATAATGTAAAAAAATCCTCATATCTATAACCGTTAGAGCATTTTTATACTGACTCATATTCACTCCGTTTTCATATTCTTGCAAAAAAAAAGCAAAAGAAATTGATAATTCTCATTTTCTTAGATCCGAATCACTTTTACACCCTTGAGAAAAAATAAATTTTGCTATAAGAATGACACAAATCTGCTTTTTAGTTATGACAATGAATTTGTTCAAAATTACTTCCGTTCTTTGATTTATGTCTGCGTAACCTAGACATTTCATCAAATGCTTCGCCATTACACGAAATCCTACGTGTTAGCTTCGAGCAGTCAAGTCCTATTAGGAGATCATTTAGTGACTTGACGCAACTGATAAGCCTAGCCGACAACAAAGAGGCGCAATCCCAGATAGAAATCTTATTATCTACAGAGCAGCCTAGCAGTTTGTACACGATAGATTGATCTCAACACAAATTTTTTTGTTTTTGTTTAGTTTAATACACAAACAACGTCTGGACCAAATCAACACAAACTGATGGAATGTCCGTATAACATACTTGGTCACGTCGGAAATGAGGCCGGATAATCTCAGTATCAATACCGTTGCCGTTTACTAAGCCTGTTGTCCCGTATTCAGTCGTCTGTATCGTAACTTAATAAGCATATTATAATCTATTCTCTGGAAATAAATGCAGGAAGTCGATGGATGCGGGTAGCTCAGGACCGTACTTTGAGGCGTTTTTAGAGGAGACCTATTATGTTCAGCAGTGGACATGTAATGGGCTGTGATGAGCTGTATTGATGATGATGATGATGAATAGTTTCTCAATACGTGGAAATATTCAAGTCGAAGTCGCTCGGACGGCTAAGAGTAGTTGAAATTTGAATAGCATACCATTAAGTTGATAGATAAAACATATTATATATTACGGGTTAAGCTAAATTATTGCATTATCATCTGTTCTCGATACATCGACATAGTTTCTAGTCTATCGGGCGTCTTAAAATAGATAGAAATATAATTGGAAGCTTCCGTAACATTCATGTATTAATACTTATAAGTTGTAATAAAAAATGTGTAAAACAGTTATAAACTAAATTTGGTATGCCACAAGATTCTAGCTGGATGAAAAGCTTTAATTTAGTATTTGATGCATGTGTACGCCAGTCGCAATACAAGTATATGCGCATCAGCAGAAACCCTTTGCTCATGCCGTCAGTTTCGCAACGAACGATGCGATATGAATATGCATTTGTCAAACGAAGTCAAACAGCACAATCGAACAATGAGCAAATCATTTTCCAAACGTGCTAATAGGACATTAATCAATAAGTTTGTTATTGATTGCTAATGGATAATTTAACGCGATGAGTAACAAAGGGTATATATAGTCGTTAGTTAGCAATATGAGTGATACCGCTATATAAGCGGCTTTTGTACCGCTATACAAGCGCTTATTGCTGTTAATGGTCGAACTGAACTAGGTTCCTTTCAATATGAAACTTGATTATTAGTACTATGGTACGATGGTTTAATGTTAAATATTTAAAGGTTAAGACACGTATTTCTTAAGAATAATTTCAAGAAATGGAATTTTGTACTTCATAGACATTGCAAATCTTACATTACCATTTTAATAAAACACACTTAAAAACTTCACCGTATTGTCTTTAGCTTCGACTTTGTGATCGAACTAAATCTCTCTGCAAATAAGAATATAACAAACCCCAAACTAACAAAAGCCGTCAGTACAGATGCTACAATATCACAAACAGAAAAATAAATCTCCTATAACAAAAATTAGTTATAATTACAGTTATCAATAATTATAATATACTAGCGTTCTGCCCCGACTTCGCACGGGTGATATCTGGATTTTACAACAGCGCTACCTACCGGGTCGAACTATGCCTTCACAGAAGTGCAAGCAATATGTTGACAAAGTTTTACCGCAATCTGATGAACGGTATGGCAGCACATAAAATACGAGCAAACAAATATTATTTTTGGAATGAAGTTCCTTATCGGACGGTACGAATTTAGCGGATGGGGGCTAGGCTAGGATATAAGGAAACGAGATGGAATAATATCCATCTCCCTCGCACTCTTTCTTATCTTGCCATGAACGAAATATTATTATTTTATTTTAAATGACGCTTCATTTTAATAGACGCTAGCAATTCATTTATTTGTATTTGTTAATCAATAATATAATACGTTTATCAATAATAATATACTACGAAAGGAACTTCGTTCCAACAGAGTGTTCCACGATACTCACGCATGTTCTTTTGTATATATTAGATAAAAATTAAAAACGGAGAGTTTATTTTCTATTATATTATATTAAGAGCTATAATGTAAAAAAATACTAAGCACACTCCTAAATATCTATTAACAATACATATCATATCTTACAATGACCTTTCAGAACTTTTTATAATATTAGAATAACCAACGAGCTAACAGTCCATCTGATATGAAGTGGTTACCGCAGCCCATGAATCCCTGCAACCATCTTTAAACAAAGACCACAGATGCATCGCTGAATACGAATACGCAGAATAAAATAAAATGCTCCACAGCTTGTAATTATACTGGCTCTCGTACACTTAGGACTGAAACAATAATTGTAGGTGCACTGCTGTTTGGCGCAGAAAGAGCGTAATAAATAATAAAAGAGCACCAACCCAGAGACTCCTTATAATTAATTTAACTGTGGCATATAATGTGGCATTCCTTGGGGCAGGCTTATGTTCAACAGGCGATTTTTTCAACAGATGATGAATGGATGATAATGATAATGATGACACATCCACTCAAAACCACGTATCTTCAATGTACCCAATATTAAGAATGTTTATAGCAAATTGGTGATTGCGGCCTCCTCTAGCGATACACATATAGGTACTTGGAAAGAGCATATACAAATGGTTGGCCGGAATCAAAGCTTGCTGGCTTACTAAGAAAGTCTATGCTAAAGTCTAGCCCTTGAACTACTTCGGTTATACTTAATATCAACTAGAATACTTTATCTTATATTATTACTAAATGCTTGCAGTATCCACAACTAAATATCAAACAGTGGGTGTCGTGAAGAGGCAACAATGGAAAATACTATAAAGTTCCCATGGCTCCTGACAAATCGAAATATAACAATGAAATATTCAAATCGGCGTTGGGAAGAGAGATCATTAAGACATCTGTAAGTGCGATCGCCAATCCACTTGATTAAAGCAAATCATTTCTGAAATGGAAGAGGCCAATGTCTATCAGTTAGCTGTTACGGGCTGATAAAGAGAGAATAGTATTATATATACATATTATGTATGTTACCTTAATTGATATTATTGCCAAATCGTCTTCTTATTACATAAGTCTTTACATACTTGTTAAAAATTGAATAACGTACCAGACGATCCCATAAAACATTTATACCCATTCTAACAGACTTCATGAATAAAATAATCAGCAGACAAGTGGCTGCAAACACGGGACTGCACTCAGACAACGCGATAAACGTGGGGCAAACTTGTCATAAAGTTTGGATTACTTCACGCGCGAACAAAATGTGTTCGACAAGGCATAACTGAACAGCGATTAGCGCTGTTTTTTGTTTTGTCTGTTGCTACAACCTTGTGATTAATGTACGCAACTGTATAATAAAATGAAAATATTATAAACAAATTTAGTTACAAGCAACTTTACTTAATTACATTTAATTTGTATACGCAATGGGGGTGCCGTGAAAGACGCCGTGTGGTGGAGGTGCTAGGGAATCCGTCGCCCCATTTCGTCCTGTTGGCGTCATAGGAGGTGACTATGGGAAGTCCCAAAAGGATCATTGCTTCCGATTGCAATATAACCCGAGATGGGGGTATAACATTCTGTTGTCTATGTCGGTCGGATTAAACCCTATATAATCTGCAAAAACTTCGCTAAACCAAGTTATCAGACGTTAAAAAAGTGAAAAATACAATATTAAAAGATTTATTTGTTATTTCATACACAGTATTTGTGTTTTTTATGATGACAAATGAGCACACAATCCAGCTGATGGTAAGCGAATGCTATGACCCTACATGTATCCTCGGTTAACAATCAAAATTCAGATGCGTTATCATCCTTAAGGACTTAGAAGGAATGCCACCTTACCAGTAAAATGCTACCACTTAAAATTTCTCATTCCGTGTCTCATATCTTTACACTGAAATTACCAATATTAACGCAATTGATGTTATTTCACTAAAGTGGGTTTCCCACTTCAAAACAAACAAAAAGCTGGTTTTAAACGTTTATTATCATTTGCCACGGCCTTAAAAACTCGTTATCATCACAAAACATGCCTATTACATCTGTATACAAGTGACTCTGGAACAAACAAGCTCCCGCGTTTGACACGAATTTAATTGCCTTTCCAGTTGCAGAGACAGATGTTACAGCTAACATAGCATATTTACGATCTCGTATTTTCTAGAATTTTACTGCAACTAATTCGTACGAGGTAGCAATAATTAAATAGAAGGTGTGTGCTATGCGCTAATATAGCACAACGTAAGAGAACTCATCTCTGTATTTCGCTCAGTAGATATTGTACAAGTCTTGTGTATAGTTGACTAAAATATCAAATGGAAAAGATACTAGGTGGTAGGACGCTTGGAGTCCGTGTAGGTAGGCCCTAGGTTTTACCTATTTTTGCATAATACAAGGTGCGAGGCATTCCATCTAAGTATTCGGAGGTGACAACGCCTCGGTAGCCTTCTTTGTTTGAAATTGGTTGCAGGTGTTCATGGGTTGCAGTAGCCACTTACCATCAGGTGTGATGTAAGTTTATTCGTCACTACAGTTTAATAAAATATTTTTATAAAATCATGGGTAGATGGAGTAATAACTAGTGGTCTTCGGCCGCCACCGGGGAGTAACGTCCAAGGACAAGACGTCTGGTACTGCGACCGCTAAACGTGGTATTTTGGAACAAAACTATTAGTTTCGATAAAGGCGCAGTAACGATAGATTGTTTACTGGCTTATAATAATAAAGAAGTAAATTATTGCAATGGTACAAAAGATCCGTTAAAACAGAAGGACTTGCGTTACAACGGCATGACACATTTATAGACTCCTTTACTTGCACCAATCATGATCCACACGTGGATTCAAACATAATTATAACTCTTGATACAACCCAAGAGTACATTATATAGATGGGTTTATTAATATTTCCAGAAGGTACGTAGCTCTCGCTCCCCATTCAGGACGTCACATCATTTGGTGCTACAAAATGAAGGGGACTTCAAGCTTGGCTATTTAAAGATTTTTGTTAAGTTACATTTATTAATCTACTTTTTTATAAATAAATCAGCATCCTTCATAAGAAGCTATAAGGATCATAATAAAACACTGAACCTAAAAATGATTGAATTATAATTGCTTTTTCTAATAAATGTACCGAGTAGTGGCGGTGTAAGAATATCTATTACCCTATATCATCCCGTGGGTGTCGTAACAGCGACAGATGGAAACAAATCAGGAGACGGGCAGGAGCGTCTTCCTAATGACGATTAAAAATAAAAAAACTACGGTTGCCAACCCGCTTGCCAAGCGTGGTAAATATGGCAAATATCCTTCCCCCTATGAGGCAATCTATGAGGAAGGCCTATGTACAGCAGTGGACTTGTTTAGGCTGTAACGGTTTCAAATCATTAACCGTCCTCTACGAAGGTAGCGCCACCAGTCTATGTCAGACGACGACGTGTAATAAAGTAGGCTAATGGATAATTATTACACCCATGTTATTTTAGTTTAGTTAATAAACTACATCATAACACAGTAATATAGCAGCAAGCCCCAGCACCTTTGACTCTAAAAATATCAAGAGATTTATGTTATCTTCACGGCGGATTTAGAGATCGGAAGTTGTAAGTTTGTTTTATTTGTGTTTCAAACTTATTGGGCATTTGAAGCACTCAACAGTTTAGAAGTACAACTCAGTAAAGTTGTAACAAAATCCTTGTTGTAACTTTACTGAGTAGGAATTCCTAATAGACTAAAGTTCTCACTAACAAGATTGCTTTTGTATCGATTATATGATTTTCATTAAACTTCAATGAGAAAATTACAAAAATTATCATTAGCAATTACAATAGGAAACCAGATGAAACATTACACTAAATAATATTATAAGAAAGGAAGGAAGGTTCCGACCCCACACCATAACTTTCTAAGCTTCAAGTAACGTAGAGGGCACCCGTACTCGATCCCGCTATTTCCCAACCACCGCGTAAGCTCTAACTCGCTTCGAGTGTGAGCCCTGTTAATGACGCCGTTTTCCTCTTAAATTGAATTTCATTAAAGCGTCGCTGAGCTCTAGACTTTAGGCGAACTTCCATTTGATTTAAGACGAATATTTTAATATCAATATAAAATCCGTAACGTAAAATGTACCGCGCAGTTAAACCATCACATTTTTTGTTGTTTTTATTTACTTTAGTGATGCACAATACGAGTATAAAAAGTGAAACTAAGACTTATAAGGCAAATTATTTTTTCAAGATAATATTTAACATATATGTAAGCCCACTAACTTCTTGGAACCTTTGCTTTATTGCCTATTCAATTCTTTACAAAACATTATTTTTTTCTATACTATAAGTATAATTTATTCATCATTCATTCATTCATTACAGCCCAACAAACGTCAACTGCTGAACATAAACTTACCCCGTAGATTGCCGCATATATTATAGGATACTAGCTGATACCCGCTCGCTTCGCTGGCCGCAAGATAATATTTGATCGCGGAACCAATTAATTATTTTTTAGATGGGACTATCGTAAAATCCATTCTTAGTGAGCGTCTACATTACGAAATAATTAACTATACTAAATTTCAAGTCAATCGGGTGTATAGTTTTAGAGATCTCGTGATGAGTCAGTCAGTCAGTGGTATTTCGCTTATATATAGAGGAAGGATATTTACAATAGTTGCCACGCATGGCAGGCTGGTTGGCAACCGTATTTTTTATTATTTTTGATTTTATTAGGAAGAATCTGCTACCCATCATCTGTTTTTCCTATATCAAAGCAAAATAAATTCAAGTATAATTATATAGTTTAAATAATAATAAGTAATATGTGAAATTAAAGTACAATAAAGACTATGTTAGAATTTAAGAGCTATCTCAGTGTGTAAAAGATTGTTCACAGCGTAGTAGCGCTTTGGTTTACCAACATTTCACAAAACGTGCCTCAAAATACCTCCACGTAAATGCACGTTTCCTTAAGATGTTTTCTATACAGTCGAGTAAAGATAAACGCTTGTGCAAATAAACGCTCGCATTCAATCTACGTTGCAGAGAAACTACGGAGATATTTAAAAAAATACAATAGTGTTAATTTTGTTGATTAATAATGTCATGCTAATCGATGTAGCAGTAGGTTGTTACCATCTGATGGTAGTAATTGTACTCTGTGAACAACTACATCTAACGACACTAATGTCAGTGAAACATCGGTCAAGCCCTATGCACAAAACGAGAATGCACTTTAAGTCTCAGTCTTATTCGTTTAACTTAACCTAACATAACCTAAGGTGCGAGGAATCTGGTGTAGCGATCATCACTCCGCCTGTCAAGCATGAAGATTACAATGGGAGAAGCCCATCGGTGAACTTTAAAGGGCTGATGAAGATGAACAAGAAGACTGTAGACTTTAGACCTAATATTCAATACATTCAAAATATTTGTTAAACTGTTGAAAAAGTGTTGAGAGCAATTAACACACCTACATTAATGATGGCGTTCGTGTCAATTAGGTTACATGTATCACTAATTACATTATTTAATAAGAAGAGGAAGATGCAAAATCTAAAAGGTGCTTATCTTATTTCGAAAATTGTATTTAGTTTCTTTAAAAAAACGTTTCTCTCACATAATAAGTTATACATACATAAATTGCAAGTGAACAAACATCTAGATCCGGAAAAAAATTTAGACCATACGAAAACTTATTCCGTGCGGGATTCAAACCCAATTATTAACCCCCGGCTTCGCCACTGCAGTACCGGGCCGTCAATAAAAATGTGCCTACCATTTTTCCTAACCGTTATGAAGATTTTCGTCAACTACCGTTATATTTAACAGAAAATTAGCTTTTTTTTTACTTTGAAAAATATAATGACTTATAAAAAATATTACGAAAAAAAGTATCGCAAGTAATCCTTCGGATTATCATTTTTCTATATAAAGCTGAAGTGACAAACGAACTTACACGGCCCACCCGGTAGTAAGTGGCTACTGCAGCCCATGGAGACCTGCAACCAAATTCAAACAAAGGAAGCTACAGATGCGTGTCGCCTCTGAGGTCTACAATGGAATGCCTCACTAACTGTAATTATAATGGCTCTCTAACCCTAAACCTTTCAGACGGGAACATATCAACACACGCACTGGTGCCTACCCAGTCAGGCTCCAAGGCAGAAAAGGTGTCCCAACACCTAGTAAACATTTATGACGCCATAACAAAATAAAAATGCTTCCTAGCGCCAAGAACGTCGGATTAGACTATATTATATTAGATTTATACTGGGGTTTCACCGATTCAATGAGCCGCGAGTTGAAATGCTAGCTCATGAACTAAACAGCGATCTCTAGGGGAATACTAACACTGCAGAATTTAGATTTATCCTTAAATATGTAACGATAAAGTTATATAGTAAAATGTAATTCTAAAAAATAATTAATAACGCTATAGAACTCGTATATCTTATGTACATTATTAAAGCTTTTAAACTTATTTTTATATAAATTACCGTCGGAGTGGCCACTACACCTCGGGCCAATCATGTGGGCTCCTCTTAGTTTACCGCGGCAGCGTTTATAGAATAGAAACCCTCATAGAATACTATAATACATACACAAGTTTCTCTTTCTCCCGACAACAACCCCAAACTTCACTGAGACATCACTGAACAGTTGGCGTCTAGTCGTCATAATGAAGTCAATCTCATTTTTTGTCGAACCGTCGGGGCTAGGTATGTAAGTTGTAAGTAGGTACTTGGGTAGTGAAGTAAATATCAACTAAGTTTTGTAATAAAGTACTTAGGTATTACTTCTGTAGTTAAATATTACTTAATTCTTTTTTATATATATAGTAGCTTCTCTTAGTCAACAGTTTTCGGGTTTAGATACTCCATTTAACATACTAACAACTGGTAAAATAGCACAGCCTGTACCAATGATAATTGGTTTAAACACCGTAGAAGGCCTCACCAGTACACTAGACTACAATACGATCACTAGCCAAATGGATAGAATAAAAAATATAATTATGAGAAATTTGTTTTTTTTAAAAATATTTTTAACACATTACGTAACTAATATGTATATACGAGTATATATTATATATACTGCTCTGTATTTAAGACTTCCTTTGAAAAATATCGTTGATTAATGTCTCATGATGAACACAATCGAAAGCCTTGGAAAGATCACAAAAAATACCTAAGGCATCCTGTGAATTCTCCCAGGCATTAAAAATATATTTCATAAGAAAAAATGTTAGTTAAAAAGTAAATCTTATAAAATTAGTTGAAAATTGATTCATTTCTTGAAATAAAATTGAGGGGAATTTATGGGGAATCTGTTGAAGTTTTGTCCTTAAATTAGGGAATTTGACATGAATTTTCCGGGAATTTGACATAATTAGATTTTATAAGATTTCTTCAATTTTAATTAAAATTAATAGTTTTATAAGAAGAAATTAAGGTTTTTATCATACTGATTTTAACGGCGATTAAAAATTAAAATTTTTATTTAAAAAGGCGGTTTTATCCCACTGCAAGCGATTTTTTCCAAACAATCTTATTGTTACATAAATTTTTCAAAATCTCTGTATACGATAAATATGGGCAGCGTTCGGGAAATTACGGCACATCTTCTCGTCAGTTATAATAGATAAGAGGCCGGTACCTACCTATCGCTATCCTAGGCAGAAATGGAATCCTACCACCTCCCACCACGCTACCAAGCTATTTCTAATTTGTTTTGTGTGGTTAATTGTGTAACATACATGATTGTAAGCTGTTATTTAAAAAAAAAAGTCCCGCTGGGTTTCTTGCTGGTTCTTCCCAGGACAGAGGTTTTTTTTCGAACCAGTGGTAATTAAACAAAAGAGTGACTTTCAATAAGTATTATTTATAATCTATATTGAATAAAAAAGTTTCTGTTTCTGTTTCTGTTAGTTGTATTTTTAAATTTATTTATTTCAAAAACTTTACCTATCCTACCGCCTTCCTAGAGCAATGGTTGAAAAAAAATCCTCCTGCAATAGGAAAGGGAAAGGCCCATTTATGTTTTAGTTTTAGCATCATTTACAACTAAAATATCACAAAAAGTAAAACTTGGCCAGAATATTGTTTTCGGCATGTTAAAAATTACCAAGAACGGATTTTATGAAATGACTTATTTAAATAAGAGAGAGAATTATATAGCCAAAAATCGCCCTCCCGAACCATGAAAGCGAACTAGTTGTACTCGCCTAAGTTCGAGAATATTTTACACCGATTTCTCCCTTGTCCCTAGTGTTACTGAGTAATTTTAATATCCAACACGACGGTGCTCCGCCTCACTATTGAGTACTACTAAACTACTTACTTACTTCTCTGGCTTAGCCACCCTAACAAATGTTCATTCATAGGGTATCACCCTTAAAAAAAAAGTCCCGCTGGGTTTCTTGCTGGTTCTTCCCAGGACAGAGGTTTTTTTTCTCGAACCAGTGGCAAAGTAAAAAATGACTTTCGGGTTCGATCCCCGCTGGCACCAATGAAATTGTTAACTAGTTACATGGCTACTAGCATTTATTAAGCGTCTCTAGATATATACGTTTCCTACATTTACACTATCATCATATAACTATTATTCGCATGGAATGCCATTCATATGCATAAAACCAGTTTTATGCAAATCCTTTATTATTAATATTTTGCTAAAAGGAAATATATATGTTTAATACAATTGTTACCATTTTACCCGTCGACTTAAAGTAAATACAAGGCAAAGCGTCATGACTCAAATTGCTTAGGTAAAAATCAAAATACATATTCGCAGCCAACAGCAACTAAACAACAGCTACAGTTGCGACGTCAAAGTGCCGTGCAGTCTGAGCAATCAATTTCGTAATCAATTTCCCGACAGGACCGCCTCCTCGGTACCACGGTGATGAATAAGCAAGTAAAATGTCGAATAGACAGGACGTCCTCTATTGCAACTAACCTTGCAGAATAGCAAATCTCTAGTATTATCATATTAAAAATTATTACACGCAACTCAACAGCCTTTTTATGTTGATGATTGTCCTTTTCAATATTGGAACATTGAGCTCTGGATGGACACAACATTGGAGCAAGCATTAATTTCGGTTTCTGTGCGAAAATGAAATTTGAACATAGCAATTTAAGATACAGATCGCAATTTGGCAATTAAACGTAAAAAATATTATCCCTCACTGAAGTAACTCTTAAAGTTTCAATTATAGACTACAATATATTTGTAGACTTGCTTCTCAATGGTAAAACGCATGTGTAGCGGTAATAGTTTGGAGTAGGTGACAGGCGTTCAAGTGCATCAGACTGTTAACATTTTTGTCTCTCTAAGGTTAAAAAAAGAATCTTTGTTTTTCGTCAATTAAATACGATAACCCAAACGGTTTTACCCAGCCGAGTCGACACATCTACCTCAATACGTAACTGAAGCAAACATTTTATAATAATAGGGTGTCAGAGGGAATATAGATATTATACAATGGGTCTTTAAGAGAAAACTAGCTTTTATTTTTTATAAATTCAAAAGTATTTTAGTCGTAACAGACAATAGAGTAAAACTGATACAAGAGATGGGCAGCAGCATCTTCCTGATAACAACTCAAAATTATAAAAAATGCGATAGCCAACCCGCCTGCTAAGCGTGGCAACTAAGCCAAATCCCTCTAAATGGCAATTTATGGGGGAGACCTATATTCAGCAGTGACTTCTATAGGTTGTAATGGATGGTTAAGTATCGGATGATTCCGATGAGCCTTATATTGTACGTGAATCACAAAAACAAACGCTCTCAGCAAAATACTATTCCGTTCCATATTAACATATTTAATTCGACGTCTATTATTATGATACTTAACATTAAATTGTTGCGCCAAAATATTTCTATTTCCTCTCGTTAAAGTGAAATGGTAAAATTGAAATATTATAGATACTCAGACATAGAACGTAATTTTTTCTTACATTATAGAGCAATGCACTGAAGGTGAATAGAATTATTTTGGTTAATTATTTAGGTATATGTTACTCAAAATATTTTTTTCAAATATAAAACGAGCAATGTTATCGCATGTTGATGTATCTATTGTATTATAGAGCACTCTATCGATTTACAATACATTGTTTTATATTGCATGTTATATATTTCTAAATCATTCTTATTATGGTTGTATGCACTCAGCATTATTATTAATAATATTTTATTAATAATAATGCCTATATTTTTATATAGGCTTATTTTTTTAAATTGTAGTGAGTTGTGTCGATGTACGGGTATTAACTTTCTTAATTAATTAATAAATAATTCAACATGCATGTACTTTGATAGATCAGTCAGATGTTAAGTGCTCTTACAAAAATATTATAACATTAGAAAACTTTTCTTGTAGACTACAAAGAAAGCTTATCATATACTAAACTTGTAGTGTAATAAAAAATAATAGTTCTAATAGTAATCTTCACGAAAAATAATACAGCAAAACATTACAAATAACTTTGTCGCAAACTATTTCTTTCTTCGTCGAGGACTGGAACAAAAGCTAAGATTGTCGCTGTATTTATTTTGACCTTGACTTTTCTTTTGTTTTTCTTTAGTGCTGGGTTAAGCGTCCAAATGAAATAGGGAAACGAATTAAATGCTCGTATACAAATACGAAGTGAAATTAAAAATTGTTGTTATCAAATAAAGAGGGTGGTAAGGTTTAAGAGACATTATAACACAATTACGAGTGGAACATTAAGTATCAGTATAAAGTTAAAAAAATATTACTTTAATATAAATTGTTTCCATTTATATTTTAACAAACCCAAAATCGTCACAACTTACCTTATTAAAACTTGATTAAATAATATCTACACTGTATGTTTTGCAAAATAATCTTATGATATTGTAATATAGATATTGTAACCCTCCCATCTATTATTATTTCCCTATACGTTCCCGCGCAGAGTGCAAAAAAAAAACCAGGTTGCATATGAAACTAATTTGATTGAAATTTTGTTTAAAATTAAGATTGTAGTCTAGAAACATGGTAATATCTCCAAATTTTCTAAATTACACAAGATGGAACACTTCCTGCATTCCTAAGGCTGTTCTTAATAAAATAAATCAATTAATCCTTTTTAGTTCCTACGTGATACTAACGAACACAGTTAAACAGATATTAAATTTTATACAATTTGTAATTACTTCCTCGACAGAATTACACTTCCATTGAATGCTTTAAGTGCTATCAACGAAGATTACACAACGTAACGGGAGTGATTGTTAATTAAAACAGTACAATATAATTAAGAACACAAAATCACAGCATACAGCTCACTGACTCTATCGTTCCAAAACATTAATGTTTATTGCCAAATGGATTAAACTTCAGGAAATTCGAACTTCAGTACATTATTAATGTAATTGGTAAATGAGCGAGTTTTTCAATTAACACAAGTGCAGTAAAATAAAAATATACTATAATGAGGATTTTAAACATTATTTATAATAAAAATATACAAGTATTCTTCTTTGCAAAAGCCACTAACCTGTCTGTCCGTAAGCGAAGATGCAAGCATTGTAGCCGTCGAACGCGTTGTCGAGGATATCCCGGCCGAGGCAATCGAACACTGTCTTCTGAGATGCGAAGTTGGGCAGCGCGGAATCCAAGGAGTAGAAACAGTGGTCGAACGCGAAGGTCTTTGGTTGTTTTCTGAAAGAGATAATAGCTTGATATAACTTTTTTCTTCAAACATAAGGCATAAAATGAATTCGCTATAATAAGTAAATATATATAAATATATAAGTTAGGTGTATATATATTATAAAAACTTCTTGTTGAGTTGTAAAACGGTGTTTATAAAATACTTTAGTTTCAAATATTGTACTCCGTCAACTCCCTATTCATTATTTTAAGGGTTTGTTTTACGAAAACCAAGTAATGTTTCGAGTAAACTAACCGTAAATTAAAGTGACAGAAAAACGAAATTCCAAATTCCTTAATAAACTTACATATAAGTTACAAGTAACTAACTTGTAACTTCATAACATCATTTTCTCTCTTGAGTGAATGGCTCTCAAATTTAAAATAGTTTATTATAACTTTTATTGCAGCTATTATGTTATATATAATAGGCCGGGAATCCGGGTTCTGGACGGCGCAAATTTTTGTATTATCTACAAATAATTGTTCCGGGTCTGGATGTTTGTCCATGCAATAAATATATGTTTAACTCCTCCATATACAAGGTTATTTTGCAATTACCGGCCAAATTTGCAGAGAAGGTTCAGAATAAGTAATAATATAAATCTCCACCATTCTGTCCTTTTTATCTTTTAAATTCAAAATGCGTGGTAATGCATTATTTTAACTGATTTTACTGCGCACGCACACATTCGTAAGGGTCGATCGGTAAGCAAAAACGTTGTTTGCCCATAAATCACATTCAATTTGGGATAGTTTTAAATAAAATTAGAAGCCTTATTGACTCGTATTTTCAAAAACTGCAATAACGGTATATCATTATTTATATATTTGAATTTAAGTTTAAAATTTGGCTACTCTTTGAAAAATAACCCTGTATAGAACAATATCGCTAGTATTCGTCCCTCAACTTATAAACTACTAAGATATGAAATTTATAAGAGTAATAAGTAATTAATGATTGGCAAAGTGAGAAGTAGATCTATTTTATTATTTTTTGGCCACGTGTCGAATATTTATTTTTTAAGTAGTAAGTAAGTTAAGTTAGAAATCTTGGCTATGTTAGCTTATTAATAATAAAAAATTGTTAGAATATTAAAAAAAATATTTTGAAGTCATTTAAGACCTGTCAAGACTCACTGGAGTAAAAATAATATTATGGTAAAAGCAGTTTTTCATTAATTAATTAGATAGTAGAAGCCTATGAAAAGTTCACTACTGGAAATGGGCCTTCCGATATTTGCCGCAGTCCGACTGCATCGTTGGTCTAGTGGTCGTAAGCAAGACTGCTGATCATGAAATCCCGGGTTCGAATCCCGAGTCGAGTCAAAAATCAGTCATGTGATTTTTTTGCCAAGAAAATTTTTGTAGGAACCCGGAGTCAGGAAATAGGCGACATTTTACACACGTGGACCCGTGCCTCAGAAAGCATGTAAAGCCGTCGGAACTGTGCCTGTTCTTCCCGGCCGTATCGGACTTCTGATGCATCTCGTTATGAGAGTGGGGGAATAGAGAGTGCAAATGTGTTTGCGCACACACTCGTGCACTACAATGCAGCCCTGCGCAGATAACTCTCTATTCCGATAACTAGCCGTCGTGACCGGAATTTGATCTGGAAGACATTACTGCCATAGTTGCCACGCTGGGTGGGCGGGTTAGTAACCGCAGCTTTAATATAATTATGATCTGTTTTTATGAAAATGCTGCTGCCCACCTCCGCTCTTGATTTACTTTTGAAGAACAGTTTAGTTTTAATAAAACAGAATGAAAAATTTGACAAAAATTAATAAAGAGGCGTAAGTTATTTTCGGCTACGGCGGCAATGTTACCGAAGATAAATGGCTGGTTCATGAAAATTAAAGCGTAAATGGAGCAGGCACAACTTGTTCTAACTACGCTAATAGCTATAACTTTTAATTAATTTCGCTACTAGACAAATTCCTGTGTATCAACGTTTACGACGTTCGAGCTGGTTATTAAAAATACCTTTGCCCGCTTTACATAAAACCGACTGGCCTAAAGAATTTGTAATTATTACTTAATGGGTGGAGACCCTAGTGTCCTCAAATACGGGCCTCCAGCTTGGTTCAGGCACCAGTCTCCCGTAATATACTAGGTTGATACCGTGACCAGCATTACTTGCTATATGGTCGCATGTATATATAAATTACAGTTGTACGAACGAAATAGTTTAATTGTTGTAGTTTAATTGTTGTACTTTAATTTTGAGTCAGGTTATAATTTATTTGACGGATAACTTTTATTTGCTGATTTCATAATCGGCGGATTTAAATTACAAGAAAATTGGTTAATAAAGACCTTTGTAAGTTTAAATTCAAGCCATTCTCAACTTATTTTTTATAACATAAACTTTTTATGTAAAGTAAACGGTACACGCTGTATTAATATGAATTTTTTTTGTTTCACTACTATTTTAATTAATCACATATTTTCAGCAGCCGATTGAAAAATCTTGTAATAGAAAAGATAAGCGAATCTTGTGCAATTAACGGGAATAAAATAATTGCTCAATTCCTTAAATCATGGTAAAGGTGCATATCAACATAAGGTGTGCCAAAAACAAGTCAAGGATCAGGCAGCGAGAAAATCAGGTGGTCAGTAATATATCTTGACCCTACTCTACCAAAATAATAGCAAGCAAAACATATGAACAAAATTTATCGTAGTGAGATATATTGATATTTAGAATGAACTCTTACTTTGAATGTATCGTTTGACAGCATAGCGGCCAACAAAGAATAAAATATATTGCGCCAGTTTAATTTACTTTGACAAAATGTAAAACAGATTCAAGCAATATACTTCGTTCAATCAACGGGAAACCGCTGACACAATCTCATTTATATATTTTCGTCGAAATGTCTAAAGAGACATGAGCCAAATATGGCTGAAAGCGTGTACGGTACAGCATAAATCAAAAGTTCAATTTCCCTGTTGATATTCAGCGAACGTGGCATGATGTTACCGCAATCTTGGAGATGTATTGCCTAGGTACGTATTTTTCTAAATTGTTTATTGTGTTTTATTAATTAATCAATTAAAGCTTCGGTTAAGACTACATCGAAGTCATTGTACTAGAAAACTGGTGAAGTTAACTTCAACTTCATTATCGAATATCAGTTTTCTTGGTGAAATCTTTTTGACTGAGATTTCACCAACAACAGTCAAGCTTTTGCCTAACATTAGTTTTCATCGAACGACATCGAACGAACGACGAACAACGAATAGTTATTAATGTTAGTAAAATTATATTTATTCGACATCTAATAATGATATTTATATTATAATATTTGTGGCATTCCTTGTGGCATTCCTTGGGGGAGGCCTATGTTCAGCAGTGGACTTGTGAAGGGCTGTAATGATGATGATGATTAATTCTTAAGGCTTTAAGAAGCTTGAATGACCTTGACGAAACGACGACCGCCGAGATTTTAGCCGACGTCAACACCGTCTAGCGACTACTTTCTGTATTACTTAGAAAAGTGCAAAGATAAATAGACTGCAGAGGTGACAAGTATATAAGTGATAATACTGCCTATTATGCTTGCGCATCGCTGAGAATTATGTCGCGGTTAAGCATCTTCAATTACAATGCACGGTGTGGTGCTGTAGCATCGTCCGGTAGGCATCACGAGCTATCAAGTGTTTAAGTTTTAAGTACGTAAAAGTTTTTATTATATTTGTTGAATCGTATTTATTTGTGTCGTATTAGTAGCTCTGGGTCTAAGCGGTTGCTGTAAAATGCGCCCGGGTTTGATCCCCGGCAGCACCAATGAAAATTTTTATTACAATTTTAAGTGCTTATTTACCACGTGCTCGGCGGCGAAGGAAAACATCGTGAGGAAACCTGCATGTCTGAGGATAAAGAAAAAAAATTTCGAAGATATGTGAAGTACGCCAACACGCATTGGGGCAGCGCGGCGGATATTTCCTTGCCCTAAAACCCTCTCATAAATAAGAAGAGTCCTGTGCTCAGCAGAGGGACTTATATAGCCTGTTACTTTACTTTTGTATAGTATACATATGCAATATTCATATTCGTTTCAGATACAGAAGGGTACCTAATGCTGACAAAAATATCATGTGGAGGCCACGAAAACGTAAAACATCTTTGTACCTAGATAAAATTAATGTTCTAGTGATTGTCAGTCATTTCATTTTTTTTATAACTGGCTTTACGGCTCTGGGTTCTAGCCCTTCTGAGCCTGAAGTTACAATGTATAATTATCCTTCATAGTACACTGTTTCACAATATGTTGATGCGTCACATTGTGTAGCCCTTGGGAGATTTTGACGGCAACTTGGTGAAATGGTATGGTATTTCAGTGAAATGTGAAATGGTATTTCAAGGCGCCTAAGCAGACAGACACCATATCTTGAGAATCACATCACCACCAGAGTACTTGTTTCACAGTTTCCACTAATTGTTCACATGCGCAGACACTTAATACACAAAATCGCACCACTTTTACAAATGAAAATCCACTTCAAACCATTATTTAAACAATAATACAGGAGCAGCAAACCGCCGCCGGTCAAGTTTCCGCCAAAACTCTCAGTCATTTCATACGCCACATTTTCTATAGAGCTTAGAACGTTTCAGATAGGGCAAAATAAAAAATAATACAAAATATTATGGGAATGATTTATTAATAATATATACATTTATAAAATGAACAAGCTGCAAGGTTCAACTGATAGTGTTTCTTGTAAACACAATTGTAAAATTGCTGTTCTCATTTTTATCAACGGTTAATTGATGAAACGTAGTCAAGATCACTTCAAATAAAATATATTTAATTAAATCGGCACATGGCCTATTTGGTCTTCTACTTACAACGCGGCGCAAATTTGAAAAGAAAGATTTTGTCTGTTCTTAATTCTCTTGTGTACACCATTTTTCACAGAAGTATTGTTTACAACTGACGTGGTTTCCAAAAGCGTGATAAGTATCAGCTGTATACCCTCAATTAGATCCTGAAATTTTTTGACATTTATTTTTGTTAAATATCTTTTTAAAAGCTGACGCAAACTCATTAGTTTATTATTTGTTATATTTTTTGTAACGTATTGGGTATCTTGGATAAGTTTGTAATTTTTTAATTTTATCACAAAATTTTCGCAATAAATTATTACGTTTTCTACAGTGATTCTCTCCTCTTAGTTTCGGCGTGACTGTAGGATGTTATATAGGTACTGAGTTATCGTCAGTTACTAAGCGGCCATAAATCATTATATGTATGTATAGGCATACAGATCTACATTTTTTGATTTTATTATTTATGATTTTTTGAATTTTGATTGGTTTTTTGAAACCTGGTAAAATTATTTTTCGTAGGCGTAGTGCTGCAGAAAACTGTTCCAAATATGGATGGCTGCTACCAATGAATATAATACCTGCTATGTTACACTTATTTATATATAAACTTTAATTATCATCTGCATAAAATTCTAAATAGCACTTTTTACACAAGAAAGTAAACTTTGAGATCAGTCCATCTTGTTTTTCGCTAATTAAGTGAATAGTAAAACAAACCAAGAGGTTCGTGATTTAAAATTTCTTGCAGCTTTTTATAGAAAAGCATGACCATATCATAATATGATAGTTAATCATTTAGCCATCTGATAAAACTTTTAAGTGTGCCAGTCATACATTAATGGTGATATTTGGGTCATTATACTGGAAATAGTCTATTAAATATTTTATAGTACAATTGATCGTCTTCAGTATGATTGACCGTGTGTATGACTTTTATAAGTCTATGCTATTTTGATGAAAATTATTATTGCAGATAAAAGCCCTTTCACATTTATTTTAGTCTAGAATATTTTTTTATAGGATAAGGGTGACAAACAAGCACACAGTCCACCTGATGGTAAGTGGTTGCTGCGGCCCATAGACATCTACATCTATCTTCGATTACAAATGCAAAATGCAGATGCGTTGTCACCCGTGAGGACTAAGATGGAATGCCCCATTTCCAGTAAAAGGGGTCTCCGGTACTCTACACTCACCATACGAAACACAGCAGCGTTAAGCTGCTATTTTACGCTGATATTCTGTGAGAGCGGCAGCCTTAATTTTACATAGAAATCTGATAATGACGCACCGACTGAAAATCAAAGTATTATTGGTAGTTATTTTTTTAATTCATTGAACATTTTTAAGATTGTGTTGAAGCTCCGCTGGTTAAAAAAATGTGTGTGTACTTATGTACGCAAGTAGGAAGTTATACTTCTTTAGCGTAACAAAACAAAAAAACTTGAGAGACAATTACCCACTGAAGTTGACGCTTTTAGGTGTCAGTGTGCTCGCGCATCGTAACAACTTCATGGTGTCGTTTTTAGGTATCGGTGTGCGCGCGCATCTTAAAAATTCACTCTCATCATTATTCCCAAACGCCCCAAAAGAAGTATAACTTCAACAAATATATATATATATATATATATATATATATATATATATATTTGTTGAAGTTATATATATATATATATATATATATATATATATATATATATATATATATACAGGGTATTTTGAAACGCTCCGAAAACGAAGACAGATGATAGTACTAAGGATACCTATGATGATGGGTCACAAAGAAATTCGATCGAGGAAAAAATCATCTTTTCACAACGTTTTATTAACTTTATTCACGCTCCATCATGTTATTAAAGTTATTTGAAACGATATTTTACAAAAAATATCATGAAAATACTGAAATATGAAACCAGCAGTGAAACTTTAAAAGAAAATCAGCTGACAATAGGGTCAATATCCTCGCGGGCTCGAACTCTTACCTAGATCGGTACGAAACAATGCATTAGGTATACTACTTACTCACTCTACCCTTCCCTTTCACACACACGCTGCTTCGTGTCGCCTCGCGCTGTGGAATTTCATATGCTTCAAGGATGTTATAATAATTTTAGTTTTGAGACAGTGCCATGTTGACAATCACGAGCGATAGTTCAATTGTTTTGTTTATTAAATTATTGTCGTTATAACTTGTTATTTATTAATTAATGATGTTGTTCTTGTTGTTACGTTTTGTGTTTTTGTTTTGTTTTAATAATGCCTAACGCGTAGGTACATTTATAGTGCTAGTGAATACGGCAACATGTTAATGTGCCTTGAAGAATCTCATAAGGCCACGGAGGATCGGTAAGCTGTTTCATACCTAATTTTTTTTAAATAACTTAGTACTGAACTGATCTGAATAGGTACATAACTGAATACATCAGAATAATAAACATAATTACACAATGGATAACAAAGCATGACTCTAACCTTGTAAACATTTTATTTAAGTATTTTTTCATTAGCGGGAATCGAACCAGTTATTTGGTTTATTTAAGCTAATTTTTTTAAATAACTTGTTAACATTTTATTTAAGTATTTTTTCATTAGCAGGGATCGAACCAGTTATTTGGTTTATTTAACCTGTAATTTGAATTAAAGTGGCTACGTGGAGACAAGCACAGTGGCAAAATAGTAGGTTAAGTAAATAAGTTAGGTATTTAGACAAGTGTTGTAAATTATTAGGTATTGTGGTACTATCGCTAGTTGCGGGCCGCGCGAATTCGGCGTTCGCGCGTACATTGACCCGTAGTCAGCTGATTGTAATTCAGTAATTCCACTGCTGGTTTCATATTTCAGTATTTTCATGATATTTTTTTGTGAAATATCGTTTCAAATAACTTTAATAACATGATGGAGCGTGAATAAAGTTAATAAAACGTTGTGAAAAGATGATTTTTTTTTCCTCGGGATCGAATTTCTTTGTGACCCATCATCATAGGTATCCTTAGTACTATCATCTGTCTTCGTTTTCGGGAGCGTTTCAAAAATACCCTGTATATATATATATATATTATAGTTTTTGACGAAAATAAGGTACCTATTTATACATCGCATCCCACCAAGAATTTCTAATGTAAGCTAAGATGTGATAATAACTGTAAACAATTGAATAACAAAATAATGAAAGCATTTGTAAATACTTGCTTTGCAACATTTGACCCTAATAAAATAGAACAAAAAGTCTTCGGCATGAAAGTAAAAATAAATATTTTCGATTATTTTTGCAATATCTTAACAGCCGGGTCAGCGCGCGATTCAGATCCGTCTAGAGACGCTAAATTTCAGCGAGCACTGTCAAATTCAATAGGAGTGACAGAAAAAACGCTTCTTGATAATATAGAAGGGCATAATAAATTATTTAAATTAAAGTAAAATCACTTTATTAAAATCACATAATTGTACTTATTATACTCAACATTATTTTATGAAATCTGAAAATGTTGAAAATTTAAGTATTTTCAGAAGCTACTTTGCAATTATTTTCTATTGAGTGAATTATGTGGAATCGTGTTTTGCAAACCGCCATCTGAAATACGCTCAATTGTAAGTATAATTTTTTTCGATAACGATGTGAAATCACAACTACGATCCCCATGCAGATCAATGTAGCTCTATTCAGCCTCTTAATATGTACATACCTCGGGATTCAGAGATTTTAAAAGTTTTCATGCGCAGATACTGAAAATATAATAATATATTATTACTGTCCCGTGTGAGATATATTCCCATCACATGTAATACATTTTTATGGTTGGTTAGAAAAATTATATCTATATGCAAACTTTCATAGGGTAAATTTCTTTTTTTTTTACTATTCTTAGCCAGGGCTTAACTACAATCTCACCTGATAATAAGTGGTTATGTAGCCTAAGATAGTGAAGCGCACTGACTTTACAAAAGCCTATTCACTCTTGCCTAATAGTAGTAGGTAAGTATTATTTGCGACCTATTTGTGTGTGTGTGTGTGTCTGAGAGAGAGAGAGAAAAGCGTATGAGAATACGTGAAGAGAAATAAAGAATGAGTATTCGTAGTAAGTACATTTGGCTTCATTATCATCATCATTACAGCCTTCACAAGGCCTATATATATATATCCCCATATATATATATATATATATATATGGGGATATCGGCCTTCCCAAGGAATACCACAGAGCATGGTCCTAAGCCAACTGCATCTATCGATGTGTGGTGGAGGCTGCCTTGCACTTCGCTTGCCGGTACGAGGTTGCCACTCGAGAACCTTTCTTCCTATTGTTTATCGGTTTTCCAAGTTATATGGCCAGCCCATTGCCATTACACTTTAATAATCCCTTGGGCTATGTCAGTTACTCTGGTTGTACTGCGGATATCCTCATTTCTAACTTTATCCCTAACCCCTCTGCAATTTAAAATTTTTACATTTTTCAGATGATGGTTTGTCTAACATTTAAAGAAAACATAAACCCAAGAATGTCTTTATATAGCACTTAGGGAAGCACCATTTTTATTTATTTAAATTGTTTGATTTAATTTTATAATAGTGTACTTAAACATAAGTTGTATCTGTAACTAGATTTCCCTCCCCAATAATGTTCTATTAAAGTCATACTCATAAAAACAGCGTTTTATTGTAATATATATTTAATTATAAAATTCAGTATCAACTACTTAATAAAAATATGCAACAATAAAATTACATAGGTATTAAAAACTATCGAAATCTAAGTAAGGAGAGCATGTTGGTCGTTCCACATCTAAATTATATAAAAATGCATTTTTTAATTTCACTAATCGACGTCGCCGCGAAAATTTCTTTTTCTTTGGGCACTTTAAAACTTAATTTATTTAGAAAACAATATTTCCAGTTACCATTGTACAGATATTAACTAAATTAAGTTATTCTTTATTTATAATTGAGTATAAAATCTTAAAAAACTAAAATATATTTGAACGAAGTCGCTCCAACACCGACGCGCAGTCCACCTTCGACGATGTCCGAAAACGGACTGCGACAGAGCTCGCGGGGGATTACGGGGCGACGGAGCAGGCACGTTTGCGCTAATATATTCAATTTCGGGGAAAAATGATATTTTCTCGAGTAAAACGGGAATAAAAATAAAACTCAATTAAAAATGTTAATATTTTTAAGACCCTTTTTTTTTAGTGTAAAAACTATTTAAAGAGCTTGTGCTGTTTTGGAGAAATTTTGCAAAATATGACAAAGATAGGTACTCTTTGGGAATTTTTTTCTAATAAGATGTTGACAAAAATACAAATTTGTTTAATTAAAAACATTTATTAAATCATCTTCTGTCACCCTGTATTTTTTCTTTGCGGATTAAATGAACAGTTATTGTGATTTTTTTTACTTAAATATCCATGAATTTAGGCATTTCACCCGCTCTTAAGGCTTTAACATAACTATGAAGTAATTGCATAGAAAAAGGTGATGATAATTTTCTAAAAAGCTTCAAATTCAAGTTTGCAGAGAACATTAATTATCCATTATCCATTAGAGTCTATAAAAGTCCACAGCTGAACATAAGTCCTGCTCATAGATTGCCTCATGGGGGGATTTTACTGTAGTTGCCACGCTTGGCAAGCAGTTTGGCAACTGCAGTTTTTTAAGTCATTTTTTAGTTAAATTATAAGTCCTACAACATCATCGTTATTTGTTTTAATAGCTTAAACTGAAATAAATTAAAGAGTATGACTTTCTATTTCTGTTGCTGTGTGTATCACTGTAAACATCACCTCGTCAGTTATTTCAGCATATTTTTACTGACTTAAACTGAAATCAATTAAAGCGTATCACTTTCTGTTTTTATAGCTGTAGGGATCTCTGTAAATATAATATCAACCCACACTCCACGAACAAGCAACCCACGCGCTCTCACTAACAGAATTATATCAGATAAATATGTATCTGATGACCTTTCATTTCGATTCTTTGCTCTTTTTTTTTCTAAAATATAGATATAAATGGTTCATGGAAAAAAACTGCTGTTGCTAACCCGCCTGCCAAGCGTGACAACTAAAGTTTCTGTTCAGCAGTGGACTTGGATGGAGTAAATTAATGAATACTTGGCATTATTATAGACGAAATTATCTAAAAGTTTCATCTCAAATAAAAATCAGTTTTGGTATTTCCATTATAAAGCGAGGGTAGCCTAATGATCAAGGGTGAGGACTGCGAAATTCAAAAGTTGTGGATTCAAAACCGCTATTCGATTTAATGTAGACCCTTTTTTGACAGACCGCGGCAAAAGACACATATACTGTCCCTTGAAGAGTCAGATAGTAAATTTAAAAAAATGGCCTTGATATAGGAACTGGGCCCATCTCTACTCATCGCTCACATAATCCAAAAAAAAAAATAAAGGGTAATATGGTCACCTTAAGGTTTGCCGCCCTATGACACCAAAACTAGGAGGAGGACAGAGACAAAATCATAATGTCGTAAACTATAACTTTTTTTTGAAAAAAAAACGTTACCCCACACTAGGATTTTCTCCTGTATCATGGAGGCAGTTTACAAACATAAATTGCACGAGGACAAACATCCAGACCCGGAACAATTATTTGTAGGCCATACAAATACTTGTTCCGTGCGGGATTCGAACCCGCGGCCCCCAGCGCATCAACTCATTGCTAAGCCACTGCGCCACGGAGCCGTCAAACTAATATATTAAGAAAAAAATAGCAAACAAGCTTTGGCAATAATTAGGGACACTGATAAATCAACTTAAAAAACAATCTTTACGATTGTTAGTAAGCGATAATCAACCATTATAAGTAAGGCTTTGAATGTTTCTAAAAATATTAATAATAATTTAATACAAAACATGTATGTTCTACAGACAGAATTCCGGTTATGGCGGCCAATCTGAACGGAGACTAGCCATCTGCGCAGTTCAGGATTATAGTACACGAGTATGTGCGCAAACACAAGTGCACTCTCTATTCTCTCACTCTCATAGTCCAATGGAACAGCAATCCGACACGAATGGAGAGAGGTCAGGCGTAAGAACAACGGCTTTATGTGCTTTCCGAGCAAGGAGGTGAAACACCGGCTACTTCCGGATTCCAAGCTGCTACTAAGAACTTCTTGAGAGAAAAGCCCAATAACAGGCCCGACCGGGGGATTCGAGCCCAACGAGCAACGAGATAGTCAAACCCGAAATTATTTAAAAAATTCAAACTGTATTTTGCACAACCGACCAGTAATACATGTGATGGGAATTCAACTTGGCCGTAATAACAGTTTTGCTATGAACCCATATAAACTTGAAATAGTCGTACGTCATGCAAATGGGTAAGAATCAGCCTAGTTCCATTAAATTAGTTTGTAGAAGAATGACTGTTAAGCTTCCTTCAAAGCAATCAACTTAAAGCAACAAAATGCTAAGGGCTACGACCTCGCGTGACGGACTACCTTGTTTTTGCGTTCAGACCTTGACAGTGCAAACGTTTAATACAAGACATGTATAATCAAAGAAAATTGTGTACTTTTTATTATATTTTGTTTGATGTTGAATGTAATTTCCTCCTGTATATGCATCTGCAACAGCATCACTTTTCCAGTCATTGTTAGAAATTGCATACCATTACCATCAAAAACCCAGAGCTGATCATAAGTCTTCCCCATTAATTGCCTCATAGGGGGTTGGCAACCGCAGATTTTTATTATTTTGGGTTATTACAAGGAAGACGCTGCTGTTCATCTTCCTCTGTCGCCTCTTACGACACCGAATGGGGTTCGATATGGGGTAGTGGGTATTCATACAACGCCACTTACACCGGTGAGAAATTGCATAAAATAAGAATATTTATTGATAATATAAGAGCGTCAAACAGGATAATAGTTCACATGATCAGTGACTATGCTGTAGCCCATGGACAGCTTCCGCCGACTTTAAATAATGGCGTCAGATGTCATTCCTTAAGACTACAATTAACATGGAATGGCTCACAGCGTGTAATAATTATATTGGTTCTCTTACTCTTTAAACAGAAAACGCAGTCCTACTACCAATTAAAGGCAAAGTAAAATCCGTGAAAACTACAAAGCCATTTTTATCGTTATATAATTCAATTCAAAATATCGACTAAGAAACACAGTCAACGTTGCTGGCACTATATGATCATATTTGTTTTTAACTCTTTAAAAAAATTGTATAAGTGAAAGTTAAAGAAAACCAAGAACACTAAAAAACAGTACATACGATTAATTTCCGAGGTACACGTACATAATGTGAAATTTCTATTTAAAAATACAAAATGTTATATACATGGGTCAGTAATTGATATTATAAGCATATAATTTTTTTAGTTTATATAAGTTTTTGTATCTTTTTGTATCTATAACATCTAATTTTTTTATACTTAATTATTTAATACTTTCAATATCACATAAACAGAACAAGGAAAATTAACAAAAATTGCTCAAATTACAAAAAAAACATATTAAAGATAGATAAGTATAGTCATACACACATTGGAAAATATATTTCAACACAGTTGAAACGTTTCCTTGAAGTTCCCTCGCATAATAGGATGATTAAAAAAATAAATACAAAATATTATCAACATCGGATATTTTTTAAATTCAAATGTGAAAGTATACCTTTTTCGATAATAACAAAAAGAATCAACAAAATCTGTCAACTAGCTTTCAGGATATTGTAAGAGAATTTTTAACCTATTCCTATAAAGTAGTCCACTGTTGTATCGATAAATCATAATAATAGGAAATCCAGGAGTACAGGCGTATTATGAAACAGCGACGGTAAGCCGGCAGGTTCCTGTTCACGTTCCCGTCAGACCGTCAGACGAAACTATTGGCTGACAGCCAGATACTTTCCAGATGAAGCCAAAGCCTCCGGTCTCTAAGTTTCAACGTCTAAAGCTATCGATTTTCGCTACAAAGACGCTGTATAAATAATTGAATTGAATTATGTTTTTTTTCATGCAAACGTAATACACATACGCGAACGCAAATTGCACTTTTAATTATTTTTTCTTCTGTATTCAAACTAATGGAAAACATTTTGGCCTTGGATGGAAAAGATAAACCTTCCTCGCCGGGCTAAAAGCTAGGTGTTCCAAACGAGGACCGAACAATGTTTCGTGTGATGATAGTTCTTCGGGAAACTTTGATACCGTGATTAATTGTGGCGAGATGAACAAAAGCACGGAAAAATAAATGTTATGAACGCATATGAACGCTTGATTTGCTATTAACATACTCGTTTAGTTACGTAATAAACATATTTTGTAGGTAGAAAAAAACCACAAAAATACTATTTTACAATAGTGTAAGAAAACCTCTCATTAGAGAATGTAATTATTGAATCAAATTACAAAATGTTCATTTTCAGAATTTCACGACTCCGTACGATGAAGTGAGTGGCTCGCAGCCAAATGAATAATTATGCCAAGAGCAGTGAACCCAGTTACTATATTGAATCGAATTATGATTAATGAAGAGAATTTAACGAATCATATACGTTACTCACCATTGCTTTTAAAACAAAGTAATCACGAATTTTTAGGTACACAATCCGTTTTTAGTAATTTTTTACATAATTGGACATTATTGTATTACATCATCATTTTCATCACTACAGCCCATCAAAAGTCCACTGCTGAACATAAACCTCCCCCATCGATTATCTCACAAGGACAATATTTGCCATAGTTACCACGCTTAGTTGGCGGGTTGGCAGCCGCAGTTCTTTTTAAATATTTTTAGCTGTGATTAGGAAGACGCTGCTACCCACCTCCTTAACTTTCCCTCTGTCGCCTATTAAGACGTGATATAGTGTAATGGATTCTATTTATATGCTATTTATACTCTGTCACTACACGGCATTGTATTACCTACAATAACTTAAATCTATGTACAAGAAAACTGTTACACGTTAATATATAAAGATGGTATCTATGCTACGAGTCTGTTGTTCCACGATGAAAATACGTTGGATTTAAATAAAAATAAAATAAGCCGATAGATTTTTTAAAATCAATATAAGATACATCACATTATGTCCACCTCATCAATTATTAATAGGACATCATCTGCCTAAATAAATATTAACGCAAGTTTACAAATCTTAACCATGCCGCTACCAATACAACACTTGCGATATTGTCAGAAAGTTGATCATACGAAACAGTCAGAGGGCAAGAGGACAATTAAAATACATCTTCTTCTGGCTGCTATTCCGAATCAGGACATACGATCAAATAAGCAGCTTAACTAATCCCTAAATAACGTGGTCTTCAAAAGTATAACTCTGATAGCTATTTTATTATAATTGTATATTGCTGTCCTTATTTCATTGCTATTATTATAATAGTTTTAAAAATGCTAAACAATTCTTACAGCCGAATTAAATTCGTTTTAAAAAGATAAATTAACAGAAAACCTCAAAGGGTTCGGCGCTAGATCATTAATTAAAATTACGAAAAGAATTCTAAGTCGATCAGAATCACCACATCTTAAATTAGACGTAGTGCATAGACTATGCGAATTCACGGCAGCCACATTTCCCGGAATGAAGTAATTTTACACGTTTATCATTTATCGTCGACGCCTGTATATTTTCTCGAGATTGAAGATACAATTTCTTGATAATTCAATAGAAACAGATTTGTCTCGGTGAGTGCCGCTCGCCAGTATATGATTCAATTTCGTGAAAATGATGTCTCGTAAAAGTAAATTTATGAGCATTCGGATCTTATATTATCGGTAGTATCTCACTTACATCGTTTTTCCAGAAAAATATCATAGATTATTACAATATATTTGAACAAATTAATTCGATATAACTTTTATTTAGAATTTAATTTAAAAATTATAAAATGTATCAGCACACTCCAATCATCAAAACAGAACAGAACTATAAAATAATTATACTAGTGCCTAACAATTAAATTTGCACAGCATGGATATTTTAACAAGAATGGAAAGTAGAAATCAGTGCTAAAATGGTAACAAGGAAAACATATTTATAGCAAATTGTTTTTAAAAACATATTAATAGCAAATCGTTTTTATAAGTAAAATATATCTACTTTAACTAGACACATATTTATTTTCCCTGCATTTTTTTGATAAGAAAGCATGATGGTATTATGGTATTATCGAATTCACACCGATTCCTAACCAAGGCTCTTGAAATTAAAAAACATCCTAATTTTAATAGAGAAGATAGATGTGTGCTGCCATCCGCTTAAATCCAAACCTTAGCATACGACTGCAAGACTTCAAGATACTGTAAGCTCGTTCTGCGTAGATCGGACCAAAAATTGATATTCAACCTGAAGGTTAGACGGCTCCGCAATGATGAATAGATGGCTTAGCAATGAGTTGATGCGCTGGGGGCCGCGGGTTCGAATCCCGCACGGAACAAGTATTTGTATGGCCTACAAATAATTGTTCTGGGTCTGGATGTTTGTCCTTGTGCAATTTGCGTTTGTAAACTGCCTCCACGATACATGAGAAAATCCTAGTGTGGGGGCCTAACGTTTTTTTTTTAAATTAAAAAAGAAGGTAGCCGTGCTAACTATAACCCTCCCCACCTACCCCGTGACCATGGTTGCTGAAAAGCACCCGAAACGTCGGAAATGAAAAAAAAATAAGTAAATTAAACGTGATAAAATCCGTAAAAATAGTTTTATTCAATGTGCAGATGTATTCATCAAAACGCGTTCATTATTTCATGCTAAAATGAATACATTATTATCTCACTAAAAATACCATGTCGAGTGCCGGTACCTTATCTGAGTCGCAGATTGTTTTATGTAACAGATCCTAACTCTTAAAAATCTATAGTTTTAAGCATATTTTAACAATTTGAAAATTCGAATATAACAGGAAAAACATACACAAATAAAATACGTAATCACAGGTGAAACAAAAAAGTACGTAACTTCGTTAATACTCAGAAACTAAACTTGGTTTGAAATGTCAAAGCATTGAGATAATATACATTAAACAACATTACCAGGTTATAACAGGCGCCGCAAGTAAACTTAATTTGTTTTCTTATTTAGAGGAAGGGAAAGAAAAACACTCGGGGGATTCATTTTCTTTGCTTCTTGGTTGGGTAGTAAGACGCGAATTCAATTTTCAAACGGTCGATTTAAAATGCAGTTTCGGGGATATAAAGATATTTTCTTTTTTGTAAATCAATTAAATACATATCCACGTTTATCCTTTTCCGTTTATGGCCATGCTTACACCTTTACCTTTGTTTTTCCATTGCGTTTTTTTTTTGTTCAGTGCAAATTTTATGTTTGAAAAAAAAGCGCACTTTATATTAATGATAAGTATTTTTCTCTTAAAAACAACAATCAAGATATATACACGGCCTATATATATTTAGGTTCGGTGACGTTTCCCATAATTTTATTTATTTGATCCATTATGAAATCCCCCATCAAATGTTTACATAACAATACTAATTGAATTAACATATTCATGAGTTCATGATACATAAACGTTATGTTTTCTTTAAATATATTAGTTTATTAAACTAATATGTTTAAAGTTGCAGAAACTGTTTTGATTCGTAGATAATCGCCAAAAATATGACGGAAAAATATACATCTTAAACGATTTTATTCAACTATCACAACAAATGTATTAACTAATATATCAAAAATAAAACACAATTATTATTCAGTGATAACTAATGATAAAAAATGTTCTCGACAATTTCAATAATAATAGCAAGGTAAGGTAAGGTAAGGTCCTAATACCGCCGAAAGCAATAAACAGTCTCCCTCGTACGATGAAACGCGATGGCGCGATCGCGAGGGATGAGTTAGATATGTGAATGTTGATATATTAGATGTACCTATCTCTCTTTACATTAAGGGTTGGCTTTTAGGTAAAATAAATGTATCTTCTATAAGTTCTACGTTACATTCGGCCGCAAACCCCCCCCCCCCCCCCCCCAAACTCAATTACGCAAGTATCGTAATTTTTTTTATATTTATTCCTTTAATTGGCAAGTGTATATGGATATATTATCTCTATTTAAAAAATAATCATTGCTACAGTGGTTCGTTATATTTTAACTGGACAACTGCTTTCCAGCAGCTCCCCCGGCCCCGCTAAGCCATTGATTGGTCTCGAATAATCGTAACAGCTTTACGAGCGTTTGGGCGGTGGGAAGTATTTAAATTAGGATGTGTGGTGGTGGTCTGCGGAGAAAGGGGTGTTCTCTCCCCTACCGCCGCAGACGCAATGGAGTCACGGGGAAGAGGACTGTCAGTATTACGATGCCCACCGCGGTCAAAGCTTGTTTGATGGCGTAACGATAGGCCCGATCCTCCACTAGGATCAGGAAGGCTGGTGCTTCCGAGTGCTCGTTTTTTCCGGGTCCCATGGCCTCCACGTATTAGGCTCGGGAGGTCTGTTGCGCAAGTGCAGTTGGGGACCGCGGAGGATGGTGTGCCTTGTGAGAACACAACGCACCAGAAGGTGCGCCTTACCTGAGAAGGAGATGGGGAGGTTATGTCCTCGCCAGGAGGGGCCGTAATGCAGCGGCCGGCGCTGGTGGGGCCGCGGATGTATGCGAGTGTTTCCGGGGCCCTGTCAATATGCGGTAAAGGTGGAACACCATTGGGTTTTAGTCTGTGCGAAACCGACATAACTCGTCTTTACCCCCATGAGGACGGCTATGCGTAGGCAACTTCCCGTGTAAAAAAAGGATTCAGACAAACTCGTGTAGTTAACACGAATTTGTAGCCGTGTTACAAATAGCCTTAGTATTAGTACGAATGGGTCGACTCAACTGGGACCACGTTTACACAAAATACTAACATGAAATAAAATCATAATGTTTGAAAATAATAAATAATCTTGTTTTTACAAATTAAATTAATAACATACACCCCTGGTGACTTTTTTTACAAAATAAGGTTGACAAACGAGCACACAGTTCACCTGACGGTAAGTGGATGCTGTGGCCCATAGACATCTACATCTATCCTTGATTAAAAATGAAAACCCCTGAGGAATAAGAATGTATGCCTCGTTTCCAGTAAAAAGGGTCGCCGATTCTGTACACTCACCATACAAAGCACGGCAGCAAATAGCTGTTATTTTGCGTTGGTTTTCTGTGAGAACGTGGGCCTTCCCCAATTACTAGGCTATCTTTCTCGTACTTATAGCTGCGCATAAGACTTTTTTGTCGTATTCATTTATAAACTTTATTCACGTCTAGGAATTGTTTAAACCCGCTAAATTTGTCTGGCGATTTGCAGGTATTATTAAAATTACTCAATCAATACGTGATTAAAATTTGAGATTGCCAAAAGTATATTTTTTGGGAATTTTAATAAAATATTTTTGGAGAGGTCTGGTAATACTTTATAACCGACAAAAACGTCTGGGATTATATTTTTGGAATTATATAAAAAACTAAATTAAAAGATAAAAAAGAAATTAACTTGCCAAAAAAACATTTTTTTTGGATATTTTTTTTTTTTGCAAAATGTTATATGCTGCGCAGTAACGAAATAACCGCAAACCCTCTGCCAGATCCGCGGGACTAGATTCGCCAATTGACGAAATTATATTTTTTCACAATTTCCACTTGCCAAAAGGACCTTCCCAAAATTCGTCGCCAGCTCTTGGACTAATAGTTGTGCTGTGAGACCTTATTTATTTGAATAAAACTAGTTTTTACGAATGTTATCGCGTTTAATTAGGTTATTTTAATATTCCCCACGTTTCGAGTAGCTCCCATGGTCACGGGGGTGACTGAGGTGTTCAACGTCCCAATGTCATAGTTAACCACGGCGGTTACCTTCAACTTAAAATTATTACTTGCAGTGGTATGCTTTATGCTTGCGTTGAGATTTAATTTTATTAATTATAGTAGATGGTATGAGTAGCACTCAGCCATCTTTCCTATTGAAATTATTTTTTTATTTCAATAGCCGCACGAATCATCCTCGGTAAGAATCGGTCTTTCCTCATTTTTAAGTGGCGCCGCCCTGGTGGCAGAAAAAGTCGTGGATGCCCATTGCTCTTTTTTTTAATTAGCCTTAGTTTCGTATTTTCGACAATGTTAATTTTAGTAATTAATTCCAATCAATCCCTCAAAAAATACGAATATAGCTATTTGTAGGCTTAATTTTTCCACTTATTTGCGTTGCTCTAAACATGTCCATGAATGTATTATCACAGGTATGTAACAGAAAAACGATATCTGTAGAAGGCCAAATATTTTTTTCAAGCTTTCATTGTGTGTAAATATGGCCTGGTAAGCGATGCAGGAAGTCGATAAATGCAGGTGGAACATGACCGTGCTTTGTGCCATTCCTTGGGGGATGCCTCTGTTCAGCAGTGGACTTGTGATGGGCTGTAATGACGATGATGAATGAATGAATATACTTTATTGTACATCACAAATAAATATACAAATTACATAACAAAAGACAGATTAAATGTACAATTTGGCGGCCTTATCGCTACATAGCGATCTCTTCCAGGCAACCAAAGGTGTAAAGGAATAAAACAATGAATACTAGGTAGGTGGTGCAATATAAATATACAAAATATAATATCAATACATGCGATATATAGACAATACATGCAATAAAATAACATATAAATAACTAATACATGAAATAATATAAATTACTAATACATAATAAAATATATGTATACGTATATACGTATACGTATATATGAATATATAAACAAACTTACATATCTACCCAAAAATACATAAATAAATTACAAAACTCCTCAAACAATAATATAAAGCTGATAAATACAATAAATACGTAATCACATAATTTATCCTCACGGTGTCCGAACGACTGAGACAAGTAATGCTCTTTAAGTAGTCGCTTAAAGATTACAATAGATTGTGCTTCACGTATATGCAAAGGTAGGGCATTCCAGAGCTTAATAGACTGTACAGTAAAAGATCTATTAAAAAATGATGTTTTGTGAGTTGGTACCCTTAAAATGAATTTTCTAGAAGAGCGTAGAGTTTCCACCGGAAGCCCCACAAAATTAAACTTCTCCTTTAGATAGGGAGGAGCAGAAGGATGAAATAATACACAGTACAGAATAGAAAGAATATGCATGTTCCGGCGAAGTCGGATAGGTAACCACTTGAGACGTGAGCGAAATTGGGAAATATGGTCATATTTGCGTAATCCAAATATGAACCGAATACTAGTTTTTTGAAGTCTCCCAAGCTTATTTAGCTGGTCCTCAGTTATGTCTACATAGCTTGCGTCAGCATAGTCGAGAATCGGAAGGAGAAGAGACTGTGGGAGCATAATTTTTGCAGGAATGGGAAGAAATGATCGAAGGCGACGCAGTGAACAAAGAGCCACAAAGGTTTTCTTACTTACCTCTTTCAGTTGGCGTATCCAATTTAAGGAATTATCAATATAAATACCAAGATTCTTGACATTGTCAAAGTAAGGGATTACAACTCCATCGAATACGATAGGTGGTACGGTGAACCATTCAATTCTTGAGATAAAGCTCTGGCTACCAATAATGATAGCCTGTGACTTTTTAGGATTGACATTTAGGCCATATGATTTACTCCAATGATGATGATGATCCACTTTTTACATTCTTTTAATTTAAAATATCTTTAATACTTACGGACAATTTTAGCTCATACGATTTTTTCTATATTATAGATTTTGATAACCCTTTTAACACTTCCTTAATAGTTAATGTTCATAGGCGAAACTTTACTATATTTAATACAAACAGATGTCCCAAAAATGGCGTAGGAAAAAATATACGGGGAACGCACATATAGAGCAACTTTCTAACGACTTGACCCTCAAAGGCTTTAATGCTGACGCGACCTACCGTGACCACAAAGAATATTAAAACCATTGCGTCACTGTTGTCCTACTTAGTATCGTTTTCTTAAAACAAGATATTTTTAACTTTAATACAATACAAAAAGTAAGCGTTGAAAGTATTAATATTTAAGGGTCTCATAAAATTAATTGCGGTTTATTTTTCATTGTGATAAAATATATCGTTGATGGGCTTATGTTTGTGTTTCCGCCTCAAATGAAAATTGCTGCAGCTATATTATGGTTGTTGCACGAATGGGTCGCCTCGACAGGGAAAGAACCACGCTCTCAAAGAATACCAGCGTAAAATGCAGCTTTGAGCTGGTGTTTCGTATGGTGAGTGTGGAGAAACCAGAGACCCTTTTCATTGGAAACGAGGCATTCCATCTTAGTCCTAAGGATTGACAAAACATCTGCATTTTGATTTTTAATCGAGGATAGATGTGGATATCTATGGACTTACAACATCTACTTACCATCAGTTGGACCCAGTACTTATTTGTCATCCTTATTTTATAAAAAAAACACGAGCCAAATCACTATTTCTGCAAAAAAGGAATTATTCACACAAAAAGTTAATTATCGTAGTTTATAGGTTAGTAGCAACAACCACAGATAGATTATTATCACGAGTGTCACTGCTGGCTCTGGTACCATTAACGATACTTCTCGTCAACGGTCTGGGTTTATTTATGTTATTTTACAACTATACGGGACATTAATATACAAAAAAAAATGTTTTTTTGTAATATCAATGATTCGGGACGATATTCTGTTATCTATTAAAAGCTACGAGGTATTTCTGGCCTTTCTCACAGTCTCCTCTTATGATACACACGGAAATACACTTGCCTCCAAAAAAAATCGACCCACCTACGTTTTTTCGTAAAAAAGTGTCCCATGAGTTTTAACCACAATCTATAGATATTTTTTATCTCGATAAAGTATTACATACAAATGTGATGAGACATTGAAACCATAACATTTTACAAAATTTACGATTTTACTGTGAAGATTATCGATATTTACATTTTTTGACATTTAAAAAAATGTAAACCTTACTCTAATATGGGGTGTTTTCTCCTCTTGCTTTTATCACCGCCTGCATACGCCTATTAAGGGAACGGATCAGCTTTTTTATGTCTTCTTGGGGTGTCTGTTCCCATTCTTCTGTTAAGGCGGCTTCAAGTTGATCCAACGTCTCAGGAACTGGATTTCGGGCTCTAAACTTTCTTTTTATCTGGTCCCAGAGATGCTCGATGGGATTTAAGTCCGGACTATTAGCTGGCCACTGCACAACTGGACTTCCGACCTCCTGAAGATATACAGTTACAATTCTAGCGACGTGCGGTCTTGCTTTATCATGCACGAGTTGAAAATTGTCCCCAATATACCCACCGTACGGCATCACATGAGGTTGCAAAATGTCCGTAATGTAACTTTTAGCATTAACCGCACGAGTGCGAAAAAAAACCAACTCAGTACATCCGGTTAAAGATATGCCACCCCAAAACATTGTAGAGCCTCCACCAACCCGGACTGTTTCTCTTATGCAACACTGAGCGTAACGTACTCCTGGTCTTCGCATAACGTTAGGACGTCCATCGGAGCCTACAAGGGTCATTCGGCTTTTATCGCTGAAGAGAACTGTCTCCCATTGACCAAGATTCCATTGCACGTGTTGCCTAGAAAATTCTAACCTTGCTTGCCGATGAGATGCAGTGAGTTTTGGTCCCGTCGCTGGCTTGTGTGGTTTTGCTCCCGAAGACTTCTTCTCACCGTATTCTCAGTTACAGACACTCCACGAGTTTCTCTCAGCCTACCCTGAACATCAACAGCAGAAAGATGCCGATTTCGCAAAGAAGTCAAGGCAATAAAACCGTCATCCGTCGGGTTTGTGAGACGTCCTCTTCCAGATCCTGGTCTCCGGCGGTACTCTCCCATCTCTAAGTATCGTTTATAAACTCTACGCACTGCTGATCGACTCAAATTTAATCTCCTTGCCACATTTCGCTGACTTAGCCCTTCACGAACGAGAGCTACCACTTGAGCAGCTTCTACTTCAGTGATATCCATATTTTATGGTTAAAAGTAACGATATGTCTGCTCCAACAAATAATTAAAAGATTAAGTCACTACGATGCACAGAACCAAGAATATTACGCGTCAAAAGTCCGAAATAAACTAACCTTGCACTCTACGCACAAGTCGACAATTTTTATCAGTGCGCTTAAAATGTTACAAATACCCACAATAGCACTTGTATTCCTCTAAAACAATGTCAAATGGGTACTCAGATGTTAATTTATAACGCATAAGCAAAAACATACAAATATGTCAACGCATACTTAAGATAACAACTTTGTTACTCAAAATTAACGGGTCGTATAAATGGGTCGCTTTTTTTGGAGGCCAGTATATTAGGGATAGTGGATTATCATCATTCTCATTAAACAAATATAGCAAGAGATGACAATGATTTGAATTCATACCTCGAAACATTATGGCATTTGATGTTTGTGTCAAACGATAACGAAAACCGATTGAACAAAACATACCTCCATCGATAACATAACACTCGGCAATATTTGACATGATATAATGCATAACCTTGATTACGTTAGGGCATCGCCACCGCAGCCGCCTTATAAAGCTGAGCACAAAACGCCTTCCGCTGTTTACTTGGAGCACTTTCACTGACAGGCCGCTTTAGCCGTGGCCCACTCCCGTTCAGAGTGATCGACCAATTAAAATTTTAAAACAATCAAGGTTCATGTGTTATATTATATTGAACGGTATATTATAAGTAATCACTGTGTAAATTGGAGTCTAGTTAAAAAAATGCGTCACAAAAAAACAGCGAAAATTAAACGGCTATGCATAATATTATTCTCCAGAAATGAACTATGTTGTAAAATATCCTATATTTTATTTTATCACTCATTAAAACTGCAATTTTACTGCGTTTTGATTAAAGATTTGAAAGGTAAGTTTATAATATAATACTCTGTTTGATGGTGCGATCTATTATGGTTCTCTATGGGGAACTAGTTTTTGCAGATGCCCTGAGCATGGAGTTATACGGAGGGTATCGCGCCTTTTTATGAAACAGCGTGTCTACTGGCGTGATTTCTTTCTAGTCCTAGAATATTGGCGCTCGGAATTACAGCTCTGAGGAAATCACCTTCCTCCACTAAAAGATGGAATGCAGAGCTTTCATAGTGGGCAGTCTCTATTTAAAGTGGAAACGAAGACTTCCCAATCCGAGGGCAGGGGGCAGAGCTGTCGAGATTGCGTTTCGTCCTACAGAACTGGATGGACAGTCGGCCCGGTTTATTGACTTTTCTGGTTGGTACAAGTAGATGATTTAGATGTTATTTAACGTAGGCTGTATAGCCGAAAAAGAGCTGACAACCAAATTCAACCTTGATAGCAGTGACGCCGACGACAGCGGTGCGCGAATAGTGCACCATTTTCTACACACGGGATCAGCTATTATGTTAATGAGTTGCATAAAGACGAGTAAACTTGTTAATGGGATTTTATGAGATCAGTTCTAAGTTACAGGTCACATTGCATACAAACATGAAAGGATAGCAAAATATTCGACTTTCCACTCATCATGTTATTTCTTTTCTTACGATTAAGTTTTAAAAGAGAATTCCCACATTTATAGTGTCATAGTACTTTTGACACATATATCGGTCACATAAAACGATAAGGGTTGGTTAATTCGGATAGATAGCGACAGGTGCGTCGATCAATATTTGTTGTCATGGTGTTTAACGCGTGTGATTTTTCGCGTTAAATGTTTAATGAATAAAACCAATGCACAAAAACTACGCTTATCTTTTTTATAGTATAAGGTCAACAAGCGAGCATTGTCACTCCTGAGGACTAAGATGAAATGCCTCGTTACCAGTAAAAAAGGTCTCCGGTACTCGACACTCACCACACAAAACAACATTATTCTGATGTTTCACTCTGGTATTCTGTGAGAGCATGGTCCTACCCCGGTCGAGCCGACCCATTCGTGCTGCAGCCATAATAGAGCTGCAGCGTAGCTCTACCACGTGTAAGTTCCATCAGCAAAAACAAACAATAAATTTATAATATATTAATAACTTGTAGTTAGTTTTATTCATCTATTTTAGCATTCCTACTTGTTACGTAACTATAACATGTAGGAATATAAAAATAGAAGAATAACATAGAGTAAATTATATATTTGCCTTAAATATGACGGCTATGACAAGACAACCAATTTGATTTGAATACATTATACATATTTCTATTACCTACGTATATATATAATATATCTCCGTTAAGTATGATCAACACTGAATCAACACAACGTAAGTTGAATCCATATAATAACATAATTGTAGGCGAGCCATCGCAGAGTAGAGCAGACTCATTGCCAGCCTCCCTCAGCATCGCCCACCCAAAAATGGGATTTGATATTCGTCAACACCACCACAGCTACGTGCTACGTCATAGCAAGGGCAATATCTTTAGAAATTTCTGGAATGGTAAAGGAAAGTCAAAGGAAAACGGGATCCTAAAATGAAGGCGGGATATGGGAGTCAACAAGACGTAGGGTTCGTTTGTCCCTCACGGCGTGGAAGTTACGGAGGGGTGAAACTATGACGTCACACGGCGCCATGGTGGCTCGGGTCGCTCCAACTGGCTCTGATTGGAACGCTACCGTCACGACGTTAAGTTCACTACTCGCGCTATACGTATTTATTTACAGTTGAATGAACACTTTCCATATTTTAGTAATATATCAAATGTGGCGAGTTTAAAACCATTAACAATGAAATTTCCACGATTAGAGTATATTGCTTAACAGTCTTTAAAAAGTGAATGCTTGGTTATAGCGTATTTAAATATAAATAATGATTTCCGTTACATGTTTTACGTCCTCGTTTTAATATTTCCTAATTAAAATTGCGCTGAATTATAAGGAATAGATAAATAATGTTTAAAATTATCTCTGTAACAAAACTAGCACATAAAAAATCATATTTCGTTTATTATATTTATTTGAGAATTCAAAACCTATTGGCTCTATTTATAACATTATCTAAAGTTTGTATATTCCATTACTGCTTATCAGTAAGATGGCCAAATATATGAAAGTTTAACATAAGTAGTACTTAAAACATTGTGGGTTTCAGTTCAGAATGCCGTATTTCACAATAAACAAGACGGATAACGTTTTAACTGTACTGAGTTCAATAACGTAACTATACAGTACGTTACGAAGAGCATAGGAAGTTAAGGAATATGGGCATGAGATGCGCATTAGACCCTTTGTAGGATTTACTGTCCGAAGATTCTAGAACGATCTGCCACCTAACCATTATTACCATATTGTGTCTTTGAAATATCTACAATATTTTTTTAACTTTTACTAAATAACACCACCATCTACAAACGCGACACAAAAGAATTTATCAAGTACCTTTAATAATAAAAATTAATATCATAATCGCAGATAAATATTACGACAATCGAATATTGAGCTAAGAACTTTGCAAACTAAAATATTTGTAAATATTCATTAGTGAATTGAAATAAAGCGATAACAAAGGATATTTTCGATGAATTTTGAAGACGCAAAGAAATTGAACGAGGCACGTAACTGCAATCCAATTTTCATATAGATTGTATTTGTTTTGAGCGAGTGTAACTCGGCCGCTTTCAATTTCTTTGAAGTAGTGAGTGCGCGTTTTGGTACATGCAAATATTATGATACGTAGAACATAATATGCAAATTATGTCTGACGTGTTTCCTTTATTCATATTTTCGAAATAAAGCTACGGTAAAGAATCTTAAAAATACTTAAAAAAATCCTTGTATATCGACAGTAATAAAATATGTTAAGAAGTAACTCCCAAAGAAAAACATAACTGTAAAAACAAAACAAATTAGCCAGACGAATATTTTAGTGTCAGAAAGTCAACATCATTTATTCATAACAAAGAAATCTCAGATGAAAAGTTCATTTAAAAACAGACATGTTCATTACTACAATACAATGATTTAACCGTCGTACTATTAACAACTAACGCTCTTCTTATTATACGCTTGCATCAGATGGCATTAAGTAGCTTTATCTCGCCCTAATTAGTAATTGTAACTTTGCGATAATGAATATATTTCATATCGCTGCAGGGCAATCTCACCCCGATGCAGCACTTTAAATTAAAACAGTGAATAGGGAATTTAATACTCATTTTCCATGAAGCCGCCTTCAGTCTTCAAATTAGTTTTTTTTTTTTAAATTAATTATAAGCAGTTCAGCAGCAACGGTCTTGCCTGATGTTAAGTGGTGATGCAGCCTTGGATAGTAAAACGTACTAGATTAATAAAAATATTTCTACGAGTCTTTTGAGATACCAACATTCTGTTTGTACGGAGAGACTGATGCAGTCAAATATTCCAATTTTCCGCTATGCGCATTTTATACATATGACGAAGCAGTACTCTTCGGTCGTAATATAAGCATATTAACTAAGCATATTCACAACGAAAGGATGGAAAATAGATTTTTTGATAGTATTACGAATTATTTTAAAGAAATGCATTTGTAAATAAAATTAATTAGTTTAAGAAGTTTTTAAATTGAACGAATACGAATAAAATGGCCTTTACATTTCTTGGTTGTTTCTGTACGCGAGCAAACAGAGTATGAACACATGAGTAAAAAAACCGTCGGTGGTATGAACTTCACAGGCACCGATGAATTTGTTAATTGTAATTTTAAGTGCTGACTTGTCACTTGTTTGGCCAGCCGTGGTAAGTGTAATGTTACTTTAAAGATCTTAAAACGAGTCGTCCTATGCAAAATATACAATAGCAATAATATTTTCTGACAAAACATTTCTTTGTTTGCAAAGTATAATATATTTCAACGTACGAACATAAGTATAACGGAGACCATGAAGATAGTGAGACGCACTGGTAGGTTGGTACTTAAGATATAGATCGCGCTTTCAAAATATGTAACAAGAAAAGGTGTGAAAAGAGCGACAAAAGCACCTGACGAGGGTAGGATATCAATTGGAGCATCGCTGGTATGAAGAAATAACGAGATCTTGTCGGAGATTAAAGAAATGCTACGCAATATTTTTCTATTAAAAATAGCACCAGTGAAATTTAGCAAGGATATTTTGTATATATTTAATACAATAAAATAGGCTTTTAACAACTGAACCCATAAAGCCAATGATCATTCAATAATTTAATTTAAAAAAAAGTGTTAATTAATTATTAATGTGTTAAATAATAAATAAAAAACATACCTACGCGCTTTGAGCTTAAGGCATGCGAAAAAGTGTAAATAAATCAGTTAATTTTGAAGACTAAGATTGTTCATCTCATTAAAATTCAGAATATTTATCGGTATACATGCTTCGTTTATAATATGTTAGTTTATTAAAACTTTTATGTGTGGTGGAGTCGTTAAAAATCCATACCCCATTTCGCCCCATAAGTGGCCAAAAGGCGATTCTGGAAATGCCAGAAAAATCTTAAGGAATGATAGATGGCGGCACATCTAGATTAAGTCAGACGTAAAAATAAATATCAAGCCCATCAAAAATGCTACACGAGTCGTAAGGCGATCGTGAATCCGCCTACTAAGCGTTACGGTTAAGAGAAATACTCGGGGGAGGCTTATGTCCAACAGACTTTTACGGGCCTATAATGATGAAGAAGAATCGCAACCGGACACTTCGCTATATTTCTACGCAAATGATGAATTAATAATTAATACCTATTGCATATATTTTATACTTTCATTTTAATTAGTAATAAAGACCAATTACTACTTATGTAATAACATCATGTTTATACTCGTATAGTTGAAAAAGCACGTTTTAAAACATAAATACCCATTTACATAAGGCGAGAAATTTATGCGGCCGATTAAATGAAATTGTAAGCGGCATTTTGCTGCAAAAGTCAGCATTACCACTCTAATTAGAAAATGCCAGAGTAAGCAAACTCGCTGACCGTGAACGACATTCCGGCAACGCATTGTGAATATGATTTGAAATAGTCATCATTAAAAAAAATTAAAACCTCAAGTTAACCCATTCTATATCACATATTACCACCACATATGGCTCAAAGATATTCTTCAACATTTGTGTCAGAGAATTGGACATTGAATGTGTTAAAGTAATAATCGGACAGTAAATTTTTGTGTTTTGTCTATCATCAGACTGTAATAGTCCGCAAATGGGCCTCTGCAGGGAGTAATCGCCACACTTCGCAGGCGGATTGGCGATTGCAGTGTTAAATATTCCGAACCTTCCAGAACCAGGTAGATGACGGGGGATGTGGTGGTAATTTACAGATGACATATACGAGATCTTTCCTAGTACATAGTGTTTATAGCCTTTCCTATAGTCGCTTTTACTTTATACAAACGAGTTGAAGTGAAAAACAACAAAAATATTTCAAGTAACTATAAACGAAGGATTAAATAGTTACTTAATTAAAATGGTAGTTTTATCTTCATTAATACTGTACTAATTATATTACTATCGTATGACGCATTAAAGTCTAACACGGATAAGATAAAGGAAACTAAATTAAAAATCAGTTTCCTGGAATTTACTATTAATGGAATCACTATTTATGGAACCTGGAATTTACCACTTTTCTACAATCTTCACTTCAACATTGAGTGCAATTACAAAGTTATTCTATATCTTATACAATTAAACGAGCTATAATTCGTACTTTAAATAGTTTAAACGGACTTAGATTAAGTATGGCTCACAAGTAGACCATGAGCAGAATAATTTTTTTTCTCGATACAGATTATTAAATAACACTTATTTAACGCCCTTTACTTCACTTACCGATGGTTCCAAAAATAAATTAGCCCTGGGAAGCATTAGTAAAAAAACATAGGGGGATTATTCTTTTCTTTCAAAGTTATTAATAATGTTGTACAATTATTATTTGTAAGGATGCGCCCATGGGTTATATTTAACCCATAAAAATAGTTTTTGTTTAAGGAAGTTTATAAACTTGTTGATTGACAAGCATTGAATGAATTACTAGCTCTATGGAGTCGAGCAGTCGAGTAACTGTGGTACTAGAAGGTTGTGTTTATTCCTATTATTAATAGGATAAATAATAAATAACATACATACATTACATTTTTCATAATTATATTGTAAGATCAAAGATAATATATGTATTTTCTTTTACTTTTCTCTGACTCTTGACAAAATTTAAGTAGTCCTCTTTTACAAAACAAATTTAGGTTTTTATTCAATCGCGTTTCCACACAGCAAATTTACATATGATAAGAAAAAAACCTAAAATAAACCAATCTTTCTAACAGCATATGCTGCTAGTTAGTAAGTTAATTGCTAGTTCTAGCTCTGTTGTTTGAATATTATTAAAGTATTTTCTTTATAGTGATCATCTCATACAGCGTCATCCATAAGGTAAGTCATAATCATATTCGAGTAGGTGTCCTATCTAGCTTTCTTCTACTTTTCTGTCTAGGAGTCCGTCTAGGTCCGTCTGGTACCTATTAAGTTCCCACAGGTGATAACTTATCTGTAGCCCTTTTTGTTTGAAGTTAGTTGCGCAGTTGCCCATCGGCAGCAGTATCCACTTACTATCAGATGGACAGTATGATCGAATGTCACTTCAATTTTACAAAAAAGTACCTGAAACAAAAAAACAAAGGAACTATTAGACAAACTATTATATGGAATTTATCATATGATTAAAACAAAACAATAAAATGTTAAGGACCAGTAAGATTATAAGTATAATAGGTAATTTTAATAATAAGATTTGAATACTTTTTTTAAAACCACCCTCTGACTTATTTCTGCCGCCAAATAACAGCGCCTGCACTGCTGTGTTCCGGTCTAAAGGGTATATCACATTAAGCTATGAGACATTCCATCTTAAACCTCAGAGGTGTCAAGGCATCTTTTGGCATCTTTCGTGTTTAATTCGTATTTAAATAAGCCACTCACAATCAGGTGGACAATGACAACCATTTCAGTTTTATAAAAATAAAATAACCAGAGATATCTACTTATAACAACATTAAAATAAAAACAATTTTTATACCACAATTTGAGAACAACAGCAATAATGAAAAACCGTAAGAAATATTAATACTAATAGCAGGCTAATCGAGACTCAGTCGCAGTGAAATAACGCGGCGTGCTGTGGATAATACATTATTCACGGTCGGAAATGCGCCGCGAGCAGCCAGCTTCCTATTCTGTATTGGGATTCGCGTAACCCGCTCTTTGTTTCAGTTAATTACACGGCCGAGCGTTGGCTTCGAATAGTCTGCTTTCTCATCTCCTTTCTGTTTAAAAACAATGCACCTAAACTTAATTCTGATTTTTTGATAGCCTATATAACAGGGCCTACGAAAACTAAATGATACCTAATAAATAATCACAAAATATTTTAAGATTTTTTTAAATTTGTGGAAACAAAGCTATTTTGTTCCTTGAAAATAGATTTTTGTGAAATACGTTGTCCTTTATTAAACAAGGCCTAATCTTAAGACATAACTTTATGAGTAAATCTAATATATTAAAATTAATATTTGTTTCTTCGTATTTTATGCGCTGCCATACCGTTCATCAGATTGCACTAAAACTTTGTCAACTTATTGCTTGCACTTCCGCGGAGGTTATAGGTATAGTACAATTACATACAATAGGTGGCGAGCGTATCGTACCGACAAATTTATTTGAAAGTCACATCATTCAATTTCAATGAATGTTTTAGCATTCCTAATTAAACGAAAATATAACCATTCCAAATTTAAAACGATATTTCCACAAATATTTCTTCCGCGGCAGCAATGCGCCGGGTACCAGCTAGTTGAATATAGAAATGATATACCTAAGTGTAATAATGCCACTTTTATCACTATTAGTATATATTTGCGAAAACTAAAAATGGCTTGCCCAGAACATTCCGTTATAATTAAAAAAATATATAATGCTCTTAACATTCTATTATAATTGATTGCATAATCAAACAAACCTATGACAGAAGTATAAATTTTCTTATTAGTACAATAAATTTCAATGAATTCAATATTGGCTTTCCAGATAAGAACTCTAATCAAACCGAATGCCGTAGTGACTGTCTACCAAACAGAAGTGACGTGATGACGGTAGGTTGCCACACCGTTCATCGGTTAGCTATCGATTTTACGCGTTGTTGTGCAGGCCTTTCTTCTGATTGATATAGGGATATTTCAAGAACTATTCATAAAATATTTATTAATAAAATACTGTAATGAAATATAAAATAAGAAATGTAAGGATTTATGTGAGAATTTAATTTTGTTTAGAGGGTTACGTGTATGGAAAAAAAAATATATATATATATATATATATATATATATATAAGGCAATGCAATAAAAGTACCCAGTCCTAATTAAAAAATAGTAATTATGTAAACTATAATCAAGAAACTAAACGAAAACCCATAAGCAAAGATACCTGGTATGTTTTGTGGATCATGAACAGAATATGAACATCAATTCTGATTACTGGCAAAGAGGTTTATGCGGAATGTTGAACGTTGTTTTGACTTTGCATTACCATTATAGCCTATCAAAAGTTCAATGCTGAACATACGCCTCCCTCATAAATTGTCTCATAGGGTGGATAATTTCAGAAGTTGCGTCGCTTGGAAAGCGCAGTTTTATTATTATTTTCAGCCGTTTGTTATCAGGAAGATGCTGCTACCCATCTTCTGTTTCATTTCCCTCAGTCACCTCTTGCCCCACGGAACGATATGGGGAAGTAGATATTCTCACACACGGTGTTGTTTCTTCATGTGTCTTAACAATTAAATTTGTATTCACTCCACATTAAAACAAATGTTATAATACAGGTAATAATTTATAAGATAAATCAAATAACAATCTGATGTATCTAGATCCTGTAAAATGCTAATGTAATTAAAAATTGAAACAAAAGACAAAGAGCCCATACCTAATATTAGCACTTGAGAATTGAGTCAAATTAGTTCCAAGGCCGTGAACCTTATGAATGGCTATGCTTTATTGCGAGGCCGAAACTTTACGGAGCCGGCTTTGAATAAGGTAAAGAGCCTAATGTACTGTCTCTTACATACATATATAACAGAACAGGAATTTACACAAATTGAAAGAGAGTAGAAATTCTAAATGCGCAAAAAAATAAGTAACTGACATTTTTGTATAATATTCGGAGATGGAAGAATGTGAAAATTAAATGAAGGGATATTGGTTAGTTAACATTATTCTTTAATATAGGTATTACATAATTAAGTTGGTCTTTCATAAAAATACCAACAGCTCACAATCTCGCAAATGAATATGACTTTTAGAGGCAGTAAATAAATTTTGAGTCTCGATGCTTCGTAAATAATTCACGGATAGCTTCTTCTCTTCCTTACGATGTTTTCCTTCACCGCCAAACACGTGGTAAATCAGCACTTAAAATTGCAACTAACAATTTCACTGGTCCAGCACCAGTCCAGGGGACCACCTGGGGTTGATGGTTTTATTCATGAATTATTTTAAAATTGCATTTTACTATATTAGTAATGTAACTCAGTTTATGCTGATACCTTACCAAACACACCTCATACAATTTTTTGGTCCACAGCTGGTTATATCCCTAAAGGAAACACTAGCCAGCACGCATTTCTTAATTTTTTTTTCATATTTTCACTATTCTGCGAGCAAGTATAGGTCGGTGAGCTCAGAATCGATACCCTACGTACCTACTACCATTATTAACAATACAGCTTGCTATCCCTCATTAACAGCGTGTTAAATAAAACTTTAGGCTTTCTGCACTTTAATTTTTCCTGCATAGATCTGATGTTCTGATAGTTAACCATGTCAGCACCGTGTTTTTGAATCTTACTGAGAAATATGTAAGTGTATCGTGTCCATCCATCCATCCATTACAGCCTATGAAAGTCCACAGCTGAACATAGGCCTCCTCTCCCATAGATTTCCTCATAGGGGGGATTTTGCCACGCTTGGCAGGCTAGTTGACAACCAAATCAAAAAAGGAAGATGTTGCTGCCCGTCCTCTGTTTTAGTTTCCTTTTGTCGCCTCTTACAGTACCTACAGGACGATATGGAATAGGGGGTATTCTAACACCGCCACTACACGGTACATGGTATATCGTATGCGTATAAGAAACATAAGAAAAAAATTGCTTTAATTATGGTAGAAAGCATAAATAAAAAACGAGCACTCCGAGGTAAACACCAAAAAGGCGTCATCAATAATCCGATCATAGATCAGTCCCCCTACGTAGCTAAAGCCGAAGCCGTAGCATGTTACTTATATAATTCTAAATATGCTTAAACGGCTTAGTGACATTAAAGGCGTAAAAATACTTAAAGAATATAAAATATACATATTATTAATATCTATAACCTTAAATAGCTCATATGACACGCACATATAGGCACATTTTTGTTGATTGATTTAATGATGATGGTAGAAGTATACTTGTAGCCCATTAACAGCAGCATCCATCTTGCGAAAGAACAGAGGTTTTTTCTTAGACACTGATACTATAGCATCATTAAAATAATCGCGAATCTAGCCCATAAAATAATATAATAAAATATACATCTTATTTTTATTATTTTTAATAACAATAATCGAAATTAACTTAATATGTACTGTAACTTATAAGCGATAGTGCCACGTTTTTACTTAAATCAGGTTATTTTTTATAAATTCGTAAATAAATTAACTTATGCGGATACTCTAATAATTTCGAAATTAATTAGGTACTGTAAAAGTTGTAGAAATAATATGTGTAACATACTCTTCACAAATCCAATAAAGATTTTAATGGCATCAGAGACAATAAAACTACTGTAATAATAATTTTAGTAACTCACAGTACAGTATAGCGCGTCTGTCTAGACGGTTATGTATATCTATAAGCTGTATATATATATCTATATTCCTTATATATATCTATATACATGTATGTATGTATGTATATATATAATTATACATACATACACGTAATAGAAATAACCAAAACTATTTCAATATGATAAAACGCTTTCACAGAAACAGAAACAGAAACTTTTTATTCAATATAGATTATAAATAATACTTATTGAAAGTCACTCTTTTGTCTAATTACCACTGGTTCGAAAAAAAAAACCTCTGTCCTGGGAAGAACCAGCAAGAAACCCAGCGGGACTTTTTTTAAATAACAGCTTACAATCATGTATATTACACAATTAACCACAAAACAAATTAGAAACAGCCTGGCAGCGAACACCTCATTCCCAGGGTTATTATCATCCATAAATTCCTTAACATTATAATAACCCTTTTATACAAACTATGTTTAATATAGTTTTGAATTTTGAGCAGGTCGAATTTTGTATATTTTCTGGGATTTTGTTGTAAAAGCGTATACATCGCCCCAAGAATGAATTACTGACTCGGTGGAGTCGAGTAACTGGTACTACTAGCTTGTGTTTGTTCCTAGTATTTACAGAATGAATATCACTTATTTTTGTATAACTACTTTTATTTTTGTGTACGTACATTACATTTTCATAAATGTATTGAGAGGCCAAAGTTAATATATTAATTTCTTAAATTTTGTCTGAGCGACTCTTTAGGTTTTAAATCATAGATTGCTCTTATGGCCCGCTTCTGTAAAACAAATATAATTTCAGTGTCAGTTGCGTGTCCCCATAGCAAAATACCATAGGACATTATGCTATGGAAATAGCTAAAGTAAACAAGTCTAGCTGTTTCCACACTGGTAAGATTTCTAATCTTTTACAGCATATGCTGCAGAACTAAGTCTGCTTGCTAACTTTGATATATGGGGCTCCATTGAAGCTTCGCGTCTAGTGTTATTCCAAGAAAATGGTGGTATCGACAAGACTCAGTTCCTCCCATTTAAAATTACATTAGTATTTAATTGTCTGACATTTGAGTCACGAACTTCATACATTTCGTTTTAGTGCTATTTAAATGCAAGTTATTAACATTAAACCAATTTACTAATTTAGATATAGCATTATTTACTTCGTCATATTTTAATAATTGTCGTTTTAATTTGAAAATTAATGAAGTGTCATCAGCAAATAATACTATATTATGGTTATCCCCTACTATGTAAGGTAAGTCATTAATATATACAAGAAACAGAAAGGGGCCGAGAATTGAGCCTTGAGGCACGCCCATTTGTACTATCGACCCGGAAGAGCTCATACTATTAATGACAACTTTTTGAGTTCTGTTACTTAAATATGAAACAATTAATTTAAGAGCATTACTTACTTACTTACTCTTACACCGTAGTGTTGTAGTTTCCTGATTAATGTTTCATGGTGAACACAATCGAAGGCTTTGGATAGGTCACAGAATATACCCAAAGCATCCTGTGAATTCTCCCATGCATTGAAAATATATTTAATCAGCTCAACACCAGCATCAGTTGTCGAGCGACCCCTTGTGAAACCGAATTGATTTTATGAAGTAAATTATTAACATTAAAAAATTAACATTTGATCAAGAATAATTTTTCAAAAATTTTACTTAGTGTTGGCAGTACAGAAATGCGTCTAAAATTGGCGGGGTCTAATGTACTACCAGATTTAAATAAAGGTATTACTTTACTATGCTTCATCAAATCAGGAAACACCATATTCGATACTAGTATTAAAAATAATAGCTAGTTGAGGCGCGATTATATCGATTATAGACGCAATAACTTTAACGGAAATGCCCCACAGATCCGCAGTTTTCTTAACATCAATAGTTTTAAAATATTTTACAATATCTTTTGATGATATTTTATGAAATGTAAATGTCTTTGTACACGCATTTACATTTTGTTTAAGCAATGATTCGGCGACGGCAGGAGAAGAATTCAGTGACATAGTGGTTAAGATCGGAATATCCGTAAAATACAGATGAGTAGGTACTACAATTTCAGTTACCCGCTCAGAGAAACAAACAATGAAATACGGAGTGCTGCGTAATTGTTTCATGGTTCATCTTTTTTGTTGGTCTGAGGTTACATGACACATTATTAACGCAATACGCAATGAACTAAGTAAAGTAAAACAAACGTTGAAGTGATCGTAAATACATGACCCCAAGCCCGAACGAGTCTTATTTTTTTCTTTTTATAGAATATGGGTAACAAACGAGAACACAGTCCACCAGTTGTAGATCCAGTAGACATCTACATATATCCTCGATTAAGAATCAAAATGCAGATGCGTTGTTACCCTCGAGGACTAAAATGGAATGCCTCATTTCCAGTAAAAGGGTCTCCGGTTCTCTACACTCACCATACGAAACACAGCACTCAGCAGTATTCTGTGAGAGCGTGGTTTTAGCTGCAGCGTGGCTCTACCACGTTAAAATCTTAAATGTAATTCCGACACCGATCGATATTGTACAAAGAGAGACAAACTTCAGTCTAAAATTAGAAACACTTTTGAGATAATTTAATCGTAGGCAAATCCAGAACTTTCTAATCTGTACAGAAGTTCTTATAGCCCGTCCTCAATCAAGGTCTAATTGTATATGTTCAAAAGTTTTGGTATAAATGTGTATTTCGGACTTAAATGTTATCTTATATTTACTTAGCGTGTTTGAAGGCTATAACCTAGAACGAAGGTAAACATTGCCTGCCATTTCACATCTGAAAAAAGTAACATGTTAACGTTAAGCAAATATAAAATCAGAGAACATTTTATTTTATGTAAAGTTAGTACTACAATGGTGAGTGTAAACGTGTACACGTGTACATATCTCAATGTTTATATAATATTATGTTATCATTTTGAACTGAGCTTTTAGAAATGTACGCTCTATGTTTTTATTGTTTACGAGTATATTTCTTTAATTACATTTAAAGTCTACGGACAATCTCATACTATAATAATTATTTATAATAAAGCAACTATATTGACTTCTAGAAACGGGAATAGCATTCCTGTTCATCATCATCATTGCAGCCCATGACAGTCCACTGCACAAGTACACAAATGCTAAAGCAATATCCTATTAAATAGCAATATTCTTCTATTTAATAGGATCTCTCACTCTTCAGAAGTTAATATGGAACAAGAAATACCGGGTATCATACATAAGAACATGGGTATCCCTCATGTAACAAATGGGTCCTTATTACGTTGCCATCGAATTGGAGTTCAAAAAGATGGTCGTTAACGACCAATTCTTGTACAATTTCAAGAGCATATGTGTAAAGTGGAATATGTGGAAAGGTAAAACTAAGTTGTAAAACGTTACGATGCGTTACAGGGGCGGGAGGGGGGTTCGAACAACGCGTTACGTAACATTGTTCTTTTTATTCATATAAAAAAACTAGGTAGTAAAAATCTCCCACGTTGGCAACCCTTTTCGTGTATGTTTTACAGGGAATCCCTCGACTGTATTGTACGTCATTTTTATTTTGTTTTCGTTGTCAGTATTCGTGTGTTTACACAGAAGCACATTGTTAAAGTCAGTGTTGTTAAAGTGAGTTCATACTGTAATGTCCTCAAAAGAGGGAGATTTGCATGATCAGCTGTTCTTGGCCTATAAAGGATCTCATGCTGACTTGCCAGCGCAACTGTGCCAAAAAAATAGAACGATGAGAAGATACTGAAGAACAATGGTGGATGAAGCCAAAAATGTATGTAAGGATAGGGCCAAGTCAGGAAAACGGCGTGATTAAATGTAAGACAATCGTTTTTGGGCCCACTAGAAACTTTAACGTAACTTAATTTTATTACACATAAAAAAGATACCAATTTATTATAGTAAACGGCCTAAAGATTTTATGAAAATGTAACCGGAATCATAAAATCAAAAAAAAGTTCTTTTGATATTCGTGAATTGGCTAATGAAATATGAAAAAAATGCGTATAAAGAAGAACGAACTACTAAAAAAAAATTCCATCAACCTTAAAGTACCTATAAATGCTGAATATACCTACAACTTTCTTTTATACTATTAATTATTGACCAGAAAACTATTTTAACTTATAATACCGGTGAAGACTACTAGACAATCGCTTTTAGTTTGTTCTTAGGTTATTGTGATATTCATATTTTAATTGTTAATTTGTCAGTATTCCCGTTAGATACGGTAAAACTAATATTACTATTGTAATCTATTGGTAATAAGGAATAAATCGACATGTGTTTCATTAAGTTATGCCTGGTTACGGTGGTGGGCCTAATTATCAATACAAAAAGAAATTGTCTTCTTTGAGCCCATTTTAACATATTTTAAACTTAGGCAAATGTTTATCACATTATGTGTGATTGTTTAGCGACTTTCCGGTACTTTGCACAAAATAATTGTGACTTTTAGGTAAAAATGATCACTTGAGTATTACGTAACGTTTAGGAAGGGGGAGGGGTACAGGAAAACGTTACGGCGCGTTACATGGAGGGGAGGGAGGGTCAAAAATGTTCAAAAATTGCATTACGTAATACTTGATTTTCTACGTAGTAGAGCCATGCTGCTGCTATATTAATAGTATAGCTGTAGCACGAATGGGTCGGCTCGACCGGGGAAGGACCACGCTCTCACAGAATACCAGCGTAAAATAACAGCTTAATGCTGCTGTGTTTCGTATGGTGAGCGTAAAGAACCGGAGACCCTTTTTACTGGAAAAGAGGCATTCTATCTTAGTCCTCACGGCTGACAACGCATCTGCATTTAAATTTGCAAATGACGATAGATGTGGATGTCTATGGGCCACAGCAACCACTTACCATCAGGTGGACTGTGTGCTCGTTTGTCACCCTTATTCTATAAAAAAAAAAAAATCTTGAACGCCCCCTGGGGCAAATGACTTCAGCTTGGGCTGATGTGGATGCTGGTGTGGATGCTGGTGTGCCGCAAGGCGGTATTCTTTCTCCTATAATTTTTTCAATTTTTATAAACTTTATTACCTCCATCCTCGACTGCTCGTAATATTTGTACGCCGATGACCTTCAGCTTAGCTGAAATTGGGGATATCCATAATGGGATCAAAAAACCTAACGACAACTTATCAGCTATGAAAGATTGGTCTACTCGTTATGGAGTTTTGGTCAATCCTTTGAGATGCCAAGCTATACTGGTGGGTAGTTCAAGGATGCTGGCTAAGATTAATCTTGCAGATGTACCTCCTATTTATTATGATAGTATTATAATTCCGTTCAGTAATTCTGTTAAAAATCTTGGCCTACACATCGACAGCACGTTGAATTGGAGAACCCAGGTTTCAGAAGTGAGTCGTAAAGTCATTGCCACGTTATGCTCTCTGTATCGTTTAAAACATTTTCTTCCCACAAAATCTAAGATCATGCTTGTCCAATCGCTCATATTACCCATAATTGATTATGCAGATGTGTGTTACCCAGATCTGTCCCAAGATCTTCTGAACAAGCTGGAATGCCTTCTCAATAACTGTATTATATATATTTCGCAATATAGATGTAAGCTAAATTGGCCTACAATCCGGCAGAGGCGCAATTCCAGAATATTGCTTGTTCTTTTCTCCATTTTAAATGACCCATCTTCGCCTTCTTATCTTAAGAGTAAATTTCACTATCTCTTCTCATCTCATGATAGGGTCCTACGTTCTTCTTCTAACAACAAAATCTGTATTCCTGTTAACTTCACCGAGTTCTATGGTAACTCCTTCACAGTTCAGGCTACACGCCTTTGGAACTCCGTGCCCGATGACATCAGAAAAGCACCCAATAACCACGCTTTTAAAAAATTGGCCCATAATCATCTATTGAAGACAACGCATTTTACATGATTCACCCATTTAATATGTATTGCTAAATAGACGCATATATTCATAGTTATTTGTATGTACTAATTATATATGTATTTAAATATGTATATTTGTATGTATATGCATGTATTTATATATTTGTATATATGTATGTATAGGTCATATATGTATTAGTTTATTTATTTGTAAAATGTTTATATTATGTAGTTAATTATCATTTTGTGTAGTGTCGTTTTATTCTATATTGCCACACCTACGTCAAATTCTCACCACCCCATGGGTTGACTGGTAGAGAATGCCTCAAGGCATTAAGTCCGCCCTTTGTATTCTTTTGTTTTAAGGTATGCAATAAAGAATAAATAAATAAATAAAACCCTGTTCTACGCAGATGACTTGTCTCCTTTTAAACTGGCCGCTGTGATTGAAATTCAGTATGAAAGACATTATTATAATTACTAGCTGGTGCCCGGCGCGTTGCAGCCACAGAAGAAATAATTACGGAAATATCGTTTCAATATTGTTAAATTGGGAATGATGATAACATTCATTCATTAAGTTGAATGCATGCATGCGCGCATGCGCGCCACCTACTATAAGTTAATTGTACTATGCCTATAACCTTCGCAGAAGTGCAAGCAATAAGTTGATAAGTTTTAGCGCTATCTGATGAACGGTATGGCAGCGCATAAAATACGAAAAAACAAAAATTAATTTTTATATATTAGATGTAGAAATTATTTCATTCCTTATGGTTTTTTTGAGTCGGTTTTTAATTTTTAAAGGTAATTTATCGACCGATTACAACTATAAATTCATCTTAATAGTTGGATTAAAAATTTCATCGCCTATTTTACCCCTTAGGGATGGAATGTTTACTTCAAATATAAATGGCTATACCTAAAGGGTTGACTAGGGAGACTGTTTAATATATAAAAAAATCATTAAAATCGGTTTACAATTAGTAAAGTTATTACGTAATATAGGTACAAACAAAAAAAAAATGAATTAAGAACCACTTTTTTTGAAGCCGACTAAAAATATTTTCAGCTAGCAAAGAAGAATGACAAGTTGTGTGCGAGATGAAATAGAAACATGTTATTGCACGTTAACGTAACGTTTTTATGATAATAACATTGGATATAAAAGTTATATACAATAATACTAGAATACTTTAGATGTTTTCCCATAAAAGCCACTCTTTAAGTAAATGACTAGTGGAAATTTTCGTATAATTTTACGTGACCCTCGGAGGGTGCGGCCACAACAAAACGGAGGGTCGCTGAAGCGCCGGCGTCACGAGTCACGACATTGTAATTTTATGACCGCCCACAGGAGTCAGTGCCGGGCATTACACCGAGGTGTAATTCGGATTCTTTTCGAATGGCTTTTTGATATCGACCCACAACACTGTTCGCTATGACAAGTTGAAAATGCAACATTCCAAAATGCACCCTCATACTGTATTTTTATGTAAAGAAAAATAATTATAACTTTTACTTCGTTTAATTAAAATCATACCTTCTTAATCATTACAAAAAAATTAGCACTAAAAGACAGAAGAGGCAAAGTGACACAGTTTCATGTTCACAGCAGCTCGAGTTCAATGTCTGTCGCATCGCATCTGCATGTCTGAGAAATAAGAAGAAAAAAATATTTCGAAGACATGTGAGTTCCTTAACGCATTGGGACAGCGCGGCGGACACTTCCTTGCCTAAAACCCTCTCAGAAATGAGAGGCCTGTGCCAACAGTGGGACGTATATCAGCTACATCATCATCATCATCATCATTACAGCCCTTCACAAGTCCACTGCTGAACATAGGTGTCCCTCAAGGAATGCCACAAAACACGGTCCTGAGCCACATGCATCCAACGACTTTCTGCATCTCTTACCAGGTCGTCACTCCATCTAGTGGGTTTTTTATAGGATAAGGTGACAAACGAGCACACAGTCCACCTGATGGTAAGAGGTTGCTGCGGCCCCATAGACATCTACATCTATCCTCGATTACAAATCAAAATGCAGATGCATTGTCACCCGTGAGGCTAAGATGGAATGCCTCTTCTCCAGTAAAGGGTCTCCGGTTCTCTACACTCACCATACGAAACACAGCAGTGTTAAGCTGCTATTTTACGCTGGTATTCTGTGAGGCGTGGTCCTTCCCGGTCGAGTCGACCCATTCGTGCTACAACTATACTACTAATATAGCTGCAGCATGGCTCGCCATACACTTCGCCTACCGGTACGAGGCTGCCACTCGAGAACCTTTTTCCCCATCGGTTGTCGGTTCTTCGAGCTAAATGGCCGACATTGCCACTTCAGCTTACTAGTCCGTTGGGTTATGTCGTTTACTCTGGTTCTACTGCGGATATCCTCATTTCTAAGTTTATTGCAGATCTCTGGCAAAGACTTTGGAGCCTTGGTTCCGCTCGATCGCTTCTTCAATACAAGCTGTATTGAAGTTGCGTAAGTCCTGCACATACATTTGGAAATCTGTCTGTTCAGTTGCCTGTATGCTGTCAAATCTGTTGAAGACTGCAGCCTCATTTCCCGTCTAACAGCCATTAGATTAAGAGTGTGATCGGAGGTTTTGTGTTCTTCTGCGGCGGGTCTTGCAGAACTTAGCTACGACCGCATGGACAGTTTCACGAGCTTGTCATTATTCATATCGTCCACTGCAATGCAGTCTTCTAAGCACTGAAAACGGTTTTTAACTCGAGCTGAAAGGTTTCAGGACTATGGACTAGAGCACGAGGGGACGGAGCGTTGACTTCATTAGACGAGACCTCTCAATTTAACGTTTAGGTTTAGTGGGCTTCTAACCATTCGGTGATCGCTGCCAGTCTTCTCCCTCGCGATCATTGAGATATCACTGAACAGTTGTCGTCTGGTCGTCATAATGAAGTCAATCTCATTTTTTGTCGAACCATCGAGGCTCGACCAGGTCCACTTCCTGTGGGGCCGCTTCTGGAAGAAAGAGTTCATCATAAAGAGTCCCTCTTTTCCATGAAGTCGGCCAGCTGGCCCTTGTTACGTTACCCTATTCCAAATTTCCCTACCTTCAGCTCACCGTTCTCTCTTGTGCCTAGTTTGCATTGAAGTCTCCCATTAAAACCCTCTCAGAAATGAGAGGAAGCCTGTGCCCAGCAGTGGGACGTATATAGGCTGTATCATCATCATCATCATTACAGCCCTTCACAAGTCCACTGCTGAACATAGGCCTCCCCTAAGGAATGCCACAAAAAGCGGTCCTGAGCCACCTGCATCCATCGACTTCATGCGTGTCTTACCAGGTCGTCACTCCATCTAATGGGGGGTCGCCATACACTTCGCTTACCGGTACGAAGCTGCCACTCGAGAACCTTTTTTCCCCATCGGTTGTCGGTTCTTCGAGTTATATGGTCGGCCCATTGGCACTTCAGCTTACTAATCCGTTGGGCTATGTCGTTTACTCTGGTTCTACTGCGGATATCCTCATTTCTAAGTTTATCACGCAGAGAAACTCCGAGCATAGCCCTCTCCATAGCTCGCTGAGCGACCTTGAGCGTCCTCATACGGCCAGCAGTGAAGGACCAAGTCTCAGTTCCATAGGTTATCACTGGCAACACGCACTGGTTGTACAATCTAGTTTTCAGGTTTTGAGGTATACCTGACGAGAAGATGTGTCGTAATTTCCCGAACGCTGCCCAGCCGAGTTGAATCCGTCGATTGACCTCTCGGTCGAAGTTGGACTTACCTAGTCGGGCTATTTGTCCCAGGTAAACATACTCGTCAACTACTTCGAGCTTACTGCTCCTAACAACTACCGGCATAGGTGTGACATGGACATTAAACATGATCTTTGTTTTGCCCATGTTCATCTTAAGACCTATCCGTTGGGAGACACTATTGAGGTCATTGAGCATAGTGCTTAGGTCCTCCAGCGATTCTGCCATAAGGACTATATCGCCGGCAAATCGAAGGTGAGTGATGTACTCGCCATTGATGTTAATACCGTATCCTTTCCAGTCCAGTAGCTTGAAAACGTCTTCCAATGCAGCGGTGAAGAGTTTCGGGGATATAACGTCACCCTGTCTTACACCTCTCTGCAGTTGGATAAGTTTCGCACTCTGACTCTGTACTCGGATAGCAATCGTAGCCCTGCTGTACAAACACTTCAGCACTTCGATATACCGACAGTCAACTTGGCACCGCTGAAGGGACTGTAGCACCGCCCAAATTTCGACGGAATCAAAGGCTTTCTCATAGTCCACATACGCAAGGCAAAGTGGCAGATTGTACTCTTCTGTCTTCTGTACAATTTGCCGAAGGGTGTGTATGTGGTCTATGGTACTAAAGCCTCTTCGGAAACCGGCTTGTTCGGGAGGCTGGAAGTCGTCAAGTCTGCGTTCGAGACGATCCGTAATGACTCTCGAAAACAGCACGTAGACGCGGCTCAGAAGGGAAATCGGTCTGTAGTTCTTCAAGAGAGCGTTGTCGCCTTTCTTGAAGAACAAGACCACCGCACTTCTGCTCCACGCCTCCGGAGTAGTCCCACCATGGAGGACGGAATTAAAGAGCTTCTGAAGGACTTCAAGTACCGGTTTTCCACCCGATTTCAGAAGCTCCGCTCTAATTCCATCCTCGCCTGGGGCCTTGCCGTTTTTAAGGTGCTGGAGAGCCATTCTAATCTCGCTCAGACTGACGTCCGGGATATCATCGGAATAGTGTTACTCACACTTGCGTGTGGCTCTAACGATGATGTGTACAGCTGCCCATAGAACCTCTCAATTTCACTCAAAATCTCAGGTGTCTCGGAAACGATGCTGCCATACTCGGTCTTCAACTTTGACAGTTGGCTCTTTCTGGCAGACAGATCTCTGGCAACGACTTCAGAGCCTTGGTTCCGCTCGATCGCTTCTTCAATACAAGCTGTATTGAAATTGCGTAAGTCCTGCCGCATACATTTGGAAATCTGTCTGTTCAGTTGCCTGTATGCTGTCAAATCTGTTGAAGACTGCAGCCTTATTTCCCGTCTAACAGCCATGAGATTAAGAGTGTGATCGGAGAGGTTTTGTGTTCTTCTGCGGCGGGTCTTGCAGAACTTAGCTCCGACCGCATGGACAGTTTCCACGAGCTTGTCATTCATATCGTTCACTGCATTGCAGTCTTCTAGGCACTGAAAACGGTTTTGTAACTCGAGCTGAAAGGTTTCGGGACTCTGGACTAGAGCACGAGGGGGACGGAGCGTTGACTTCATTAGACGAGAACTCTCCAACTTAACGTTTAGGTTCAGTGTGCCTCTAACCATTCGGTGATAGCTGCCAGTTATCACCCTCGTGATCACTGAGACATCACTGAACAGTTGTCGTCTGGTCGTCATAATGAAGTCAATCTCATTTTTTGTCGAACCGTCGGGGCTCGACCAGGTCCACTTCCTCTGGGGCCGCTTCTGGAAGAAAGAGTTCATCATAAATAGTCCCTTTTTCTCCATGAAGTCGGCCAGCTACTGGCCCCTTGGGTCCCGTTGCCCTATTCCAAATTTCCCTACCTTCAGCTCACCGTTCTCTCTTGTGCCATTAACACCACTAATGGGTTTTGGAGGAATGCATGGCTTTAGAGATATCCTTATACATTTCCTCCACCTCCTAATCGGGATGTGCCGAGGTTGGTGCGTAAACCTGTATGACCTTCAACGAATACCGTTTGGTGATTCTGAGTATAAGGTACGCAACCCTCGTCGACACACTCGCAATCTTTACAACGTTGTTAACGAGAGACTTGTGGACGATAAATCCGACACCTCCTTGGGACAGATCCTCCCGGTGATAGAACAAGTTGCCGGAATCGAGGATTACCGTGTCCTCCCCTCTCTTCGGACCTCCTATCCATAATCCTATATAGAAGCTCCTCCTTTTTTGAAGTCATTTAAAAACCGTGGCATATAGGTATATTTAAAACTTATCATTGGCTCATGTATCATTAATGAAATAATATCTTAGGGTCTAGGGTCAGGGTCTAATTCCTTCAAAATTATTTAGTCAAAGCACTTGATTAAATAATTTTAAAGGGAAACAGAATCCTTACGGATAGTTGTAAGTAAATTATAAACAAACATTTCCATCAGGACGATTCTCCACACGAAGTAATGGACAGCGGTGGGTTAATGAGTCATTATGAACGAACGACATAATATGATGGACAACAAAATAGCGTAGTGCGTTATGTTATGACATGGCGTCCCTGGGTGCGGTCGCTCCCTAATGAAAGTCAAACATGCGAGCCCCCGCGCCAGCCACCGGACACACCGTCGCTGTTATCGATATCAATATTGTTTGAACTTCCATTTCGACTTCTTGTTTTTGTGAGTCCGGGCCAATTCGATTGATGCATGTTTGTACAGATTCTGTGAGCTAGAATCAAATTTTGTTCTGCTACATTCTAAAATGTTTGCGAAATACATTAGTATTAGGGACACGTGCGAGCATATTTTGTTAAATGTGTACGTGCATATTTCTACGTATATTTATAAACAGTAAACTGTGAAGATTCAAATAAATTGATATATTATATTAAAAAAAAATTGGACCAATACTAAATTATTTCTTTCAATTGTGGATTTCAAAATAGATACGCTTGTCACACATGATTATAATGTAAAAAAAAATATCTATAGATTTTTTTTTCAAATTAATGGATGAAAAAGTGTTGCAACCTATAAGTCCACTTCAGCAGTAGAGCATAGGGCTCCCAAATAATTATATTGAAAAATATTTGCCATAGTTGCCACACTTTTTTTTACGTGGTAGAGCCAGCAGCTATATTTATAGTATAGTTGTAGCACGAATGGGTCGGCTCGACCGGGGAAGGAACACGCTCTCACAGAATACCAGTGTAAAATAGCAGCTTAATTCTGCTGTGTTTCGTATGGTGAGTGCAGAGAACCGGAGACCCTTTTTACTGGAAAAGAGGCATTCCATCTTAGTCCTCAAGGCTGACAACACATCTGCATTGTGATTCACAAGGGAGGATAGATGTAGATGTCTATGGGCTACAGCAACCACTTACCATCAGCTGGACTGTGTGCTCGTTTGTCACCCTATTTCTATAAAAAAAACTTGGCAAGCGGGTTGACAATCGCAGTTTGTTATTTTTATTCAGCTGTTATCAGGAAGATGCTGCTATCCATCTCCTGTTTCATTTTCCTCTGTCGCCTCTTACCACACCCACGGGATGATAATATGGGGTAGTGGATATTCTTACACCGCCACCACACGGTTTAACGCACGGAATAACTCAGAGGAGTTGTTGTTATACGTGGCAGAGCCAGCAGCTATATTTATAGTTGTAGCACGCATGGATAGGCTCGACCGGGGAAGGACCACGCTCTCACAGAATACCAACAGTAAATAGCAGTTTAATGCTGCTGTATTTCGTATGGTGAGTGTAGAGAACCGGAGACCCTTTTTACTGGAAACAGTCCTCAGTCCTCAGGGGTGACAACGCATCTGCATTTTGATTCTTAATCACGGATAGATGTAGATGTCTATGGGTAACAGCAACCACTTACCATCAAGTGGACTGTGTGCTCGTTTGTCACCCTTATCCTATAAAAACTACCATCATACTCTGCGACAGAACTCGTAATTCGAATCACACCATCTCGATGGTTGGCGGTCCACAACCGTCCTTTTCACACGGAATTTTCTGCCACGCACGATTAATTTGGAGAATTTACTGTCTCCTTTATAAAAAAATGCAAGAGTTCTATGTTCAGGAAACGTTACACCCTCCTTTACTATTAGTTTTATTAAGTGGCGTAGCTACCGTAGGGCTGGGCGGGGCGCCTAGCCCTATGGTAGTTAGTGCCCCTGGGGCCCCCAAGCTCAAAATTTTTACTAGCTACCGCCCGCGACTTCGTTCGCCTGGTATGGACCAACATTGAAAATTATCCTACGGGATTCTTTTATCGGAATAAAGGTATCCTATGTTTTACCCAGGTCGAGTTCTATCCGTGTGCAAAATTTCGTCCAAATCCATCCAGTAGTTTTCGTGAAACGTAACAAACAAACAAACTTTCACATTTATAACATTATTACGAAGAACGATTAAATATTATCTGCTGCTTCACACATAATACTTTAAGTACTGGAATATTATCTTGCGACGCGCGAGCGAACGGACGTGTTAGGGATCGTATAATATGTAAAATTTTAAACTTTATTTAATGCTATACACTCAAGTCCAAACTTAAAAAATTAATAATTTGTGAAATTGCTGTTCCATTAACGCATAAAATCCAAAAAAAAATATTGAAGCTGTCATATATTTCATAATTTAAATTACATTACTTCTCTTACTGTGTGAAATATAGTCAGGAGGAAATTATTCACCACCCAATATTAATCACGCGTCCCTTATAATGCGTTATTTATTTATAATTAAATATTTACTCGAAAAATCCAATTTTATTTACATTCGAAAAATTGCAAAATGATAGTTTTCTATTACACAATAATAGGTTAGACAATTTAACAATGCATTTGACACTCAACTCTCATGTACAGGGTTTTTCATTAAGAGCGCTCGAACTTTGAAATGAAATAAAACAACCTGTGTAAGTGATATTGCCACAATTTTTATTTTATTTTATGAAGGACATTCGATGACATTATGTATGGAATATAATTTCAGACAAATGGCCGCCGCGACTCCACTGTAGGTGTTGTATCCTGGTGGACCAATTTCGGACGACATCTTCGCATAAAAGGGGTTCAATTTCATGAAGAACGCGAGAAATGTTTGCCTCCAGGGCGGTAATTGTCTGTGGTTTGTCTGCATAGACCAGAAATTTCACGTGGCCCCAAAGAAAGTCGTCGAGCGGTGTTAAGTCACACAATCTCGGTGGCCAGTTGATGTCGACACCACGCGAGATTCGACGCAAAATACGCCAAGTTGATGATGCAGAAAGATCCAGCTCTTGCGCACGACGCGGAATAACCTGTCTGGGGTTTTCCCGGACACTGTCCCGAACAGCAACAATATTCTCCAATGACTTTGTGTTTTTTGATGGATTCTGCAGGACAGTATGAATGCTATAATTTGGACGCAACGCACGGAACGTTAGACAAACAGAGCACTGATTTTGATAATAAATTTTAACATTTTCAACGCGTTGTTGAATTTGTAGCGTTCTATGGTGAAATGTCAGGACTAAATAAGCGATAATGTCAAATTTGACAGCTATCGCTTTACCAAGATGACCGCTATACACTGTCAAAGTTCTAGCGTCCCTATTGAAAAACCCTTTAATTCAGTTTCAATCACAGTCGCACTCGCACACTCGCAACAAGCTTTTAATATCATATAAATTGTGTAATGTAGTAAATTGATGGGTTTGATTTAATTTAAAGTTTATTTTCTTCTTTTTAGAGCATTTAAATAAAAGCTTGATTTAAAAATGTTTTTTACTATTAATTTATTCTACTTTTAACATCCTTTAAATGAATTTCTATAGATAATATATTCAACAATTATACCATCTCAATTTTTTAAATCATCTTGTAATGAATTTATGATAATTAAATGTTAAAAAACGGAACAACCAATATATAAATAAATTTGTTAGAGCGGGTGTAAATAAGGTAAAAAATCAAATGAAGTGAAAGACGTTGACATCTCCCGTTCGTGATGGGCTTTAGGTCAGGGTAAATTGTATTTACAAAAGTTAAATATAAAAATACAATCGTAATCCCCAACGAGACCGACTTTTATTTTTTTCGTAACGAAAAAGGAAATGTATCGAGACTCGTTGTGTGGCCAACGTTAAATAAATAAGTAGCGTTTTGTGCGACGACCTTCGCCATCTGCGTCCGCTCTGAAAATAGAACCCGCTCGCACACAAAATGTACCATAAAATGTAACTCGATTTAAAATGGAATTAAAACCAAAAACGTTTTAGGAGCGATAAGAGGATTACGAAAGTTACGCAACAACAGATCCACAAGGGACACTGATCTTTATTGATAACGTGACGTTAGAAGCTTAACTTTAGCTTGAAATGATCCAGGAGTTAAATTTTTAGCATGGGCCTGATTTATTTGTATTGTATTAAACATGTATGCGATATACTATTTATTCATCATAATTAAACATGATTATCATATTTATAAGTAGTAGAGCCATGCTGCAGCTATGCTGCAGTTATTGTAGCACGAATGGGTCGGCTCGACCGGGGTAGGACCACGCTCTCACAGAATACGCTGCTGTGTTTGGTATGGTGAGTGTAGAGAATCGGAGGGCCATTTTACTGGAAACGAGGCATTCCATCTTAGTCCTCAGGGGTGACAACGCTTCTGCATTTTGATACTTAATTGAGGATAGATGGAGATGCATATGGGCCACAACATCCTCTTACCATCAGGTGAACTGTGTGCTCGTTTGTCACCCTTATTCTATAGAAAAAATAAATAGGAAACAGGCAACTACCCTAACAATTGAAGCAAAGAAAAGTTTTAACTAGAGGCTGCGGTACTCTGTAATCCAGCTCCGCTCGTTTATAAGCCACAATTGACCTTTCGCTCGTAGAAAATAAATAACGTAATGTGAAATCCTATTGCTCCGAGCAAAATTGTAGTAAAACGGGCAATAATTTTTCAATACGCCTTCACAGATAAGGGGCTTTAACAGAATCGGTCTTTTATGGGTAGTAAAAACTTAACAAAAATCTTTTCGGCGTTTATGAGATTAACTGAATTTGACAATGGTTTCATATTTTCAATGATGCGTTTACATACAAAACAATAATAGCATAAACACGTAGTAAAAATATTGACCAATAGGTTCAGACACAGAAACCTTTCGAGGTTAAAAATATCTACATAAAATCAAATTGACACAAGGCTTTTAAAAATTGGCATCATCCTCAAATACTATCATCTTCTTTTTTAAGTTTCAGTTTTTAACTTGATAAAAGAAAGTCCTATCGCTATGCTGTTTAGCTTGAAATAGAGTTAAAACTGCGTAAGTAAACATTGTTAGCCATTCATAGGCCAGTATACGCCCCGAGGGAAGTAGTCCCAACGAAGCTTCCTCTATCTAAGTACTAGGAAATTTCATTTGGGAACTGTACGTGCGGAGGCGTCTTAATGTCCCTTATTCCAGAGGGTCTACAATTTAAGAGCTACTCTTTCAAAGATATCAAGGAAAAATAACGCATACAATAGGTAAACTCGTTTGAGTAGAATCGAAATAAGATCTATTCAAACAACACGCTTCGTTGGGCAAATACAAAAAGTTTCAATATGGGATTTTATTTCGCGCACAATGCCGAGATCGAAATTGACCAAATGTGTACCGTGAGATTGACCTTGAAACAAAACTAGGTACGGAAAAAAATCTCGCCGTTTGCTAATTGAAGAATATTAGTATTGCAAGCAACAATAGGATTGTTCACATAAGAGATTCAAACATCACATTGGAACTCGTCACAATTTAGTTAGCCTTGAGGATAACATCTCTTCGGAAGTCTTTCATCGTTTTCTCCTCAACAATGAAGTTTGCTGCTATTCTTAAGGCACGTATTACGTATTAGTGAGCACGTGCGTTATTATAGTACAAACGCGTAAAGGGTCTCATTGTCAGCTCACGTCGGGTCAACAAGAGTAAATTACATTTTGTTGTTGCTAACACAATAACGCCTGCAAATAAGAACGCGTCGTGTTGAAAGTGCTCGAGCAAGCTCAGTAAACGATTGTTGAGTCAGCGGTGAATGCGTAGGCGGACTCACAACTCTGGAATATAGGAATGGTTACACGCAAATGCAACGGAAGGCGTTCGTTTATGTAAATAAAACGGTAGATATGTAAAAAAAAAACATAGTTTCAATGGAAATGAAATGAAATGTTCAGAGCATGCATACATAAATAATAAAGCAAACTTGAGTATAAAATTATTGCAGTTTCTAAAATATTATATTTTGTGGTATTGAAAGGTAGTCCCAGCATCCCGCTTTACTCTGAGCAAGGCTAGGAGAGACTAGTATAGAAGGAACATTTTTATCTTTAGATACGCAGGGTCTTTTTTTAAGAATTTAATGGTACAGGCGAGATCGCCGATATTATTGATTAGCAATACGAGTGCCTCATCGACTTTTGGTTCTTACCTATGAAATTAACGTTATAACGAATAATTTAAAAAATTAAATAAGAATTATGCAATAATATACTCATTTAATTATGTATTATTGTCAATAGACATATTGTATTTTAATGGCACTCTATTGATAAAAAGTTAAGGGCGTTTTTCACCACCTAATCGGAGTTTTCCGCTGTATAAGTTTATCCGAATTACGAATAAGTTAAAATATGTAGAAGCAAAGTCTTGCGAGTATGATAGATAACAGAAAGTTTACAATCGAATTTCCTAGAATACTAAGACCTATTATGCAGTATGGAGTGCACTCGATTATTTGTAACAACAAGCTTGTCGATCAATTCAATTCAATTCAAAATTCAAATGTAAATTTAGTACAGCAGTAAGTGTTTTGCCGGATCTCAGGAATAGGTAATGCACAATGATGGCACAGATTCACCATACAATCAATATAGGCAGCTTCCTTAAGTTCAATTTGCGATTGGCTGATGCCATTTATTATTTGACTGCCTCTCCTTAGTCCAACCATTGCGACGGACATTTCCGATTATTACATAGAAAGTACTTTTTATCAAAATGTAGCTGAAGTTCATAAGTTACTTGCTTTTTGAGCTTCTATCATATCATATCGCCACTTATTGAAGACTAATACTAATTCATATGTAGTTTGAGATAAATTCTATTAACACATACGTTTCAAATCGATGTGTCAAATGGACCTGCACCCTAAACTGCACACGGAAAATTTCATAGGCCCGGAACAATGTGAAGAATATACTAAGATGTAATGTTGTAGTTATATACATCCTAATAGTTTTATTTTAAAATAAACTTTACTTATACTATTTACTTATTTATACAATTTACTATAGCACAATACACAGTTTTTTTTTAAACATTAAATAGATGCGCTCGACTGTACCGAGACAGATTTCCTTCGATCCTCGGTCGTGTGACATAAATCGAATGATATAACGTTCATACATAGTACGAGAGGAACGGAACCGCGATGAGTGCGATTTTGCCTACTGCTTGGGTTCAGTTTATACGTATACACTTAGCACATCACACGGCACACGCCATTTTCGAAACTCTGCTCGCTGATTATAACTCCATTCATTTATCCATTACAGCCTATAAAAGTTCATTGCTGAACATAGGGCCTCATTTTCCTCTTGGAAGGATTTTGCCATAGTTGTCATGCTTGGCAGGCGTGTGGCCAATCGCAGTTTTTTATAATTTTGAGGTGTTATCAGAAAGAGGCTGCCTCCTTCTCCAGTTTCTGCCATCTCTTTCGACACCCTCGGGACGATATGGAGTAGTGGATATTCTTACACGACCACTACACGCTTGTTATTATATTTACATTACACATTTACACGCTTGTTATTATATCGCTTATTATAATAATAACTCAAGTACCTATTATTAAAGTTAGACTATTTTATACTCTTTTGAAGTAAGTTATTTGTTTTATAGTTACCCCATATTATCGCCTAAAAGTTCACCCTATGAACTACGGTAAGATTTAACACGTGTCCGGTAAAATCTAACACATCCTCATGAGCTTCAACTTTGTTGGTAACCCCAGAACTGGCCGACGTGACTCAGCTACGCAGAGCATCAGAAGAATACCAGACTGCGTCGGCGAAAGTTAGGCGGGCTCCTCGATAGTTTTTAAAAAAAATATATTTCTTGTGATGACGCAGGGTTGATTCTTTTAAACACCCTCCGTCACAAAGACTTGTTTCGTGTGGAATCAAACCACAACCACAAGTAGAGCACGCAATTGCTCGTTCCAACCAAGTCGTCAAATTGTTCCTTTTGGATACATATTAAGTACTTATCAGTTTCTCAAAAAAGTACTTAACATATAACTCTTGAGAAGCACAAAAGCGGTGAACAATAATTTACTTTTTAAACAGCAAGGTAACGAAAATACTGGAAACGTACAAACAGTAAAATGTAAACACTTAATTCACCAACGCCCATAAATCAAAAAATCGTGAGCACTACATAATAGTTGTATAATAATTTTCGCAATAGTGAAGCGATCGTAAAAGGCTTCTCGATAAAGTGTTCAGTCACGTGACGATTGCTCGGCATATTGCATAAGCTTGTGGCCATAAGAGAAGCTAGTGATAGGCTGGCTGTGAGTCACGATAAATTAGTTTTACATCTTAGAACGTAAAGCAAAAGATTGAATTTTGATTACTGTTGTTTTAGTTCCAATAGTTCTATGTAGACGTTACCCGAAGTGTCTCAAATGCACAAAGCAAGCGGTACGGTTACACCTACGAGTAGGTTTAGCAGGCTGCAACTAGATGCAGCCGATTGTGGTTGGTTAAACTTGGGTATCAGTCGCTTGATTTATGGCTAAAACTAGATGTGGCCGGTTGCTTTCGAATAAAACTAGGTAAAGTCCGAATACTAATTAAAATTACCATGACTGCTATTAAAGCAAGTAATAAAATTAGGTAATTTCAGCCACAGTAGGTTAAGGTGCCACTGGGATGTGCTCATGGGCCGCTGTGCTCATGGGCCGCTGTGCTCATAGGCCACTCCAAAGCCGCGGATATTGTTTACAAATTATTTGGACAAATCGAAAACACCTAAATTTATTTAAGTTACCTAGTTGTAGCCAGCTAAATCTAGGTGATACCATACTTCGGCTTTTAGCCGTAACATATAACACGCCGACCACCGTGTTATTTTGCACCCTCATCAAATTTCGATTATCCTCAATGAACTCTAAAAACTATTAAAGTTCGTAGATTATCCTATATCATATCTTATTTTATTCTAAAGTAACTAATATTTTTGAAATTTCAATGACCATATCTTAAATTGAAACAAAAACATTGTCATAAGCGTTTCTAAATTTTTATTTATTTTTAAAGTGACAAACAAAATGTCAGTCCACCTGATGGTATCTACTGCAGCCCGTGAACACATGACCAACTTAAGATAAAGAAGTCTTTATACGTGGTAGAGCCACGCTGCAGCTATATTATAGTTGTAGCATGAAACCAGACGGATTCCTAAGAAATAAAGGAGTCCTATCACAGAGTTAATTCCATGGGTTATCCAAATGTCCAGAAATGCAGCAGTTAACTAGAATAATTCTTGACCGTACTTCAAATAGTATCTAAAATATATTCACTATATTATACTTTATTGTGTATACCTAATCTTTTTAATACTTTTTCATTAATAAAACGAAAGAATTAGTTTTAATAAACTACTACTAATACTACTACTAAAAATATAAAGCAATACCTTGTTTTTAATTAACTTATAAAAATGATGTGTCAAAGTTGATTAATGAAAAAGTATTCTAATTCTAAAACAACATAATATTTATCACTTGATCAAAATGAATAAGAAAAAATAATTTAATTTGCATTAAACTGACCTATTATGGTGAAATTAACGTTAGAGTATGCAATGTATTCATCTATGCGTTCTACATTTTATATAAACATCTAAAGCACGAGGAATTAGGACTGTGTTTGTTAATTAATGCAAGAGTGACGGTTACCTTGGAAATCTCCTTTTCATTAGCGTTAGATAGAAAGAAAGTTAGATAGAAGGCAGGAGCCTTACCTAATTTTGTTTACTTACAGGGAACTTGCGCTAACGTGAAAACTAACTAACGTTAGGATTACTCCTATAACATGTGCAGGACCATGAACAGCAATTTCATGAAATAATTAATTCAAAGTTGTAGTAGTGTTATATAACATAAATTTTCTAGCATAGAAATCGAAACCTAATAATTACAATATCACTTTAATTGCTTCGTTTAAGTAATCACTGACATTATTATACGAGTATGAAGTATAAGTGTATATTCAAAAGTGAACGATACCCTGACTTACTATAACGGCGTTTTCTTATCGAGCGTTCTAATTTAACAAATATAATTTATAATGTTCTTTATAAAAGTTAAAAAATTGTAACCTGCAGAATTTGATCATCAAGTGACCGGTTTTTTGAACACACATAGTTAAAGTTAAAGTGACATTAACTATTGGCCACATTAATTAGAGTTAAGGTGCTTATAAAATTTACTATACTGTCATATTTAACTATACGTAGTTACTATTTTACCAGTAGCGTGAACCGAAATGACTTATATTCAAATGACCTAGTAAGAGATGAGAACTCGAATCGGTACTTCCAGCTATATGACAGGCCATTGCCATTTCACCTTACTGATCCAACTTCCTAATTGATGCCCCGTTCTTTTTTCCAGTATTTATGTATTATAAAAGAAGGGGAATGAAACTTATCATTCGAAAGACACAGTAGGTACCGCATGCGGCAGGTGCTACAAAGCGAACACACACAGATGATTTTTTTATACAAAATGCTTTAACCAATTACACACTACACACACACACACATAACCACATGCACGCACGCACGCACGCATGTACACACATATTTTGGATTACAAAATGTTATGATAATGTAAAGTAAACATAACGCAGTTGCGAAGTGTTTCCACTGGCAAACGATTCCTACCACTATTACACAATCCAAACTACTGATGGCGCATATAGGGCAGGGAGCCGATGGATGCAGATGACTTAGGGCCGTGCTTCGTGGCGCAATGATAGAGAACTGTCTAGGTATAGTGGAAAAGCTGTACAGATGATGGAAGGAATGACAAACATACAACTGTATACTTTAAGTGATAAGGATATTTATAATAAAGCTTAGTTTTGAAAGATTTGCGCCTAAAAAAGAAATTGGCTACTATTTTATCAATGTGTGTTTGTGATAAGTGGCCTATAAATATTTATTGAAGCCATTGGTAAGTAAGATACAATCTAATGTGACGGCGCGGCGGCTGTATGATTGGACGCGGTGTGTTAGCAATCTCACTCTTATAGCACACATAATAAAGTATGTTTTTAAAGTATAAGTATTTTTTTTCTTAACAACAACGAAATAAGCCACATAGCCAAACAATGTTATTTTAAAGTTTAATTTAATATAAAAAAATCTATACATTTCAATAAAATTGAAGTGTCTATTTGTAATAATGTCTTCTATTGAGCTCAGGGGTTTAAATGCAGGCACAATTTTTTTGCATGCATTTAAACCCTTACATGTCGTTCTAAGGACAATTTACTCTCAATCTCATTCCAAATATCAGGTGTCCCAGTCGTCACGTTGCCAATGTCGATCTTCAACTTAGACAGTTGGCTCTTTCTCGCAGACAGATCTCAGGCAAAGACTTTGGCGCCTTGGTTCCGCTCATTCGCTTCTTTAATCCCAGCTGCATTGAAGTTGCGTAATTCTCGCCTCATCGCCATCGTTTTGAGATCTGACTCTTCAATTGCCTGTATGCTGTCATATCTGCTGAAGACTGCAGAGTTTGTCAAAAGATGTTTACGCAAGCAATATAATTTATGACATCCTTGTAGACTTATGTAATAACAACAACAGTGACATAGCCCGAGTGCTATTTATAGTTTTGTTTTGTGTTCGAAATCTAAAGGAGCATCTCATAACGAACCTTATTAGCATCTGAATAAAAACAAACATTTTACTACTCACGCAATAACTATCATAAGAAATTGACTTTCATTTTTTATAGTACTTATACATTCTATAAAAAAAATCTTTCTTCGGATATATGTTTCCAATTCAGATTTTACGTTTTCGACCTCTGATTAAATAAACAGAAAGTAAGTGGAAATCTTAACGAATATTTTAAAATTAAACGAACACAAAAACACAGGACCAAGTCCAATTAAAATAGGAACTATAATATAGCAAACATTTTAAGAGTATTACTGTTAAAAATATTTTCATTACGTACTTTTAGATTTCATACTTAATTTGCTTAGAGGGAAATGAGCGATTCACAATATCGCCCGCGAAAAACCTGATTTCGATCACGTCATCATGCAAATCAAAAGAAAATGGTAAAACCATTTGTTCCTTATTTTTAGAATACATACCTTGCAAGCATCCTTTTTGTTTAATTGTAGCTTAAGGCTTACGATGTCACATGCTCGCCTTAAAAATCGAATAAGAGTTTAATTCGTGATGCCAGCGGCGCAATGCACTGCTTATTTTAATATCACTTTAAATGTCGATTTTAGAAATGCAACATACATTTCGAGGACATATTAAGTCTGCCAAATGACAATGAATCAGCGTAACACACTTCCGTGCTCTAATGCCTTCTTACAAATTATATGCATTAAATTAATGCACAAAGTATGATGCCAGGTTTCGGCAAGTTTCCGCCGGAACATTTACGTAAAGCAATGATCAAAATTGCAAAACACGTACAACCTACTTGATATAAATGTGAAAAAAAAACGTTATTTCCGACCGACCGATCAGTGTGAATATTTACTCGCAGTAAATTTTTAACGAGATCGTTTACTTTGGGCTGAAATGCTTCAATCTTTAAAGGATTTTTATAGAAGTGATTGAGTGAAATAATTTTGTACCAAATTTTTGGTTTTGTAAATGTAAATAAGGTTACATTATTTCCATTTAGTTTAGTATAAAAATTACTAAAATTCGCACGCATAATGATTTATGTCGGTCACAGCTTTAAAAGAAATAACCAATAATAACAGGTCTTCTAGGTATTACACTAATGTTTTTAGCAGAATTCAGAACAAAAATCCAGTGTTAAAAAAAGTTGACCAATACGTAAAACAACAATTTATGTACCGTAATAACTAAATATTATAAAGAGTTTTACCTAAATAAACTAGCGTTTGGTGCTATACATTGTGACTACTTTAAATGTTATATTCGTGTGTTTCATATAAATGTTTGAAATCTTTTACAGAATAAATTAATCTTAATGTGTTCCCAACTTGGCTTACTCTATTAAATAATGAATACGATATTGTTTTATAGTTTGCCTATCGCCCACTACGTTTTTATTGACCACTCAACTAGCCCTACACCCTGTACTCTAAAGAGCTGAATAATAGAGTTCAGGTAGCGTAAGTGGTACCTAAGTTGGAAAGGAGCTCTAACCTATATCTGATATAGAGGTATGATTTTCTAACAAAGGCCGGCTTGTTCAGGTTTGTGGTGTGGGCATTTTTCATTAAAAAGTTATAAATTTTACTTTGATTTTTTTTTACAAAATATAATGATAACAATAATGAAACAAATTGACAATACTAATGTCTTTCAAAATTTTGTATTTTATTTCTGTTAGTTGTTTATCTGTTTACTTAACAAACTACTCGTAACATATAAAGTAATTTCTGTTCTATCTGTTTGGACGGTAATTGAAGTATAGATGCTACTGGAACTGAAATTATTGCAATGAATCCACGTGGATTATTAGTATTACGTACATTATCATAAACTTAAAGATGAAACGTTTGTTCACGTAATGTTCTTTTCGCTTCATTATATTCGTACTTACTCTTGCTTCCCTTTACTTACTTTTCATAACGATATGTAATTTCTAATTTAAATAAGAACCTAATATTTCTTTAGATCTCCTTTTTCAATCGATTTTATAAATCTTAGGCGACTTTATCATATCGTTGATGGACTCATCTATACAGTCATCAAAGAGACCACGTTACCATTAACATTACAGCCTGTAAGTCCACGGATGAACATAGGTCTCCCCCGTAGATTGCCTTGTAGGTGGGATGTTTGCCATATTTACCACGCTTGGCAGGCTAGTTGGCAACCGCAGACATTTTACTTTTTATTTGTTATGAGGAAGCCGCTATTGCCAATCTCCTGGTTTGTTTCCCTCTGTCGCCTATTACAGCACCCACGGGACAACATAGGATAGCAGATATTCTTACACCGCCAATACAAGGTTTCTGGATACGAATCTTAGTGATCCTGCTCCACTTGCTTGCAGATTAACTGTCAAAGAGACGATATCTCGTATTTAATTTTAGCTATGGGAAAAGCATATACGTACGATCTTAATACTGCTAAGGTTTTGTACCATAGTAACAGTTTTATGTAAAAAAAAACTAATAACGGTTTTGTTACAAAACGTAGTTTATTATTAGCTCAGGTTTAAACTTTAAATAGTCCTTACAAAATTTTCTTATAGATACAGTTTTAAACCCTGGCTATCAATAATCAAAGTTTTGTAATAAGACGAATACTTTATAAATCATTATAGGTGAAGAATAACAGCCGATGCTTCATTAAATATGTTTTTTTAGTTTTTTTTTTTTATCACAGTAGTCGAATGGCGGATTCGAACTCGTCGTAGGTTCGTATCAGCCCCTCCCCTTTTGAGTCGCGGTCCCAACCCTGCTATTAGGCTACAGTCACTTAATTAACTTACAGTAGAAATCGTTTTTGGAAGATTTTCCAAAAAAAAAATTCTACTACGAAAGATAAATTACATAATATTAATAATTAATATTTACAGCGTTATCGGTAGCCGCCAAAATGATTTATGCTCGTTGGTCTCTAAAGACGAACTTAACGTTATTCTGTTTCAAAGAAATGTTAAATTCGCTTACTTTATCCTGAAAACCAACAAACATGTGCAAGTGTAACTTCGTCATGAAAAATAACTGCTATCGATTGAAACGTATGCATACAAAAAGTATTAATTTTACATTGAAAATAGATCGTCAATTATTCCGAACGACAAAAACTTTAACTTACAGTTCACAATTTATTTCGCTTATAATTGGGTCGCAAGGTGTCACTCAAATTGTAAATGTTTTACCATTTTCTCGAACTTTTTGACCAATTGTGTATTTAGCTAATTAGTATTAATTGAATATGAAATTAATACAGCTATGCGGGAAATTTTATTCACTTCGAATGAATTTGACTCGTGCCTCGTGAGTCGTGACAAAATGAAACAGCTCGTTTGACTTGTAAACAGTACGCTGATTGCCGAGGCCTGCAGCGACGGCGCGCCACACGGTACGGCCTACGGTCGCGTTGATAAATATTTGCATGTTTTATCAAACCATTAGTATACGCAAGGAAGCGCCCAAAATTAACTAAAGTATACGCCTCTCAGATGGAAGCAGAACGGTGGCTGATTATTAATTATGAATTCCCCGTCACGTAATATCAAGCATAAAAAATATAAAATAATTAACTTAATTTTTTATTATTGAAGGCATTAAGTATATTCTTTACGTTTTAATATAAATAGTATAAATGAATACACAGTAAAAAGCATAAATTTAAAAAGCAATCGTAGATAGATTCGTGCGTCATATAGGTATTATTATAGTAATTCAGACCACATAAGCAATCAATCTATTGTAGTGTATCTTACTTTGATGATCATGAACATCAGTGGAAATCACTGTATTCTCACTTCTCAAAGAGCCTTTATTTTAGAATAGAATAATTTTTATTCAATATAGATTATTACATAATACTTATTGAAAGTCATTTTTTTATTTACCACTGGTTCGGTAAATACCTCTGTCCTGGGAAAAACCAGCAAGAAACCCAGCGGGACTTGAACTTTGCAGTCCACGCTGCTTAAATGTATGTTCTGTTGTTTCATTTATTGGATCTGTACTAATCACAGCACCCAAGATTTACCTTAGAATATATTAATACGTGAAGGGAAAACTTTCTGGGGTACAAATTTTCCCTTCACGTATTAATGTATCTTTATATAAAAAATTACGTGTCCCATTGTTCGTCCGCGATAAACTCGGAAACCACTCAACTGATTTTAATGAAATTTTGTAAATGTGTATTGCTTGCTCCAATTTGGGAGATAGGATAGTTTTTATCGCGATAAGTGACCTTCAAAATTTTTATCGCGAATTTAAAGATTTTGTAAAAGGACAAAGGGTCGTCGGATAGCGCAGAACAAAGTCGCCTTTATATATATTTTTAAGCTTATTGCATGCACGGTGGTGTGTGAGATTTGGCATAGTTAAAGTTTATATGAAGAGTAGTGCAGAAAGCTAAAATTTATATATAATATATGTTACGAATATATTAAATTAAATTAAATAAAACGTACATTGTTTACGTTCATACTGCCAATGTCTCAGAATTGGTACAAGCATAATATGTATCCAAGATATGTACATATGTTATTAATCTAAGACCAATCTCAAACGTCGAAGAATTTTCAGAATAATAAGATTGACTGAATAATCTGTGAATTTTGTTTGATTTCAAAAAAAAATCCTTTTTAAATAGTGTGTGGAGGGAATGTCAAGGCAATGAAGCGTTTATTTTACATATTGTATATTAGATATGTTTTCTTGATGTGTAGTTGAAACTGAAATGCTTGCTTAACATACAAACCAAGAAAATTAATGAATTACGAACGAATTTCGACCACTAGTGTTATTCAACATGCTTTTTGTAACATGTTATATGTCTGCACCGTCTTTTATATGTAACACGCTTTGACATGAGCCACAAGCAACATGAATTACAAAGGATAGCCTTCACAAAATAAATGGAATAGCACAATGTGTGGTGTAATTTGCCACATTTATTGTGCGATAGCGAAAGAACCTTGGTTCAATTGACATTGCAAGAAAAATGTTATTATTGATCAAATAAAGATTTTTTTGAAGTGAAAACTTCTTTAGCGTCGTTGTGATTTGAAACTCAATGAAACGAAAAAGCGACACAAAAAGAGACAAATATATAAATCTATAGGATAAGCCTACGAGAGAATGACATCTATACTTATATAATATAATAAAGCGGAGGTTTTTTGTTTGTTTAAACACGCTAATCTCTGGAACTACCAGCCCGATTTGATAAATTCTTGTATATGATAGCCAGATTCACGAGGCATAGTATGGGCTATCTAGCATTAGGCTACACCTCTCAGCTATCCTTAAATGTTGATTTTTGATATGAAAGTCGAAAGAAAAAAGCGCTCCCGAATTGCTTTATCCGCGTGCGCGGGCGTAATGGTTAGTGATACGTAAATTCTATGTTCTACAAAAATATAGATCTTCCCTCCATCTAAAAAAAGTCCGGGATACCATGGGCCTATTTCTTACACATAAGCCACAATAAGGTATTTTGTAACAAGAAAATATTGAAAATTAAAAAGTGTTTTATGAGCGTTATTATTAGGCATGGCATATTAATCCTTACGAACGAAAGTTACTTCATCATAAAGACAATTTTATGAAGATAAACTTTGCTCTTTATAGCATGTTATTTGAACGCATAGTTTAAGTGATAATGAAAAATTTAAATAATTCAACACTCGGTTCGGCGCGCGAACGACGTCTAGCCACCCGATGAAAACCGAGAGAAACCAGAAGTGAACGCCTCTATAAACGAGGTGTTATGTCGCGCGGCTCAGACACATGATATACGCGTGTGATACCGCGGGGAACAGCTAGTTCAGTATAAAGTGTTTTCGATTATCTCGGCCTCCTCTGTGTGCGGTAACTTTTAACTGTTAAATTAAAAAATTACAAATTTACTAAGTATCAAATAAATAAAATTAATTATATTGAATAAAATTATCATATCCAAACCATTCTTAACAATCCACGATTTCATATCTTATATTAAATTTGTCTTCATATCTCATATTAAATTAGTCGTGTCTATTTTACGGACCACCTTGAGAGTGAATCAATTTTTGTTCGATAAAATGGTTTTACCTATAGAATGAAGTAGACGTCGCTATTAAAAAGCAATTTTAGTCGAAAGAAAATATTCTTATATCTAAAAAATTAGGATAGTAACATTTATTTACTATAAAATTAAACTTTTATCTTATATTTTATGCCACACTTGTGGTTGCAAATTAATGTTGAAAATGAAATGATTGTGTTTTATATTTAATTTCATTTGAAGGTTTCACTTATACCGCGTGTGAACTGCACACATGATTTTTTTTTGTAATTATTATATTTATATGTTACATACACATAATAAAGCAGTCTGTATTCATGTCTCCATATTAAAATATTTTCACTTTGTTCTCCAGTGAACAAAATTTTGTGGATCAATTACGAAGTATTTAACTAGAACGCCTTTGAAAGTCTCGTTACGTATTTGCTTGAATAATTATTTCCAACAATTCATTAAGGAGAGATCAAAGCTATTTTAGTAAATATGTTAACATTTGATAAAATTATTATTTAATATAATATCTTTTGATAATATTTCACCCCTAGATCTTAAAAAGGCGATAAAACTCTTACCGCTTAGCCGAGGTCAAGTAATTCGAGGATGGCACTTTGACCGTCAAACAGTTTGATAAGTCCGCGAAAGTGTAAAATTATTGAGAGGATTTCATAATGAGGATAGCACACAATTAAAGCATAATTTGTTTTATTTACGAGTACAGACCTGCTTTGAATAATATTATTAAAGGCATTAAAAAGGTTAATCAAATTATAATTTTGTTATAAACTTATTTATGAATATGAAAAATTTGATTACATGGTATTTAACTGTACCCAGTTTCATGAATTTATTAAAAAAATATTCTTTATATAAATTTGAAGATAAACTTTCATTCCTAAGGATGGAAAATAGGCGATGAAGTTTTTCATGTAACTATTAAAACGACATTCTAGTTCCTACCTTGACCTTTAATGGGGCTTTTATTCTTCGATACACACTTAGCACCAACTCCAGAAGCTTTTATGTAGGATTTTTTTTCGTCACGTCCACGAAGTCATTTTTACTTTTGTGCCTGACCTGTATGTATCTATGTATTTTTGAACTATGAATGAAATGGAATCTTATGATCAGTTTTCATCCACTACCAGACATCCAGAAATAAACTTTGTATTTAGATTCGAAGGACAATACAATAATTTCTTGAATATGACTTAGTATTCTCACTAGGATCATCACGGCTTACGATCAATGCGTGTTAAGTTTTTTTTAAATTATGTTTTTTTATTATTTTTATTAAAAGTTTAATTTTATAAGGTACCAGAACAATTGGTAAATTCGGTAAAATAGAGGTACATTTTTACACGCTAAGACTGTAAAAAGAACAAATTAGGTTAGTTTTATTAAATGTGAGCAAACGTTATTATCGTTTTTTTTAATTTCAATATGTATTCCACATATAACACGAAACTAATTATGGTTGTTTGTCGTAAATGTAAAAAATACGACTAGATATTATAAAAATAACTTGACTGAAAATATATATAAAGACATACTATATCACATCGCTGTATTGTCTAACTGCTAACAAAAACGAAAATTTATTTACATTAATTAATTACTACGCAAACGTGCCTCTTAATCCTAATGGATGAATGCCGAGTTATTTCAGTTAGAGAAAACATATAAAAAGGAATTACTTTTATCTATACGTATAAATAAAATTGATGTGTCTGTGTGTAATATCAAAATAACTGGATTATTGAGCTGAGGGGTTATTTGCATTCCATTTAGACGTGAATAACCTCTGTCTGGGTTAATATTCGGAATGGCTGAACTGGTTGCAATGAAACTTTATAAAGAGAAAGAGAGCAATGCCGGAAGTGGTCTAGGCTATATTTTATTAAAAAAAGCTTTGATTTTGTTATTGAAAAAACGGATAATTGGTAAAATAAATGGTGTTTGACTATCTCAAATTTAAATAACGCCACGTTAATAGATCCTACCCAGGCGTAACCCACCCTGGTTACTAATGTGAGACCATGTTTTAGAAGAGAAGTAAAGTAAAAGGATGTGAGCACGCAACAACCCGAGTTTGATCAATAATAGCTCATTACCAACCAACATATATAGTGTGCATAATACATACAATATGTTTTTACATACCTGTACATTTTTACAGCGTCTGATAACGAAATATCAGTTGATAACCGATGCGTCACTGAATACCTACTTTCAAAGTAATTAACCGATCCAATATACAGGCTTGCAATGAATTGATATGTATGCGATATGACTAACAAAGTAATTAAAGTTAGCACGTAACAAAGTCTGGCTATAAGCGTGAAATTTGTGCGGAAACTTTTGTTAAAATGGCGAACATTCAATAAAGTGGTTAATACAATATAGGTGCATATTACATATTTATAAAACACCATCCGTGTCGAAAAAAATCCACCATCTCCACAATTATACAACACTACATATCCCCTGACCTAGAGCTGTAGCACAGAGAATAAGGCACTCGTCAAATTGCTAATCGCAATATTTATAGTGCTGCAATTAACCATGAGTACCGTGTAGTGGCGGTGTAAGAATATCCGCTCCCGATATCATTCCGAGGGTTCCGTAAGTCTTTCCAATAACGACTAAAAATAAAAAAATTGCGGTTGCCAACCCGCTTGTGAAGTGTGGCAATTATGACAAATATCCCCCCTAGGAGGCAATCTATGGGGGAGGCCTATGTTCAGTGGACTTTAATAGGACTATAACGGTAATTAAGTATAAAGGCCTCATATTTCCTTCACCACCGACAATTTTTCAATATCTAAGACATGCAAGCTGTCTTTCTTTCTTTCTTTCTTTCCATACTTGTATAAAAAATACCGAGAAGTAAAACATTTTATAACTTGCTTAAGAATGTAAGTGGTAAATACAATGGACTAAACAAAGATAATAATTAGTTAGTCTAATATAATCGGTAATGGTTAATTACGACAAATACGTACAATAAAGCGTAAAGTAAAACGAAGACGTTAATATCTATAGTGAGCGTTGTTCCGGTCATTGTTTGTACGCTGAATCACCGTGGTGATACAACGCTTTCTTCGCTTCCAACACTGGGCACACGCGTCCGCATCCGGACGCCGCGACGGGCTGATAAACGGCCCCGTGGAGAATTATGACGGAGACGTGAAACGCGTTTTGTTGCTTTCTCTGTGCGGTTTTAGTTACAAACTTTTCTTTATATTTTTTAAATCCGATCGTAAGATTTTTGTAATTAAACCCTGGGACTTCTGTAAAAACGATAGATTTCCTGTTATATGAGTAAAGCCGCGGAATAAGATAACATTGTAAGTCATTTCCTAATGGAGTTATAAATATTTTGTGATAATTCAAAGATCCCTCGGTCGAAGGACAAAAGATCTTGCGGGTATTTCCCTTAGACGCCACTAGTTAATTATATTATGCCGCACCCCACATCGCAAATACAACGCAAATATTTACCCAAATTAGTTTGTTTACGAGTTGTATTTTCTTTTATTGTTGTTTACTGTTTTATTTTCATTACGGGTTACTCTTTCATACAGATAATTTTTAACGTCGATTTGTAACAACATAACAAATAAAAATGACTCCCAAGCAAATGAAATCAGTCCTGGTATAACATTGTAAGTAGGCATGCATCCGATACCGATACCGATGCCGATATATCGGCGAAACACGAAGTTTGGCGATATATCGGCATCGGCGATATTTTTATGGCCGATTCAACGATACTTTTCAAATTTCGCGCTTTAAAAATGTAATGTAAACGCGCGTGTTGTCTCGTCTATTTCGTTGCAAACGAGGCACAAACTAACTATACTCGGGGAAACCCCGCGCTTTATTCAGTGTCTTGTTTAGCCACAATGCTTGATCCTCGTTACAAAGCACGAATATTTCAATCACAGTCTACTATTACTATGGCAAAAATGCGTCTCGTTCAGTTACTTGATCTTAATGTAGCACTGCGTTCCGAAACTATTTCAGACACGGTCACACTTACATCTAGTACTGTAACTGAGATGCCTACAAGTGGCGAGTTTTGGAGCGTTTGTGAAAATATTATTAGAGTCCGAGGAAGATGAGCCCATGTCTACTCTGAGCTGTAATTCTCTTAAAGAAGAAGTCGAGAGATACCTTAGGTCTCCTAATATAACGAGAGGCGCAGATCCGTTTGTTCTCTAGCGCAATGACGTCTTATACCCAAACTTGAAAAAAATGGCGCAGAAGTACTTTTAGTTTCCAAATTGGTTCTGTCGCATCTGAGAGACTATTTTCCACCGCAGGTCTTATTCAAACAGATTGGTGAAATCGCCTTCCTCCGCAAAACTTAAGAATACTTTGTTTTTTAAACAAAAATCTCATCAATGTTAATTTTAATTACTAAAACTATTAACTAATCTCAACCTGTATATAGTTTTAAACGGTTTTATTTAGTTTGTCCTGTTATTTGTTCTTTTTATATTAATTTAAAAAAAATAACCTGACTTGTGTTTTATTTATTTTACCTTCATTTTTAAATTCAATAAGAGTATCGGTATCGGTATCACCGATATTTTTATAAGAGCATCGGTATCGGTATCGTATCGGCAAAAAGGAGTATCGTGGCATTCATAATTGTAAGTCATTCCCTAATGGATATTATTTCACTGGTCTACTTTTTTAAGACTAGAAAATCAAATGTCTTTTAGTAGTTGTTGCCTTTTCGCTTTTCAATACTTATATTATATAACAAACAGCAGGTAACTTACTTGATTCCGATGAAAACTTCTTTATATTGGTTTAAATACTTTAAACAACCAGCATCCATTTGGATGAGGATCACTCAATTACCTGAAAAAAAAAATAGTAATTTTAAAAGTTTGCGAAAACGAGATAAACTCAAGAATATTAAAATTTATACTTGATTGGTAAAATAATCATGACAATATAATGATGTAATTGCAGTGATTGATTGTGCAGTTTAGCACTTCTTAACTAAGCACAAATTATAGGAATGCTAGCATGTGCGTGTCCGTCTCTCCCAATGATGATACTAATATTCTCTCTCACCCTTCCGTACCGGATGCAATTGCCTGATCTTTCTCCGGTCGGGTCGGATTGGTCGTCTTATAGTATTATGAGAGTGAGGGAATAGAGAGTGCACATGTGTTTGCTCATACACACGTGCACTATGTTAATCCTGTCCTGCGCAGATGGTTTGCCTCCGTTGAGACTCTCGCTGTGACCGAAATTCGGTCTGGAAAACATTATTACCGGATGCAAAATTCAATCAATAAAAACGAAGTGCGGTCAGGCTGTAGCGTCAGAGACACGAAATACTATATGCCCCGTGAATATGTACTCGTATATGTACTCTCCGGACCACTGTTAATAATTTGTAGTTGAGGTACTTCTCAATTTCCAATAAGAGCCGTCATCAAAAAATTATGAATTCGTATTGGTAGTTGGTACGACAGTCGAATTTATTTATTTCTTTTTTGATCTAGTAGTCACAAGACAGAAACTAAGATCGAAATGTATAAACGACGCTTCTTGGAAAAAGAAACACTTAAATGAAAAGGAAATCAAAATTAACTTCATCTAGACACCGATTACAATAATAAAATTCATAAATACGACCAATCATTGAATACCAACCAACCTTTTAAGAATGAGCCAACAGTCAAGCATTTCGTGAAAAAGTAACCTATACTCACCACGCTGGGCAAGCAGGTTAATAAGCGCAAAGACTATACCGAAACAATGAAATGCCCCCCTTCACCAGTCTAGCGGATTCGAGTCTGATATTTTTCGATGGATCATCCGTCATCATTTGATTCTAAGATGTGGTTCATAAAACAGCAAAGTGCACCATACAGGCGAGGTTGACATTTCGAGAAAAAAATGGTATCTTCTTAAATGCTTCGTAGTTTACATTTAAGATAATAAGATTAATAATTAATTTATATTTAAATAGAAATAGAATATGTGTTAAAAACTTACTGATAACTTAAAAAAAGATGTCACTTCACACATCTGTGTTTGTTTAAGCTTTGGGAGCCGGTCGTCAACATAAAACAGACGATTTATAAATAGATATTAGGATAAATGTTGATACTGAGACACGTCTTGTGATCATCGCTAACAGATTTATAGACATAAACCGATCTACATCAGTAACGTTTGAAGAATGATTGAACAGTTTGTTTAGCATCTAACGTACTGTGAGGCAAAGTAGACTTAGTTAATACAATATTTTTGGTAGATAGTATTATGCTATCGATTACACGAGAAAATAGATATGAGTTTCGATATTGATCCATTAATAAACTAACATCATTAATACAAACAGAAACAGAAACGGTATCTTTTTTATTTAAAATAGATTATAAATAATACTTATTGAAATTCACTCTTTTGTTTAATTTACCACTGGATCGAAAGAAAACCTCAGTCCTGGGAAGAACCAGCCAGAAACCCCAACGGGACTTTTTTTGAAAAAGAAAAAAAGCTTACAATCATGTATGTTACACAATTAACAACACAAAACAAATTAGAAATAGCTTGATAGCGATCACCTCATTCCCAGGAGTTATTATCATTCATAAATTCCTTAATATTAATAACCCTTTTTATACAAACTTTGTTTAATAAAGTTTTTGAACTTTGAGGAGGTAAAATTTTGTATATTTTCTGGGATTTTGTTGTAAAAGCGTATACATCGATGAGATCGATGGAGTCGAGTAACTGGTACTACTAGCTTGTGTCCTTCTTATGACCCTCTTCTGTAAAACAAATATAATTTCAGTATCAGTCGCGTGTCCCCATAGCAAAATACCATACGACACTATGCTATGGAAATAGCTAAAGTAAACTAGCCTAGCTGTTTCAACACTGGTAAGATTTTTAATCTTTTTTACAGCATACGAGTATACTGCAGAAATAAGTCTGATTGCTAGTTTTGATATATGAAGGCCCCGTTGAAGCTTCGCGTCTAGAGTGATTCCAGAAAAATGGTAGTATCAACAAGACTCAGCTCCTCTCCATTTAAAATTACATTCGTATTTAGATGTTTTACATTTGAAGTTTGAATTACATACATTTAGTTTTAGTGCCATATATACAGTTATTCATATATCATCATCATTACAGCCCATCATAAGTCGTCAGCTGAAAACAAAGGCCTTCCCCAAGGAATGCCACAAAGCGCGGTCCTCAGCCTCCTGCATCCATCATCACCATGCATCTCTTACTAGGTCGTCACTCCACCTAGTGGGGGGCCGCCCAACACCTTTGTTTCCCATCGGTTGTCGGTCCTTTGAGATATATGGCCGGCCCATTGCCACTCAAGCTTACTGAACCGTTGCGCTATGTCGGTTCCTCTGGTTCTACTGCGGATATCCTTATTACGAAGTCACTCGTGACTCACTTAATATGTTTTCAAAAAACAAATTAATTTAATATTTTTAAATAATAGATTTCAAACACTTGACCCGAAACAGCAATTATTTTAGCACTAAATAAGTTAAAATTTATATTTATTATATGTAATATTCGTGTAGAAATGTTTAAATTAAATATTACAGCTAAAATATCCAGTCACCAACTGACACTTCCATAACTATATTATGACGATAATCCTTAATTAATACTACCCTCATTAAGTCTGTTGTTTTCTTAATTGTCCACTTATTGCTTTGGTTATATATATATAGTAAGCTTAGGTTATAAATTTAATGAGAGGCGATAAACATTAATCAGTACCTAACGTAACGAAAACAATAAGACATACATAAAATATATATTTAAGGGCACAGCTTTTTTACCATACATTCTTATAATATTATTAATACATTTTGGGCATTTCGACTATTAGGCAAATAAAAAACGTTAATAAAAATAATTTTACGATTTTATAAAACATCACTGTATTCAGCGATGTTTTATAAAACATGACAAAGTATGTACTTGTATTATTCAAGCAGCTCCATACGGTAGCACTACCAACGCCATTGCAATTGTTTAACTCAATATTAACGAGACATTTGGAAGTCAGTAATAAATTAATAGCGTAAGTAAAAAATAAATCAAAGATAAAAATAATCCCGTATAGTGGCGGGTAAGAATACCCACTACCCCATATCTTCCCGTGGGTGTCGTAAGAGGCGACAAAGGGAAACTGATACAGAAGATGGGCAGCAGCATCTTTCTGATAAAAGCCAAAAACAATAAAAACTGCGGTTGCCAACCCGCTCGCCAAGCGGCAACTATGGCAATATGGCCCATGAGCAACGACACAATAAACGGCCCCAGTCCCGGCGGCCCCGCTATTCCTGGCTACGGTGGCGACCATGGTAACGGCGGGGCAGGGGTGCTAGAATCTCCGGTGGAGGTTCGGTTGCCACCCACGACGACTCGACCTGGCAAAATATAACGCACGCACCCTGAGGACTGACGAGAAGATCCTGGAGCTGGAAGAAGAGATAGATAAGTTACGCTGGAATATAATAGGACTATCCGAGGTCCGAAGAGAGGGAGGACACGGTAATCCTCGAATCCGGCAACTTATTCTATCACCGGGAGGGCGACCATCTGTCCCAAGGAGGTGTCGGATTTGTCGTCCACAAGTCTCTCGTTAACAACGTTAAAGATCGGGAGTGTGTCGACGAGGGTTGCGTACCTTATACTCAGAATCACCAAACGGTATTCGCTGAAGGTCATACAGGTTTACGCACCAACCTCGGCACATCCTGATTAGGAGGTGGAGGAAATATATGAGGATATCGCTAAAGCCATGCGTTCCTCCAAAACCCACTATACGATGTTAATGGCTCAAGAGAGAACGGTGAGCTGAAGGTAGGGAAATTGGAATAGGGCAACGGAACCCAGGGCCAGCAGCTGGCCGACTTCATGGAGAAAAGGACTATTTATGATGAACTCTTCTTCCAGAAGCGGCCCCAGAGGAAGTGGACCTGGTCGAGCCCCGACGGTTCGACAAAACATGAGATTGACTTCATTATGACTACCAGACGACAACTGTTCAGTGATGTCTCAGTGATCGCGAGGGTGAAAACTGGCAGCGATCACCGTATGGTGAGAGGCACACTGAACCTAAACGTTAAGTTGGAGAGGTCACGTCTAATGAAGTCAACGCTCCGTCCGCAGGAAGTCAATGGATGCAGGTGGCTCGGGACCGTGCTTTGTGGCATTCCGTGGGGGAGGCCTATGTTCAGCAGTGGACTTGTGAAGGGCTGTAATGATGATGAAAAATAATTTAGAGTAGCCGTAGCCGAGTACAAGATAAGAATAAGTTTAAATAGCAGTGCTTTAAATTGTAAATCAAAACTAAATTTCCATGTTTCCTGATATAATAGAGAATACAAACTGGTTGTCGAGGCAACTTTTCGTCGTCTTCTCGAAATTGTTATGTCACAATATATATGTCGTTCTGAGAACTGTAAAGTTAGAATTACAATATAATAACTCAGAAACTGTCTATAGACGAGCCTCACTTTGTTTGTTGTATGTTTTAAGAGCGATTGAGTCACGCTACCAGCAATCACCGCTCCTGTTGACATTTAATTATAAAACGTATCAATGTAATTTATATTTTATGTTTTCGATAGAAATAAAACAACTGTTGTTTTATGTATACTAGATCAAAGAGAGAAATAGTTACATGCAAATATCCATTAGGTATTCTATATAAGCGACCTTGCCATACTTTTTAACTTTTTTCAAACTGTAAATCTGCAATGTAATTATTGCTCAAACTAAATCATTTTTTAAACATTGAATATACGAAGAGGTGCTGTGTGGTGACAGAAACGCGAAGCGTAATAATTGGGTCGATAAAAAAATCATAGAGACTACACTACTACACTACTTTATTATACTCTTAAATGACTTAGGCACTTTACTCATGATACGACGCAATGCGAGTGACATCGAATCGATTGTCGACTGAAATTGTAGGTTCTAATGGCGCGGTGCAATGCCGACTGAAGTGCGTCGCCGACCAACTAGAACGCTATCGTTCGTATTTCGGCAATCATGCCGAGTGATGAGGAAGACGTAATTTTGCACTGCCGACGTCGACTTTACTGGCTGACTTTTTCACCGTGAGGAAAAAATAGAAAGTAATAAATTGGTGAATGAAGTAGACATAACAAATTTTTTAAATTTATTTATCTCTTTATTGACATTTTATGAGCTTACAATTCATGGATGCTTGCCACGCGTAAAATGGCGTGCACATGATTTGAATTTCGCCGTCTCTTACTTTATTCACTATTTTTTTCTCACGGTAAAAAAACCAGCTGATATATTTTTGCCGTGTAATAGTGGCGTATAAATACGTAAAACAAGAGAATACATTAGAATAAAATAGAATAGAATGATTTTTATTTAATATAGATTATTACATATTACTTATTTAGTAATTTTTTTTTACCACTGGTTCGGAAAATACCTCTGTCCTGGGAAGAACCAGCAAGAAACCCACCGGATTTTTTTAAACATATTTCACTTTACAATAACTTTGTGCAATTATAAATGAATTTTAATAGAATCAGCATGGTGGCGAGCATGGGTATGACCCAGGGGTTATTTTCATTCATGTATTCCTTGATATAATACCTTTTTGCACAATTTTTCTTTAATAAAAAATTTAAACTTGTTTATTGACAAATTTAACATTTTCTGGGATTTTGTTGTAAAACCTACATTGCCCCATAAATAAATTACTAATTCTGTGGAGTCCACTAACCGGCATTACAAGCTTATGTTTGTTCCTAGTGTTTAAAGTATGAACATCTTTATTCTTATCAAAGCTATTTATGTTTTTATGTACATACGTTAAAACATAAATTTTCATAATTTCATAAAACAAAAACACATATTCACATTTATAAAACATTGTTACATAAACACATTTCATAAAACATTTTCATAAATACCGGGTGTTTGTGAAACGCTCCCGAAAACGAAGACAGACCAAGAGAGATGAGTACTAAGGATACCTATGATGATGGGTCACAAAGAAATTCGATCCCGAGGAAAAAAAATCATCTTTTCACAACGTTTTATTAACTTTATTCACACAGTTATATGAAACGATATTTTATAAAAAAAATCATGAAAATACTTAAACATAAAACCAGCAGTGAAACTTAAAAAAGAAAATCAGCTGACAATAGGGTCAATATTCTCGCGGGCGCCGAACTCTTATCTAGATCGGTACGAAACAATGCATTAGGTATACTACTCACTCTACCCTTCCCTTTCACACAATACCAAGAAAAACAGTGGCATCTACAAGACAACTCCTCCCCATTTAAGAACACATTGGTATTCGAAGGTTTATTAATTAGGTATAGTAAATTTTAAACATTTTGTCTTATTGCCGTTTAAGAGCAAATTGTTGGCGTTAAACCAATGCACCTAAGTTCGATTGAGCATTATTTACATCATCATAATTAATTGACTTCCGTTTGAGTTTGAAAATTAAAGAAGTATCATCAGCAAATAATACTATATCGTGATCGGTGACTATCATATAAGTTCGTCATGTATATTTGAGATCTCGAAGGCGGCGTTAATATTATTGGGTACAAAAAAAACATTAGAGCCACGCTCCAGTTATATTACTGTTGAAACACAAATGGGTCGGATAGTAATTATGCTGACGGTCCATACCATTTCGACAGGAATAAAGCAACGCAGGCACAACTACTTGGCGACAGAAATTGGTAAAAGGATAGTACCAAAACCAGACAGACTCCTAGAGAGAAAAGGAATCCTACCACCTACCTCCAGTCATATTGTTTTTTCTGACAACAGTGTTCGATGCTGTTATAGGCTGGGATGTTTTTCAATTTCTTGTATACAGGAATGGTATTTTGCTCAATCAATTTTAATTAAGGCAATCCATTCATTTATTCATTACATCCTTTCAAAAGTGCACTACTACGGTACATAGGCCTCCACGATATGGATATGTGTTATATATGTCATGCTTGGCGAGCGGGTTCATCATCATGAAGATGATGAAGATAAGATTTGTTTTATCAAAGTAATATCATTCATTCATTAATTACAGCCTATAGAAAGTCCACTGATGATTAGCTTATAGGGGATAGTTGCCACACATGACAGGCGGTTTGGCAAACGCAATTTTTTATTATTGCGCGCTGTTATCAGGAAGATGCTGTTGCCTATCTAATGTTTAATTTCCCTCCAAATAAAGTAATCTCTTTATATAAAAATCAATTGCTGTCTGTTAGTCTCGCTAAAACTCAAAAACGGCTTGACCGATATTGGTGAATATTTTTGTGTGTGTTTGAATGGGTACCTAGATGGTTTAGATTCAAATTTGGATCCGGTAGGTGGCACTATTGTCGCGATCCAGAAATCACCCGTGCGGATCTCTAGTTGACCAAAAGTTTGAGTAGTTGTAAAAATGATGACCGACACATAGATTAGTAGTTGAGCAAATGAAGTCGCTTATGGATATACCGAACAGGGATTCCGTACACGATTCGAAACGTGATCTAGCAATCACGCGACGCCGAACAATTAAATAATATCACACGTCATTAGGACACACACGCATTTCGATATCGAGCAGATCTATGAGCGATATCGTCAAACCGTACGATTTTTTTCGTAAACATTTGGGGATTGTCCACCCATTTTCTTATACTGCTCGTTTATACGATATTGACCAATATCGGCAATCGATATAATTCTGTATCGCGTAGCGTCATAAGTTTGAAATCTCCGTGGCGCAGTGGCTTATCAATGAATTAAGCTAATGGCCGCTGGTTGAAAGTCCGCACGGAGCAAGTATTTGTATGACTATACAAATACTTGTTCTGTTTTACTAGGACAATCCTAGTAAAATAATTTATGTAGGTATGTAAACTACCCCCACTATACAGGAGAAAATCCTATATTGGAAATAACGTTTTTTTTTTTAAGTAAATATCTGGTTAAAATCTAGTTTAGATTAAATTTTAAGACTACTAAAATTACTTACTTACCGTATATTAGGCGGGTTCGATCCCCGCCGGCACCAATGAAATTATTAGTTGCAATTTTAAGTGCTGATTTACCACGTGCTTGGCGGTGAAGGAAAACATCGTGATCTGTAACTTCACTTATTTACTTATTACTTTACTTTACCGTAGATTATTGTAACAATATTTAATAATATTGTATATCAATATTTTTTGTTAATTCACAGATCACAATGAATCAAACAGAGTTCTAGCGATGCTTAACGCCCATCCGGTCGCCTCTCAAAGGCCAACATCGTGACCATATAATAGAAAACATACGTAATTTATCCTCGACAACGTTCCAAAATGGTGCAGTAATTGTGACAAAGTGCTTTCACATCTCAAGAAAATCACAATAAAGCGCCAGATTTATGCCGAGCGAAACGTTCAACGATTGTCTCGGGTGCCAATAAATATTTTAAGAAATGATCCTTAAGGGGATGAAACCCTCATATATCACTGATTTATAGCAACGGTCAGAATCAGTGTTCTGTGGCCATTCAAAATAATTGTTCCAGGCCTGTATGTTGTCCTTGTGAAATGTATGTATGTAAACTGCTTCCAGATACGGGAAAAAATCCTGGTGTGGGGGTAATGTTTTCTAATAAAAAAAATCCTTAGAAGACTTATGTTCAGCAGTGGACTTGTAAAGGACTTCAGCAACTCGCGTCTTACGTGGAACATAATCGGCTTCATACAGTTGCTGCGAGGATCACTCGATTACCGCCGTATCGCATGCTGTAGCCACTTCTCATTTGATATTTGTGCATATCATGAACTAGACTAAACTAACTGTGTGTTTCGAATTCAGATTTGAATCGTCCCTATGGCGAGAGCGTTACGTTACTACGGTTTCAACGCGGTGTTTATCTAAACGGGGGTTGGAACGCTGAATATTTGTGTTCCTTTACAAGAAACATCAATTCTTTGTTAAATGTAAGTCTTACATGACATGTATTTATTAATTTAACCTATCCTTATACTAAAATTTTATACGAGACATAATAAATTAAAAAATTTTTTCAGCTTATAATAATTAATGTTCTGATAACCGTATCCGATGAACTCCAGATGAAAGTTGTCATTATACTAAAACTGTGTGGAATAAAAATTAATGCTTCCCAACAAAAGTAAAAGTCAATGTTGTTTCATATTAGTTTCTTTTTATAGAAATATTAAAAGCTCTCACTGTAAATGTGTTTTTAATTACTTATAAAGTGACGTACACGTGAAAATGTTTTATAATAATTTTAAAGAACGTATTCATCACATTGATTCGAAATTTTAATAAAATGTTTACTGTGTTATAATCAAGGGTAGGTCCCTGCGTCACAAGTTAGGGTACCTTCATAAAGCTCTGACATCTAACACTATTCAACAAATTCACAACTTCTATTTGAACTGATTTCAATCATCGAAAATGACCCGATTTTCGGTACGCTCGTAAAGCGAAACGACGGTAGAACGAAACCTGCCATATTGAGTCGAAACTTAGACGTAGAGCACTTGCCTTGATAAGAAGGGATAAGATATCGGATCGCCATCCAGACTAGGGTTGCCAATAACTGTAAAAGTCTCTGCCATCTGTATTGATATCTTTGCGAACTTTTTTACATGTACATAAAAGATTCTTGTTTATCAGAATATATTTAAAAATAAAAAATGAAAACTTATTATTCCATCCGAGTTTACTTATTACTTGAAATTACATAACATCGTGTCCAATAGTTGTTTTCTTTTCAGCTTTATTAAAAAAAAAACTAAGAAATTTCGAAAGTCGTAGAGGTATTTTACATAAAATGTACAAACATCAAAACTTCTGTGCATCGGAAAGCTCGTGTGTTGTTTCTTCAGATATGTAGACAAAATATACGCGCGTAATTTAAAAAATTTGTAATTTCCAGTCGGTTTTGAGTAATTTAGTTTGGCAAGCAGTTCTTGTCGTAAATGGTGGTGCCGGCGCTGTCAGTAAACTCACTTCAGTTAAACTAATTATCAAGAACTCAGGAAACTAATAATTAGCTGTTGCTACCAGTCTAATTTTGTAGGAAGAAATGCTTAAGATTCTTTTGATAATAAGGATCGGGAACAGCATTTGTTATTTGAAATAAAACACAAAATTCAACAATTAAACGAATAGTGTTTTTATAGGTTTTTGTATACAACAATACGTTGCCCTTAATATCTTCAAGTCAAACTTTGTCTTACTTTGCCAACTTTACCTATATATCTGTGCTAACTTAAATACGGACCGGAGAACGGTCATCGATATGTGTTCTGTAAATGTTTCAAGTCGTTTATTTTACCACGGAGCACTTAATCTCATACAGAACACAATATAAATATTCGCATTTTAATGTATGGGCCAATTTTTCAACCGTCAGATAAAAGTTATCTATCCAATAAAATTAAACCAGACTGAATATAAAAGTGAAACAATCCAACTATTTTATTCACACAACTGTAAATTTTAATTTGTTTTTTTTTTATTTATGCTTTAATACCAAGTACAAAAAGGACGACTTATGCAGCAGCATTCTCTACCAGTCTACTCCAGGCTAAACAGAGAAGATATCGTGGGTGCAAAGTGCAAACAGCTAAGTTAAAAATATCTATGTCTTCATAATATTACCATAACTACTACTACATACAAATTATAAACATAATGACGATGTATTTTATCTTCATATGTATATATAAAATAATTATGATGTATTTATCCCATAAATAACTTTTATCTAATGATTGTAAAGTCAGCTCTAAATCAGGTCAAGTAAGAAGGATTTTGTAAGGGATTGCCTTGTTAACAATCTGTACATTGACATCTTTTTTATGTCAGACAAGTTACTTAACAGAGTTCATTTTCATTAATGTATCGAAATTCTCGCTACCAAATAAGCATTATCTTACTACGAAGGCGATAAAGAAATAATTCTCGATATTTCATTTTTTAATATTTATTTTCAGTCACTCCATAAAAGTACATCCTATTTACTCCTATCCTCCTTACATTGGATGACTTTTAATTACAACATAAGCAATATTTTTAATATGGTCCCTGGGGAAAATAAATAGAAAAAGGATATTTTTTCCAAGAGATGTTTAACTATGTCGATATTTAATACTTATTTAAAACATGTATACAGAAAATCGTCGAACAAAACAACGTACGACAAGGTATTTGTGAAATAAGTCATTTAAAAATAAATATACGAGAATAAAACTACCATTTAAGGAAATTAAAACACATTTAAATAAATAACTTTAAAAATAACTGTCTAAATTTATTACTCCTTGTAATTACTATGGCTATTTCATAAAACATTTCTGAAAATATAACGGCTGACAGTAGTGAAAATAAACGTAATTTTTTACCGAAACGAGCTCGCTCGCTTCACGGTCGGTCAGTTCACGTTTGCCCTTCAATAATATTTAAGTTTTATAACTAGCGCAAATAACACTTGAGCGTTGACGTACTTATACAGAAAAATGAATTCGAAATAGATGAATGCTTTCAATGCGCTTCTGAAATAAAGTCATACAGATATTTTAGGGAAGGAAAATACAGTTTAAATTAATTTTTAAATAAAAAAACTACACTGAAACTCTTTCAACTAATTGAAGTAAAATTCTAAATGTGTATTCGATTCTTTTAGTAGAACATTTGCGAATTAGTACTTACCGTACCAATTTTTTTATTCATATATGTATCAATTAAGTTTTTAATAACATCTTCGATGAATAATACTAAAACTCTCAACAGCAGAGGGTATGAAGTAATATCGACCGCCTGACTGAATTTCGGTCACAGCTGCCAGTCTTAACGGAGACGTGTGTGTGCAAGCACAGGTGCACTCTCTATTATTTTACTCTAATAGACCATAAGGCCTATTAGAGTAAAATAATAGAGACTAGCCGTGTAGTGGCGGTAACGAATATCCACTACCCCATATCTTCCCGTGGGTGTCGTAAGAGGCGACAGTGGGAAACAGGCAGGAGATGGGCAGCAGCATCTTCCTGATAACAGCAAAATTACAATAAAAAAACTGCCGTTGCCAACCCGCTAGCCAAGCGTGGCAACTATGGCAAATATCCTCCCATGAAATGAAAGTTACGAAGAGACGGCCCCCAGTCCCCGGCGGCCCCGATATTTCTTTCTACGGTGGCGACCATGGTAACAGCGGGGAAGGGGGTGCTAAGAATCTCAGGTAAAGAGGTTCGGTTGCCACCTAAGACCACTCGACCTGGCAACATACAACACACACACCCTGAGGACTGACGAGAAGATCCGGGAGCTGGAAGAAGAGATAGACAGGTTGCGCTGGCATATTATAGGATTATCCGAGGACCGAAGAGAGGGGAGGACACGGTAATCCTCGAATCCGGCAACTTGTTCTATCACCGGGAGGGCGACCATCTGTGCCAAGGAGGTGTCGGATTTATCGTCCACGTGTCTCTCGTTAACAACGTTGTAATATGAAGTCAACGCTCCGTCTCTAATCCAAAGTCCCGAAACCTTTCAGCTCGAGTTACAAAACCGTTTTCAGTGCCTAGAAGACTGCAATGCAGTGGACAATATGAATGACAAGTTCGTGGAAACTGTCCATGCGGTAGGAGCTAAGTTCTCCAAGACCCGCCGTAGAAGAACACAAAAACTCTCCGTTCACACTCTTAATCTCATGGCTATTAGACGGGAAATGAGGCTGCAGTCTTCAACAGATTTGACAGCATACAGGCAACTAAACAGACAGATCTCCAAATGCATGCGGCAGGACTTACGCAACTTCAATACAGCTTGTATTGAAGAAGCGATCGAGCGGAACCAAGGCTCCAAAGTCTTTGCCAAAGATCTGTCTGCCAGAAAGAGCCAACTGTCAAAGTTGAAGACCAAGTGTGGCAGCATCGTTTCCGGGATACCTGAGATTTTGAGTGAGATTGAGAGGTTGGTTCTATGGGCAGCTGTACACATCATAATTGGAGCCACACGCAAGTGTAACGATCCAAGAGCAAGTCTTATTCGACACTATTCCGATGATATCCCGGACGTCAGTCTGAGCGAGATTAGAATGGCTCTCCAGCACCTTAAAAACGGCAAGGCCCTAGGCGAGGATGGAATTACAGCGGAGCTTCTGAAAGCGGGTGGAAAACCGGTACTTGAAGTCCTTCAGAAGCTCTTTAATTCCGTCCTCCATGGTGGGACTACTCCGGAGGCGTGGAGCAGAAGTGTGGTGGTCTTGTTTTTCAAGAAAGGCGACAACGCTCTCTTGAAGAATTACAGATTTCCCTTCTGAGCCGCGTCTACGTGCTGTTTTCGAGTCATTACGAATCGTCTCGCACGCAGACTTGACGACTTTCAGCTTCCCGAACAAGCCGGTTTCCGAAAAGGCTTTAGTACCATTGAACACTTGCACACCTAATTCTACTCTTCGAGGAGTTCCACTAGCATTCACCGAAGTACACCTTCAGGTCACTTTATCAAGTCCGGAGGTAAGGTCTCATCATAACTAACAAAACGAGCCCAAACTCAGCACACCTAGGTCTACTCGTCCAAGAGTTCCAGTAGTAGTCACTGAAGTACACCATCAGGTCACTCCATCAAGTTCGGAGGTAAGGTCTAATCATAACTAACAAAACGAGCCCAAACTTTGCACACCTAGTTCTACTCGTCCAGGAATTCCGTAGTAGCCACCAAAGTACACCATCAGGTCTGTCCATCAAGCCCAGAGGTTAGGTCTCATCATAACTAACAAAACGAGCCCAAACTTGGCACACCTAGTTCTACTCGTCCAGGAGTTCCAGTAATAGTCACCGAAGTACATTATCAGGTCTCTCCATCAAGTCCGGAGGTAAGGTCTCATCATAGCTAACAAAACGAAGCCAAAATCGGCACACCTAGTACTACTGGTCCAGGAGTTCCAGTAGCATTCACCGAAGTACACCTTCAGGTCACTCTATCAAGTCCGGAGGTAAGGTCTCATCATAACTAACAAATCGTGCCCAAAATCGGCACACCTATTACTACTCGTCGATGAGTTCCAGTAGCAGTCATCGAAGTACACCTTCAGATCACTCTTTCAAGTCCGGAGGTAAGGTCGCATCATAACTAACAAAACGAGCACAATCTCGGCACACCTAGTTCTACTCGTCGAGGAGTTCCAGTAGCAGATACCGAAGTACACCTTTAGGTTACTCCATAAAGTCCAAGACGTATATATTATATTTATATATAAATCCTACGTACTTTTAGCGAAACAAAATAATGTAATAAAAATCTGTGATTATAAAAATAATAACCTTCCTCAAGTATGTATTTTTAACACAGTAATCCACGGCGGCCGAGCCCGAATTGCGGGGGTGTACAGTTCCTTAGTAAGTATAATACTCACTAGATGGCAGAATCTAAGAAATGAAACAGTGATCCATGTTACGCATTATATTTCAATTGCAGTTTAGGAACTTTTATTTTTGCATTTTAATATCTTTGTCACCTGCCCATTAAAATTATTTTTACTTACCTTATAAATTATAAACTATATATTTTGTAATATACATAACAAATAAAACTTGTTTAATCCATGATTTATAAAGTATAAATTATACGTTCCGATTATTTTAATGTCCGATTGAAATGATTACTCTGTACTACAAGCTCTGTAGTCGAAAATATAAATTTATATGTAGCTGATGCGAAAAACTATTAACCGTGTTCCATTCCAATTTTCTAGTTATGTATCTGCATATTTTTTAAATTGTTAACTTTATTCTTACTCTTAAGGTTTGTGTTATTAAATATTTAAAAATTCCAATATGTATTATATTCATTTATTACTATTTCCATTCCAATTTTTTACGACTGTAGAATATAATTTCTACATTTGTATAAAATTGGAATGGAAATAGTAATATATGATTAAAATATAGAATATTGAATTTGAGGGTGTGTAATAAATCCTCCACTGCAGGAGAGGCTCATGTCCAGCAGTTAACTTTTTGAGTGCTTGTGATGAAAAAGAAGAATAAATCAATCCGTCAGCAATGCTTGACCATATACGGTGTGTTGTTTAATTTGAATATAAAAATAAAATGGTTACAAAATGACTAAACAATAAGCAGTCAATAAGAATCTGTTTATTTTCCTGTAATGTTTATTCATCATCCCGCTACGTAATCGCGTCTCCGTCTTTCCGTTTTTATTATTGTAGTCAGGTTATTGACTTTCTTATCGAATGTACAATTTGCCAAGAATAGAAAAGTATTTAAAATTATCAGTGGTTTCATACATAGGATAGGAGTTGCAATGCATGAAGATTGCGGATTTATCTTCTTCAGAAGGTTAATTAATCATCTCGTATGTCTTCTTCATAAAAATCAGTGTACATATTGTTTCAATAGAATAAATGTAACAAACGAGCACACATTCCATCTGATGGTAAGTGGATACTGTGGCCCCAATACATCTTTTCTCGATTAAGACTATTGTTACCCCTGAGGAAAGATGGAATGCCTCGTTTTCAGTCAAAAGGGTACCCGGTTCCCTCCTCTCACCATACGAAACACAGCAGCATTAAGCTGCTAAATTACGCTGGTATTTTGTAAGAACCTGAACCTTCCCCGGTCGAGCCGACCCATTGCATGCAGCATGGCTCTACCTCGTATTAATCATTACGTAAACACTACGAATTAACACAAGCTAGTCATACCAGATACTTGAGTCCAGAGAGTTTTCACATTCAATGGGCTATGTACATACGTTTTTAAAACAAGAAAATATTTGAGGTATGTCTATTACAAAGTTTAATTTTTTATTGAACATAGACTGTATAAAAAGGTTTATTTTAATATTAATGAACACATGGCTGATAATAACCCCTCAGAATGAGGTGTTCGTTGCCAAGCCGTTTCTAAATGATTTTTATAAACAATTGTACAAGTTATTTATTGGTAAAATATAATTCAAAAGTCGCACTCGGTTTCTTGCTGATTCTTCTCAAGACAGATGATTTTTCTTAACCAGTGGATGAACATAATTATTTCTTATATTTACGCCAACTCTACACATTAGATAAGACTATTTTTACGGATTATGCCGCGGTTAATATTACTTCTTTTTAATTCCTAATGTTTCGAGTGCATGCAGAGCTTTGCTGCATGGAAGCATGGAACCTTTTATCCACTGGTTGAAGTAAAAAAGTAACTGACAACAATCTTTCTTTTGTGATCTATTTTGAATAAAAAATATTCTACACCATTCTTTTCATCAAAAGCATCAATTTAAATATCAAAGATCTAAAACTGCAATGATGGATGTGTTATGGCAAACACTGAACTCATTTGGGTTGAGCGCTGGCTTGATACAGGCCTTGAAGTCTCTGTATAGGACTCCAGTGCTTGTGTCAGGATCAGCGGAGCCTACTCGGACTAGTTTGGCATCCATAGAGGTGTCAGACAGGGCTGTGTGGCTTCCCCGTGGGTGTTCAACCTATTTATGGACAGTTGTTTGGAAAATTTGACAGTCGAAGAATGCAGGTTAAGAATGAGTGAGTTAACCGTCAAATGCCTTTTGTACGACGATGATCAAGTCTGCAATGTACCTAAACCATTGAATAGTTCTTTATCAAGCCAATCAAAGTTAAAGGTTAATTTTGCGCCAAGAGTCCTGCATTATTTCGTTTGAAAGTAACAGTTTCTCGTTAAGAGTAATTTGTTACGTCATCGGTCGTGGCTCATTTCGCGTCCAATAATTAGTTGCGGTGGCGAGAAGAACGACGCGGAAATATGGGTCACTGCCTTTGTGATACATACGCCTTTGTTAACCTTTACGCCCTGAACCTTCACAGTAATTAAAAATAAATAATTAGTTGATATAATTTAAAAAAAATTATATCTATTAAAATAAAAGTTTGTTCTATCTTTGTTATATTCAAGCCCTTTTTATAGCATCTGTCAGTATTCCAAAAGTTGTCGCCGTAGTCTAATAGAGGTAGAGGTAAAATAGACACCATACTGCAAATATCTCAATAATTATAATTAACAAGTTACTGCCTAAATACGTCGCACAATTGGGAACAGGATACCTTTATCATCACTTCTTAAATAAACACGAAGTTATGTAAAATTTAAATATTCCTCCTAATGTTGGATTAATCAATACTAATGTGCACATATTACGTAATAACGTCCATTTCGGAATTTGCATTTCCCTATTGTCAAAGCCAACGTAGCGCGTAACGCCATTATGTAGCATAATTCACCTAAAGTGATTACTTCTGACGTATACGGGACAAAGGACAAAGTAATAAACGAAATACATTTACATATTCAATTTTGGTTAACAAATGGATAAGTAAAACTATAAAATATATATTCGGAGACTATATCAAAACATAAATCTTACTTACAGTTTTTACAACAAAGGTGTATGTACCCAGTATCTCTCTAGGAATATTTTTGTGTTGTATAAATGGTATCACTTAGTTAAAATAACAACAAAACTTATTTCAGTCTTCTAACAAAGATCAATAAGAAGTGAAAAAGATATTTTTACGTTGACTTCCCACAATAGAGACATTACTAATAGGGATATTTTTATACTCTAATAAATACATTAAAACGATAATAAATATCGTACTATGCGTTCAACTAGATATTTTCGTTTAGAAAGAAACGACAATGTAGGTAGTTCTAAATCTAAACCAACGAAAGAATGTACATTTATTAATATATAACATCATCATCACAAAGAGATAATATAGATAGTAAATAATAAAATTGAAACTGAAGTAAAATAACCACAATTGTGTTAGTTTTCTTGTATTTTTAAACGTTTTCTGGGAAAACACGTAAAAATGTTGCTCCCTCTCTCTTGTCACTAAAAGGATGGTTTGAGATGGGAGTAAGGCGTATAAGTCGTAACTCGAAACACAAAAAACAAAAGGTTTTAAAAATAACTAATTGCAACTTTTGTATCAACCTAATAACCGTACCTGTTCCACGAACGACAATGTTCGAAAACATGGCTGAATAAGCTTGGAACAAGCTATTCTATTTTTCCACTTAAGGACAATACTTTAGATGACAAGATATAGAACTGTAAAACGTAACACCCGTTTTTAGCAAAAACATCTTTTCACTTGCGGATTCACACAAATATTCTAGTATTCGAACCATACCATTGAATTGGAAAATTAAAAAAAAATGAAATGCAAATAATAACTTAACCAATATTTACAAAAAAGTAATAACTTTATTGTATAACATTGCCAATGAGTCCTAACGTTTCTTTTTGTAGCCTGTGGCCGAAATCATCTATAACCTTGATCTGGCAGTAAGCAAAAAGCATGTAGTGAGAGTTCCACAGTAACAGACAGTAACAGGAAGAGAACAGACTTACACATGGCACAGTTTAAAGACAGTTCCTATTGAAACTTGTTACGCGATAAGAGACTTTTATTTTTGAACAAGCTAATGAAACTGTAATTTAAATGGAACAGAAACTGGTTGAACAGGATTCAAACTTCACGTGATCAAATTTCTTTAATTCAAAATGTACATATTACTCCTACTTTGGGAAAACTTTTAAAAATCATTAACAACATTAGATATTGGCCATTTGCAAACGAAAGATGCAAATGAACTAGTAAACTTACTATGAATCTAATCTATCTGTCGTTGACCCGCTCTCAAAATGTATCAGTGTCATCCGAGCGTATCGCCGAATCATTTGGTCGGCACTCGGTGTTCGTCGCAAAATTGTATGATCACTGGCTGAGCTATTTTCACCCTGACTGTGGCCTTATCTTATAAGACTTTGATCTGTATACTGATCAAAGCTATACTACTCTTTTTCTTCGCACTCCACTAAGTATGCTGTACAATACATGCGGTTGAGACGAGCGTGTTTTAAACCAATTATTTAACTATTTTTAAGTGCAGTTTTCGATAAATATAACATCTATAATGGTGGATTACTGTTAGTGATCATCATCATCATCATCATTACAGCCCTTCACAAGTCCACTGCTGAGCATAGCCCTCTCCATAGCTCGCTGAGCGACCTGAGCTTCCTCATCCGGCCAGCAGTGAAGGACCACGTCTCAGTTCCGTAGGTCATCACTGGCAACACGCACTGGTTGTACAGCCTCGTTTTCAAGTTTTGAGTATACCTGACGAGAAGATGTGCCGTAATTTCCCGAACGCTGCCCAGCCGAGTTGATCCGTCGATTGACCTCTCGGTCGAGTTGGACTTACCTAGTCGGACTTTGTCCCAGGTAAACATATTCGTCAACAACTTCGAGCTTAGTGCTCCCAACAACTACCGGCATAGGTGTGACATGGACATTAAACATGATCTTTGTTTTGTCCATGTTCATCTTAAGACCTATCCGTTGGGAGGCACTATTGAGGTCATGAGCATAGTGCTTAGGTCCTCAGCGATTCTGCCATAAGGACTATATCATCGGCAAATCGAAGGTGAGTGATGTACTCGCCATTGATGTTAATGCCGTATCCTTTCCAGTCCAGAAGCTTGAAAACGTCTTCCAATGCAGCGGTGAAGAGTTTCGGGGATATAACGTCACCCTGTCTTACACCTCTCTGCAGTTGGATAGGTTTTGTACTCTGGTTCTGTACTCGGATAGCCATCGTGGCCCTACTGTACAAGCACTTCAGCACTTCGATATACCGACAGTCAACTTGGCACCGCTGAAGGACTGCAGCACCGCCCAAATTTCGACGGAATCAAAGGCTTTCATAGTCCACATACGCCAGACATAGTGGCAAATTGTACTCCTCGGACTTCTGTACAATTTGCGAAGAATGTGTATGTGGTCTATGTTGCTAAAGCCTTTTCGAAACCGGCTTGTTCGGGAGGCTGGAAGTCGTCGAGTCTGCGTGCGAGACGATTCGTAATGACTCTCGAAAACAGCACGTAGACGCGGCTCAGAAGGAAATCGGTCTGTAGTTCTTCAAGAGAGCGTTGTCGCCTTTCTTGAAGAATAAGACTACCGCACTTCTGCTCCACGCCTCCGGTGTAGTGCCACCATGGAGGACGGAATTAAAGAGCTTCTGAAGGACTTCAAGTACCGGTTTTCCACCCGCTTTCAGAAGCTCCGCTGTAATTTCATCCTCGCCTGGGGCCTTGCCGTTTTTAAGGTGCTGAAGAGCCATTCTAATCTCGCTCAGACTGACGTCCGGGATATCATCGGAATAGTGTCGGATAAGACTTGCTCTTGGATCGTTACTCACACTTGCGTGTGGCTCCAACGATGATGTGTACAGCTGCCCATAGAACCTCTCAATCTCACTCAAAATCTCAGGTGTCCCGGAAACGACGCTGCCACACTCGGTCTTCAGCTTCGACAGTTGGCTCTTTCTGGCAGACAGATCTCTGGCAAAGACTTTGGAGCCCTGGTTCCGCTCGATCGCTTCTTCAATACGAGCTGTATTGAAGTTGCGCAAAATCCCCGCATGCATTTGGAGATCTGTCTGTTCAGTTGCCTGTATGCTATCAAATCTACTGAAGATTGCAGCTGAATTAGTGATATGAGTTACTAAATAAAGTTGAAATTAAATGATGGCCATGCTTATGTTACCTCATATTTTTTTTATAAAATTGTTAATCCGAATGGGAGTTAATTAAATGTAGCAATCAAAAATTAAAACATCTTTATTAAGAAAATATCACGAAAATATTTGGCAGTGCAACACTTATAAATTTTTTTTTTTTGTAGTAATAAAAACGATCTTGTTTAATAAATGTTTTTAAATTATAAATATGTACACAAATTTAATTAAATGATAATTAGTATAATAAAATCCAAAATTATTTAATTCCCAATTGCAAGACAACCCTAGCATATTTGCGCAGGACGGCGTAAATAACAAATACCTACACGGGCGGCGGCATCGGCTGACATCAAAGACGTTTCCAAACTGTATGTCTTTAAACTGTGGTTATACGATATTATGATACTTTCAGTCAACTTTCAGTCACCCCTATCAATTAAACTATTATTGAAATACGGATACTTAAGATAGAGTTTATTAAAACATGTCAGTAAAGTTGTTACGTGGTAGAGCCATGCTGCAGCTATATTGTGGTTGCAGCACGAATGGGTCGGCTCGACCGGGGTAGGACCACGCTGTCACAGAATACCAACGTAAAATAGCAGCTTAATATGCTGCTGTGTTTCGTATGGTGAGTGTAGAAAACCGGATACCCTTTTTAGTGGAAACGACGCATTCCATCTCAGTCCTCAGAGGTGACAACGCATCTGCATTTTGATTCTTAATTGAGGATAAATGTAGATGTCTATGGGCCATAGCATCCACTTACCATCAGGTGGACTGTGTGCTCGTGTGTCACCCTTATTCTATAAAAAAAAGTAATGATATCGAACTGAATGAACTAATATTACAAATGAGTGATACCAACTTTTGATCATAAAGATACCTATCTCTCTATTCATTTCAATTATGCGTTATGCGCACGAATAAACTAGATGTATGTAGAATATAATAAAATTTACAGACTGGAAAAGTTCTTATAATAGCACGATGTAATTGTCATTAATTATCTAAATAATTTAAGTTTTAGGCTGATGGCAAGACATGACCGATTCTTAGTGTGATTTTATTTGTTAGCATTTTTAAATGGTAAGACGGCAAGTTTTATGGAAACTGCTGCTAAGAAGCTACAGCGCTGTTTATTTTAGTAAGTATTTAAATGATTATACAGTGTGTATTGTACTCGCTTCGTCCACGTGGAATAAAATAACTCCAGGATGCAAACTATCTTCGTACCAATTATCATATAAATCAGTTCAGTGTTTTAAGCCGCAAAAGGTCATCTAGAAACACTTATACATTTATATTTTAAAGAAAAATGTCAGTTGATAAGAACATTAATATAAGCGCATGTGAATTAAATCTGATAATAAAAACTAAAACAGAAATATTCAGAAGTAAGAAGTTGCTTCACACATTAAATAGTCCCCACAAACCGAGTTATTTTTATACTTAATTATTAAAATTCGAATGCAATGGAGGTACATTCAAGATAAGTATGAATAATCACTTTTAATGCTAAGGCAATTTACCGTTGACTACTGCAGGTGGGATCGTAGTCAAACACTAGCATTTAAGAACATTAGAGTGACAAACAAAATAACAGTTAATTAAGATAACAGTTCACCTGATAGCAAGTACCTATTGAATCCGACAAAACACATGAAACTAACATTAAATAAAGAAGGTTATAGTTGCGTAGTTGCTACATTTGCTCTGAGGACTAAGATATAATGACTCATATATACTAGCTAAACATATACTAATTAATAGAATCATACTTTGCAACAATCCATTATATTAAAGATGTTAAAAATTAACTTGCTAAGATCCTCGTAATAAAATAAAATGATGTGTTTTACCTAGTTCGAAGAGCACCTCTCGCCCTCCCGCAATTGCGTGCACTATTCCCGTCACCATTACTCCCAGCACCACTACTCCCGACACCACTACACTAGGAAAGACACACCACCGTCGATAATACGACACGTGTTTCGCCTCTACACGAGACATCCTCAGATGAAGTATACTGCGGTGGCTGACCGCTAAGCGCACAGAATTGAGGTAGAACGGCAGTTGCTCTTCAAACTAGGTAAGACACCTAATTTTATTTTATTACGCGAATCTTAGCTAATATTTTTTTAAATATAATGGGGTGACAAACGAGCACACAGTTCACCTGATGGTAACTGGAGTTGATGCTGTGGCCCATAGACATTTACATTTATCCTCGATTAAGAATCAAAATGCAGATGCGTTGTCACCCTTGAAGACATAGATGGAATGCTTCGTTTCCAGAAAAAAGGGTCTCCGGTTCGAGCCGACCCATTTGTGCAACCGTATTATAGTTACAGCTTGGCTCTACCACGTAATTTTTAACATTTTTAATAAACATACCCTCAAATCTGAACGCAACATTATCCTCTAAGGTCCTCTAGTACTCGAGCGAGTACATTAAAGTCAAAAAAATCTACACTCATCAAATTTCTTTCATTTAAATTTTTACGCGTTTGATTGTACACCAAATAGTAGGAGCGTATCGATAAAAAATAATTTAGGCCTGTAAAAACTAATCAGCGATCAGTGTGCCCACAATATCTTGCCCTTGCAGTCAGGACACAGCAATGAGTAAGTTTAATCCAATAAAATCATATGTAAAACATAATTATATGTTTTAATTTATGACACTTGTGTAGATAAAGACCCTTAATAATATAAACAGGTCTTGTTTTTGATAATAATTGTGAAATAATGTTTCTAAATTGCCATACTAGTTTATGTCCTCATCAGAGGTCATTCGGTCTCAGTTACAATACATTTCTACGTTCTCATACGAGTACTGTCTTTATAATGTCTTCATTTTATTCCGTTCAGACAGTAACAGAGGTGTTAGCGACGGCAAAAAGAGTTTAAAAATATAGTGATTAAAAACAATATTAAAAGGGCAATAGTGTAATTTTATAACATGTTTACAACCTCAGTATTATAGTATAGAGCATCGTTTTGTAATAGTTAAGAAAATAACTCTTATTTGTACAAAGAAAAAGTCGACCAATCAGAGCGCGACACGTTATATTTAATCCCGAAAATGATGGAAATAATTTTTATGCTCTAGAAGAATTGTAAACACGGTATTTAATTAGATTAAGGTTTATAGATTCAGGAAATCAAAAAAATATTAAGCGTGATGAAACTTATTTCCTACTTATATCAAAATTAAAGAATTTATGTACCCAAATATTGTGAAAACTTGGGATATTTTTGTTAATAACTTTTTACATTGTTAATATTTGAATTACCGATTTAACAATATATAGTACATTAGCGTAAGAATTAATCGTGTACAGAAAAAAATATAATTTAAGGCAATTGTATAGTGAAAATGTTAAACAATAAAGAGGCAAAACGGACAATGGCAAGCGGCTCACTTTAAGGTAACGCTCGAGTCTATCTTAGGGCCTCGGGGCCCAGTAACATTGTAGTAGCTGAAGTGACTAGTAGCAGAATCAAGAAGTAGCTGAATATAGAACATAGTGAATAGTAGCTAGTAGCATAGTAGCTGATAATAGCAGCTAGTAACCAGTGATAGTAATAGCTAGTTGTACAACATAGTAGCTGATAATAGCAGCTAGTAAACAGTAATAATAAAAGCAGATAGTACTAGTATTAGTAAGTTACTACCGAACAAATTGAAGAAATAGTCAACTGATGAAGAAATCATCTGAAAATATAGTGACCAACTGATAGTGAACAGCCGATATAGAACAACCGTAGTTGAACAACCATATTCAACAACCGTGGTCGATAACCAATAGTCAGAAGATTTCCGCCGGACAGTTAAGCAGTCGAACCGCTGGCCACTGCCTTGCCATTTGTCCACAGTACCCCAGCCGCACCCACACAGACGACAATAGAAGTATCCACGGAACCTATAGGCGTAGGACGTGAGCGACTCGTGGGTATCTTCGTCACCATTTACTCCCGAGTTTCGCCCGTCAAGCACATTCGCTGATCCTTCGAGCCGGATAAATCCGTTGATCCTTCGAACAAAATAAATCCGTTGGTCCTTCGGAACCGGATACATAGTCACTGCCGTATAGAAGCCGCTGGATTGGCCGAATCAAGATGCCGATCACTCGCTCGCAAGAGACAAGACGTGGAACGTCGTTCTGGAAGGAGGCTCATCGGACAATGTCGCCTCCATCCACCACCAGATGCCGCCACGCTCGCTGTCGACAATAAAGGGCGCTGAGACGCCATGTTAACCTCCCGAGAGAGGTTCGCCTGCCCGCGCCAGCCACTACAACCTGGCCTATAAAGCAGAGGAACAGCAGAAGATAGAAGGCGACGCGGACATTCGCCGTGCATCGTCGCCGACCGCCGGGAAGACACCGCCCGAAGAGCCACCAAGGGCCATACCGCTAACAGTACGAAGTCAAATAAGACTATTCGGCCCAATAGAAGAATTTTGAAGGCTCGTGAAGAAGTATTGAAGATCAAACTGGAACTCGCACAGATCTCCTTACAGAAGGCTGAAGAAGAATCAGACGACTAAGATGAAGATGGTCCCTCACAAATAAGTACGTCCGATCCTGGCTGGAAGATTCCACAGCCAAACAGCAGCCAACTCAAACGCAACCACCGGAGGAGGCCCCAGTTATTGAAACAGTACTAAAGCCACCCACGGAAGTCGTCGACCTCAGTGAGCCACAAAAGGAGCTCACACACCAGGATCCCTATCCAGTAGATGTACCCAAGAATCCCATGCCAAAGCTCGACCCGAACCCGCCACCAATGAAGACAGGAGGCTCCGACCATTTATAGTAGAGCTCACATCCGCTATCGCCGCACTCGATGACAAACCAAAATCAGAGGTGCATCACTATCGTCGCATACTTTCGCAGCTTCGAAAGCTATAATAACACTCCCAAGCTTCAGCGGAGTACACACCGAGTGGCTTTCATTCCGTGCCATCTACGAGACAACCCGAGGCTACTTCAATAGTATTGAAAACACAGCGAGACTAAGAAGATGTCTACAAGGAAGAGCCTTGGAAACGGTCAGCTCAGAACTCATCGGGCATGCTAAGCCAGATGAGATCATGCGAGCTGGGCTGCAATTCGCACGCCGGATTCAATCGCACAAGCAGAGACCGAGAAGTTACGAGGATTAGCACGCTATACAGAAGCACCTAGAGACATCTACACATTCGCGAGAAAAGTGAGGGGAGGCGTCGTAACACTTCGAGCACTGAAGAGAGACCATTACCTCATCAACGCAGAGCTACTACGACACCTCACCGACAAGCTGCCAAACTCTCTACGCGCCCAGTGGTATAGAATCTACACCGAGAAGTACAACTCCAAACCAGACCTCGGTTGCTTCAGCGCTTTTGTCACCGAACAAGCTCGATTCTGCAGTGCATTTGCACCTCTAGAAATTATCAACGATGCGCAGAGCAGTCCAGTACATAGAACACACGCAGCTTCTACCAAACAGCCTCCAAGATGCAGTGTGCGAAAAAGAAGGTCACTACGGAGCCGGCTGCAACAAATTTAAAGCATATGTCAACAAAAGATGGGAACTCGCAAAGAGTAATAATTTATGTTTCCGCTGTCTACGCTACGAAATAAAACACAAATACAAAACCATCAAATGTGGAATAAAAGGATGCACCGCGACACACAACCGACTTCTCCACTGTAATAATAAGGAGAAGACGCTATAGACGCTAAGACGTTATAGAAAAGGAACCACAAGAAACCGTGGCCAACTTATTCGCTGTGTCAAAGCATCAAGCCTACTTAAAAATAATTCCAGTACGAGTAATTAGACCGGCGGGAGCTGTAAACTCACACGCCCTGCTGGAGGATGTGTCAACAGTCTCATTAATGGATGAAGAGATGGCCGAACAGATTGGAGCTACAGGGCGGTTGGACTCCTTCAAAATCACCGCTATCGGGAACACTACTTTGGATTCACCGGCGTCCCGAACAGTCAAAGTTACGCTGAAGAGTCTCCACAGTGAAAAGTGCCGTTCAGAGCACGCACGGTTACAAGCCTAAACTTGGGGCCACAGACTGTGTGTGCAGCAGACATAGCAAAGTGCAATCACTTAGAAGACCTAAAGGAACAGCTAACATATGACTCCAGCAGCGAGGATTCTGATAGGACAGGACAATTGGAGACTTCTGATAGCCACTCAAGTCCGCAGAGGTCCGCCGCACCAGCCGATCACCTCGCTCTTCGAATTAGGATGGGTGCTACACGGGGCACACACTAAAGCCCTGCATCAGCGCGTCCACGCGGCCAATGAGCTGCCCACGAGCGAGGAGACCATAGATGATCAACTCCGAGAATATTTTGCGATAGAATCTCATCATCAACGAGAAGACCAGACTCCGATCCAGAGAAGAAAGCTGAAGATATACTTAACAGCACCCGTCAGTTAGAAGACGGGCACATAGAAACGGCACATCTCTGGAAGAAAAGATGTCAAGATGCCTGTCAACGACAAAACGAGAAGTCAACGTTTACGTCTTCCAAACCTACCGGCGAGGAAAGATCATTGACCATCACAGAATCGCGTCGTGCTCCGCAACTCCGAGAAGCCGTTCCTGATCCAGTCAAGTTTTCTAGATGGGAACGCTTATTGCGAGCTACGGCTAGAGTGCTACAATTTATAACACTGCCGCAAAAACACAGATAGAACCTTCTCCAAGAGAACTAAAAGAAATAAAGAAAAAGATCTCGACTGGAGGAAATCGACAAATAATCCGCGACACCTCGCGCAACCTCGCAGTCGAGTGAAAAGTACAAATGTCAAAAAATACATCACACTCGAGGCCGAATTCATAAGAGAGGCCGAAAAGCTCCGACGTGTCATCCAAGAAGACTCCTTCAAACAAGATATAGCCGATAAGGATAAAAGGTCGCCCATGACAGCCGCCTACGACATAATTTTTATGCTCTAGAAGAATTGTAAACATGGTATTGAATTAGATTAAGGTTTATAGATTAAGTAAATAAAAGAATATTTAGCGTGATGAAACTTATTTCCTACTTATAGTAAAATTAAAGAATTAATGTACCCAAATATTGTGAAAATTTGGGATATTTTGGTTAATAACTTTTTACATTGTTAATATATTAAGAAACCTTTAAGGTGTGCTGATAGACAACTAAATTACCGATTTAACAATATATATAGTACATTAGCGTAAGAAGTAATCGTGTATAAAAAATTGTAATTTAAGACAATTGTATAGTGAAAATGTTAAACAATAAAGAGGCAAAACGGACAATGGCAAGCGGCTCACTTTAAAGTAACGCTCGAGTCTACCTTAGGGCCTCGGGGCCCAGTAACATTGTAGTAGCTGAAGTGACTAGTAGCAGAACCAAGAAGTAGCTGAATATAGAACATAGTGAATAGTAGCTAGTAGCATAGTAGCTGATAATAGCAGCTAGTAACCAGTGATAGTAATAGCTAGTTGTACAACATAGTAGCTGATAATAGCAGCTAGTAAACAGTGATAATAAAAGCAGATAGTACTAGTATTAGTAAGTTACTACCGAACAAATTGAAGAAATGGTCAACTGATGAAGAAATCATCTGAAAAATATAGTGACCAAATGATAGTGAACAGCCGATATAGAACAACCGTAGTTGAACAACCATATTCAACAACCGTGGTCGATAACCAATAGTCAGAAGATTTCCGCCGAACAGTTAAGCAGTCGAACCGCAGGCCACTGCCTTGCCATTTGTATTCTACAGTTCGTGCATTTTGATTGGATGTCAGTCCACAGTACCCCAGCCGCACCCACAAAGACGGCAGTAGAAGTATCCACCGGAACCTATAGGTGTAGGACGTGAGCGAATCGTGGAGTATCTTCGTCAACATTTACTCCCGAGTTTCGCCCGTCAAGCACATTCACTGATCCTTCGAGCCGGATAAATCCGTTGATCCTTCGGACAAAATAAATCCGTTGGTCCTTCGGAACCGGATACATAGTCGCTGCCGTATAGAAGCCGCTGGATTCGCCAAATCAAGATGCCGATCACTCGCTCGCAAGAGACAAGACGTGGAACGTCGTTCTGGAAGGAGGCTCATCGGACAATGCCGCCGCCATCCACCACCAGATGCCGCCACGCTCGCTGTCGACAATAAAGGGCGCTGAGACGCCATGTTAACCTCCCGAGAGGGGAGGGGGTACGCCTGCCCGCGCCAACCACTACAACCCGGCCTATAAAGCAGAGGGAACAGCAGAAGATAGAAGGCGACGAGGACATTCGCCGTGCATCGTCGCCGACCGCCCGGGAAGACACCCGCGCCGAAGAGCCACCAAGGGGCCATACCACTAACAGTACGAAGTCAAATAAGACTATTCGGCCCAATAGAAGAATTTTGAAGGCTCGTGAAGAAGTATTGAAGATCAAACTGGAACTCGCACAGATCTACTTACAGAAGGCTGAAGAAGAAGAATCAGACGACTAAGATGAAGATGGTCACTCCACAAATAAGTACGTCCGATCCTGGCTGGAAGATTCCACAGCCAAACAGCAGCCAACTCAAGACGCAACCACCGGAGGGGAGGCCCCAGTTATTGAAACAGTACTAAAGCCACCCCCGGAAGTCGTCGACCTCAATGAGCCACAAAAGGAGCTCACACACCAGGATCCCTATCCAGTAGATGTACCCAAGAATCCCATGCCAAAGCTCGACCCGGAACCCGCCACCAATGAAGACAGGAGGCTCCGACCATTTATAGCAGAGCTCACATCCGCTATCGCCGCACTCGATGACAAACCAAAATCAGAGAGTGCATCACTATCGTCGCATACTTTCGCAGCTTCGAAAGCTATAATAACACTCCCAAGCTTCAGCGGAGTACACACCGAGTGGCTTTCATTCCGTGCCATCTACGAGACAACCCGAGGCTACTTCAATAGTATTGAAAACACAGCGAGACTAAGAAGATGTCTACAAGGAAGAGCCTTGGAAACGGTCAGCTCAGAACTCATCGGGCATGCTAAGCCAGATGAGATCATGCGAGAGCTGGAGCCGCAATTTGCACGCCCGGATTCAATCGCACAAGCAGAGACCGAGAAGTTACGAGGATTAGCACGCTATACAGAAGCACCTAGAGACATCTACACATTCGCGAGAAAAGTGAGGGGAGGCGTCGTAACACTTCGAGCATTGAAGAGAGACCATTACCTCATCAACGCAGAGCTACTACGACACCTCACTGACAAGCTGCCAAACTCTCTACGCGCCCAGTGGTATAGAATCTACACCGAGAAGTACAACTCCAAACCAGACCTCGGTTGCTTCAGCGCTTTTGTCACCGAACAAGCTCGATTCTGCAGTGCATTTGCACCTCTAGAAATTATCAACGATGCGCAGAGCAGTCCAGTACATAGAACATACGCAGCTTCTACCAAACCGCCTCCAAGATGCAGAGTGTGCGAAAAAGAAGGTCACTACGGATCCGGCTGCAACAATTTTAAAGAAGCAGATGTCAACAAAAGATGGGAACTCGCAAAGAGTAATAATTTATGTTTCCGCTGTCTACGCTACAGAAATAAAACACACAAATACAAAACCATCAAATGTGGAATCAAAGGATGCACCGCGACACACAACCGACTTCTCCACTGTAATAATAAGGAGAAGACAGAGGTTATAGAAAAGGAACCACAAGAAACCGTGGCCAATTCATTCGCTGTGTCAAAGCATCAAGCCTACTTAAAAATAATTCCAGTACGAGTAATTACGACGATGTGTCAACAGTCTCATTAATGGATGAAGAGATCGCCGAACAGATTGGAGCTACAGGGCGGTTGGACCCCTTCAAAATCACCGCTATCGGGAAAACTACTTTCGATTCACCGGCGTCCCGAACAGTCAAAGTTACGCTGAAGAGTCTCCACAGTAGAAAAGTGCCGTTCAGAGCACGCACGGTTACAAGCCTAAACTTGGGGCCACAGACTGTGTGTGCAGCAGACATAGCAAAGTGCAATCACTTAGAAGACCTAAAGGAGCAGCTAACATATGACTCCGGCAACCCGAGGATTCTGATAGGACAGGACAATTGGAGACTTCTGATAGCCACTCAAGTCCGCAGAAGTCCGCCGCACCAGCCGATCACCTCGCTCTTCGAATTAGGATGGGTGCTACACGGGGCACACACTAAAGCCCTGCATTAGCGCGTCCACGCGGCCAATGAGCTGCCCACGAGCGAGGAGACCATAGATGATCAACTCCGAGAATATTTCGCGATAGAATCTCTCATCATAAACCCGAGAAGACCAGACTCCGATCCAGAGAAGAAAGCTGAAGATATACTTAATAACAGCACCCGTCAGTTAGAAGACGGGCACATAGAAACGGCACTTCTCTGGAAGAAAAGAGATGTCAAGATGCCTGTCAACGACAAAACGAGAAGTCAACGTTTACGTTTTCCAAACCTATCGAGGAAAGATCATTGACCATCACAGAATCGCGTTGTGCTCCGCAACTCCGAGAAGCCGTCCCCGATCCAGTCAAGTTTTCTAGATGGGAACGCTTATTGCGAGCTACGGCTAGAGTGCTAAAATTTATAACACTGCCGCAAAACTACAAATAGAACCTTCTACAAGAAGATTAGAAGAAATAAAGAACAAGATCCCGACTGGAGGACATCGACAAATAATCCGCGACACCTCGCGCAACCTCCCAGTCGAGTGAAAAGTACAGATGTCAAAAAATACATCACACCGAATGCCGAGGCCGAATTCATCAAAGAGGCCGAAAAGCTCCTAATACGTGTCATCCAAGAAGACTCCTTCAAACAAGAGATAGCCGATCTCGGTAAGGATAAAAAGGTCGCCCATGACAGCCGCCTACGACATAATTTTTATGCTCTAGAATAATTGTAAACATGGTATTTAATTAGATTAAGGTTTATAGATTAAGGAAATAAAAGAATATTTAGCGTGATGAAACTTATTTCCTACTTATAGTAAAATTAAAGAATTAATGTACCCAAATATTGTGAAAATTTGGGATATTTTTGTTAATAACTTTTTACATTGTTAATATATTAAGAAACCTTTATGGTGTGCTAATAGACAACTGAATTACCGATTTAACAATATAATATAGTACATTAGCGTAAGAATTAATCGTGTATAGAAAAAATTGTAATTTAAGACAATTGTATAGTGAAAATGTTAAACAATAAAGAGGCTAAACGGACAATGGCAAGCGGCTCACTTTAAGGTAACGCTCGAGTATACCTTAGGGCCTCGGGGCCAGTGTGACCATATGTGGCAGGTTCCTGCCATTTTGGCAGGATTGGCCTCTTATTTTAGCCTCTGGCATGTTCGGTTGACGTTTTATAAAACCTGGCAGTATTTGGTAGTATTGGGGTATTAAAAATAGATTTCATTATGGCAACTTAAAATGCCGAAAATGGCAATTCCTAGATACTTCGCCAGCATGTTGGGGATTTCCCTGTATTTCTCGTATTATGTTTGTATCACATTCAATAAACAACTTTAATTTTTTTTTTTTTTGTGTGTATAGTTGATAATCTTAAAACGAGTATTCATAAACACGAGTTTATGGTTAATATTTCAATCAGTCATAGAAGAGACGTACTTTAGTTTGGTATCGCATTTGATTTCATGTTGATAATATCTTGTTAATAATATTTCGTGGGCGATAGTAATTATAGGTGGTGGTGATGAAGCGAAAATATGAAAGGGCGTATAGAGCGGAGTGGGAGCAAGATCCTTTACTTTCATCGTGGATCTCCAAAGCTAAAGATAATCCAGACTGTGTAACTGCAAATTGGCACTCCGAGTGTCCGCTTTAAAGGAGCATGCCGCTACTAGTAAACATAAAAAAATATGAGTCGATTCAGCATGCGAAAGAATATTCTCTCAAATAAATTTAATTAAGACAAAAACACGAAACAGATTTATAAACAAACATGTTGCGTCTATCTTGCACGTTAAACTAGGCATTCGTGAGCATGGGGCTTGCATTGCATTCAAACTAATGAAAGATATGTTTAATTTTAATTAAAAAAATATAGCATTTTTATGTGTATTTTTACTTTTCTTGGTTTAATACAATGGTAAATAAAGTTGGCAGTATTTAGGCATTTTTCACTACAGATTTTGGCAGGGTTTGGCAGGTTGTTAACCAAAGTAAGTCAGGATCTGTATTTCAAAGATGGTCACACTGCTCGGGAAAACGTTGGAATCTTAATTTTTAGGTCCTAGTAAAACGAACATACCTGCGCGATTAGCGCTTACGGCATGCAAAACTTCAGGAAAAACCACAGGATTTTTTTACTATTTTTGCCAGATACTTTGATATACTCATAACACAAATATATAAAAATATTGAATTATGTAAACAAATTTTTTCTCTGGACTCTAGAGGCTGCTGCTTAGCTAGAAATAGGTTGGTAAGATACTTGTCCAGGCGTATTACTAGGCAATAATAAAAAATTAAAAATTTGGTACAACCAAATTCAATATAAATTGTTAAGATTAACTCAAAAACTATTGCTCAGACCTCTTCCGATCTTTTACGCATCAACCGTAAATAGTCTTTAAGATACCTTCAATATATTACGTAAGCTAGTCTATAAGCTTTTAAAAGCTTACGTGAAAAGCTCTCTCTTCAAATACAGAAAGCTAACAATAACAACAAATACCAAATGTCGTTCCTCCGTCCTCGCAAGGTGGCTCCATTAGAAAAGACATTCAGCTAAAACGAGGTCGTGCACGAGGAGATAGTTAGGAGCACTTAGGAAATCACGAACAAGACTTCCCATTTGACGCCATTATATACAAAAGGAAAAAATTTAATGGCTCTAGGCTAAATATGGGAGCGTAAAACAAGAATGTTTAATATAAATATATATACATTGAAATCAAATATTTGAAAATTGGAACAGTGCCCCTAGAAGATTGATAAAACGGAGGAAAATTGGATTATACTCGTAAATGGTCTACAAATTTCAAAGAAAACTTTATGGGTGAGTGTTTGAATTAAACGAAATGTAATTAATGTTCCTTGGAAGTAAACTGCTGCCTATTAAATACTTTTCAACACTATTTTAATAATTACATGATTGAAATATATAATTTAGTGTATTTCTCGTTTTTATTTTTAATAACTAATTATTAATCAAAAAGTAATCGCAAACAATTACATGACGAAAATCATTTCATGTATTATAAGAAATATAAATATTTTGAAGAATTGATAAGTCCGCTAACAAACACTGGAGCATCGCGGCGGACTATTTGCTCCATAAGACTTTCAGAAGTGAGAGGTCTGTGCCCAGCAGTGGGACGTATGTGGGGTAACGTTCCTTTTTACTGACTTTAAAAAGAGGGATGTTCTTAATTCGACTGTGTTTACTTTGTGTGTGTGATACGTGATGTCTTTACTTCATTTAAATAGACTACGGACGGTATTCCGAGACAATCTCGAATTTAAGCTTAAACTTCACTATGTCAAATTTGTGTTACATAATAATGTGGTCTAAACCTTTGACATTGTGAAGTGTGAGTTTAAACTCGTGTTTGTCTCTGTATCGAAGAATTGAAGCACCGACTTCAGAAGCTATTGAAGTATGAGGAAATTATGTTATTAATTTTAGTATATTTGAAGTCTTAATTAGATGGTTTAATATTACTACCTCACCAGCAAGCACAAGCAAACAAATCTCAGGCCACCGACGGATGTCGGAAAATGGGTTCAAACATGCAAATAAATCCTATAGACGTGATGGAGCACAGCATTATCTAGCGTTGAAAAACAGAAAAAGAGAAATAGTATAATTCCATGAGTAAGTGAAAATATTTTATAATAAAAGCCGACTTTAGATTGATGATGTTAATAAAGGCGCAATGCAGTAAAAAAGTTGTTAACACTATTCACGATGTGCAGTTTGCCGACTAATTTTAGGTAAGGTCAATAAGTCAATGGCATCGAAATAATTCCCAATTTCGATGCCATTGATAAATCTAACCTAATTTATTATATTACAAAATTGATTTCAGTTTCATTTTAAAACATCAAATATTCCTTATGACAAATTATTAAACAAGCGAATAAAACATTTGTTGCTGTCTGATTAATATTACATACTCATTCACACTGGATGACATTCCATACTGATGCGCATTATAATTTTAGGAGGTATAAATAGTAAATACTAAAGGAGCAACTAAAATACTGAGTAAGCGACTTGTAGGTTATGGTGCGGCTGGGGTGGCCAAATGGCAAAAACTACAAATATTTATATATGATATAAAAAAGATAACATTAACCTACGCTCAATGCCTAGTTCTGAACGTACTAAGCTAAAATTATCCAAATATTTCGCTGCTCTGAATGATATTTCTTGGTGAGGCTTCGCTATCAATTATCTCAATGAATAAAATCAGTTCAGTTTAAAAAAAACTATTGGTAAATTCAATTGTGCATGCCCTAAGCGCATTAAAAATTACGTATAACATGATTATACGTAAATTGTTAAGATTAACTCAAAACTATTGCTCAGACCTCTTCCGATCTTTTACGCATCAACCGTAAATAGTCTTTAAGATACCTTCAATATATTACGTAAGCTAGTCTATAAGCTTTTAAAAGCTTACGTGAAAAGCTCTCTCTTCAAATACAGAAAGCTAACAATAACAACAAATACCAAATGTCGTTCCTCCGTCCTCGCAAGGTGGCTCCATTAGAAAAGACATTCAGCTAAAACGAGGTCGTGCACGAGGAGATAGTTAGGAGCACTTAGGAAATCACGAACAAGACTTCCCATTTGACGCCATTATATACAAAAGGAAAAAATTTAATGGCTCTAGACTAAATATGGGAGCGTAAAACAAGAATGTTTAATATAAATATATATACATTGAAATCAAATATTTGAAAATTGGAACAGTGCCCCTAGAAGATTGATAAAACGGAGGAAAATTGGATTATACTCGTAAATGGTCTACAAATTTCAAAGAAAACTTTATGGGTGAGTGTTTGAATTAAACGAAATGTAATTAGTGTTCCTTGGAAGTAAACTGCTGCCTATTAAATACTTTTCAACACTATTTTAATAATTACATGATTGAAATATATAATTTAGTGTATTTCTCGTTTTTATTTTTAATAACTAATTATTAATCAAAAAGTAATCGCAAACAATTACATGACGAAAATCATTTCATGTATTATAAAAATATAAATATTTTGAAGAATTGATAAGTCCGCTAACAAACACTGGAGCATCGCGGCAGACTATTTGCTCCATAAGACTTTCAGAAGTGAGAGGTCTGTGCCCAGCAGTGAGACGTATGTGGGGTAACGTTCCTTTTTACTGACTTTAAAAGAGGGATGTTCTTAATTCGACTGTGTTTACTTTGTGTGTGTGATACGTGATGTCTTTACTTCATTTAAATAGACTACGGACGGTATTCCGAGACAATCTCGAATTTAAGCTTAAACTTCACTATGTCAAATTTGTGTTACATAATAATGTTGTCTAAACCTTTGACATTGTGAAGTGTGAGTTTAAACTCGTGTTTGTCTCTGTATCGAAGAATTGAAGCACCGACTTCAGAAGCTATTGAAGTATGAGGAAATTATGTTATTAATTTTAGTATATTTGAAGTCTTAGTTAGATGGTTTAATATTACTACCTCACCAGCAAGCACAAGCAAACAAATCTCAGGCCACCGACGGATGTCGGAAAATGGGTTCAAACATGCAACAAATCCTATAGACGTGATGGAGCACAGCATTATCTAGCGTTGAAAAACAGAAAAAAGAGAAATAGTATAATTCCATGAGTAAGTGAAAATCCTTTATAATAAAAGCCGACTTTAGATTGATGCTGTTAATAAAGGCGCAATACAGTAAAAAAGTTGTTAACACTATTCACGATGTGCAGTTTTGCCGACTAATTTTAGGTAAGGTCAATAAGTCAATGGCATCGATATAATTCCCGAATTTCGATGCCATTGATAAAATACGGCCTAATTTATTATATTACAAAATTGATTTCAGTTTCATTTTTAAAAACATCAAATATTCCTTATGACAAATTATTAAACAAGCGAATAAAACATTTGTTGCTGTCTGATTAATATTACATACTCATTCATACTGGATGACATTCCATACTGATGCGCATTATAATTTTAGGAGGTATAAATAGTAAATACTAAAGGAGTAACTAAAATACTGAGTAAGCGACTTGTAGGTTATGGTGCGGCTGGGGTGGCCAAATGGCAAAAACTACAAATATTTATATATGATATAAAAAAGATAACATTAACCTACGCTCAATTCTGAACGTACTAAGCTAAAATTATCCACATATTTCGCTGCTCTGAATGATACTTCTTGGTGAGGCTTCGCTATCAATTATCTCAATGAATAAAATCAGTTCAGTTTAAAAAAAACTATTGGTAAATTCAATTGTGCATGCCCTAAGCGCATTAAAAAAATTACGTATAACATGATTATACGTAAATTTTTTAAAGTAGTTTAAATACACACAAATTTCACTAATAACCTTATTATTATACTTCCAATTTTCCAATAATTTTATGTCAAACTTCACTTAAAAAAAAAGTTTGGAAAATCCAAAAGTGCGCGACTCATAATGCTCATATAATCATCATATCATCATTCAGGTCACTCCATAAAGTCCAAGACGTATTTAAGTATAAATATACTTAAATATATACATCCTACTTACTTTTAGTACGTAGTACTATTATTTATTCTGTACTTTTAAAATATTGTAATAAAAATATGTGATTATTATAATAATCAAGTACGTATCAAATTTGGTTTTTCGAATATTTTGTATTTGTACAGCGATCTTTTTGAGTCGCTGCAAACAACCGATACAGTATCCACTCACGACGGCGGCTGAGGACGAATCATAGATAATATACTATATAGGGCATAAATGAGCCACTCTGACAAATTATTAGGTGACGAAACGAGGGAAGTTTCTTCTGCGCTTTTATAGATGGCGCTGGGATTATAAATTACTGAAAATTACACTAGAGCGCGCTATCAACAAGGTTCAGTATTATTTCGTACATATTGCAATAAAATTAAAAGGAAATGTATTTAATTACTAACTAATTTGTTTTAAATATCTCTTCATTTAGTTTCTTTTAGTTGACCATGGTATGAATTGCTTCGTTTATTCTCATGGAATTATATATATAAACTTTGCTAGCATGATTTAGGCTTCGGTATAAATAATAAATACCAGCAGTGGCGCCATCTTTTTAATAGATTGTTTAAAAATATTGGGGAAAATAGTACTTTTAATGACTGTGATATGGCGCTAGTATCAACGTAAAAGCAAGCTGCTGAGGACTTTCATACCCCTGGGCCGAATGGCCGAAGTGAGTGAGTGAGGCAGCCTATTTAGTAAAATAAATTATTACAAGGCTGATCAAAACACCGAAAATTTCGGCATTTCTGCGCCGAAAAAAATTAATTATAGCTAAACAAAAGAAAATTAAACTGCATGATACATGAAGAGATTAAAAAATAGATTGAGTTAAACAATTGATATTTTCAAAAGTTATCGTGTTTACCACTTTTTTATGTAAACCACTTTTTTATGTAAAAATAGCAATTAATCGATTTAAAAAAATATTAATAAGTTCAACAATCATTAATCTTTCTGACAATGTGCTTTTTATATAATTTATATCCTCAATATGATTGTTAGATACGATTTTATGCGACAAAGCGTTGGAATCTTGATTTTTAGGTGCTAGTAGAACATACGTACGCGCTTTGCGCTTAAGGCATGCAATATTAGCCAGTAATTGAACATAATGCGAGACAATATTGTTACTCAAACAGAAATTAGGTAGTGCAAAAGTAACGTTTTTACCAGTTACTGTTTTCCGACTTTGTAGTCGCTCATTATGTATTTTAATAACCAGTGTTCATTGTTTTTTAAGGCTTGAATTCGAATTTAGACTCTCTCTTTTAAACATTTGCTATTATCCAATAACTCTCTTTGAAACTTTCAAATAAAACTTTGAAAAGATCAAAGTAATTTTAAAGGTAGAATGTTTCCTAATTTGTTCAACGCCATAATCAAAGCATATTCCAGCTTGAAAGTATAGACAAACCTTCCAAGATATATAAGTATATATATATCAATCTTGAAAATATAGCCTCGAGGTATATTATCTCAGCTGTATTTTCTCAAGACTAGAACGGCATCACTTAATCTACTACGATACTGCACACACCGTTTAATCGTGAAACTATCTCTACATTTCAGCGCTTGCATAAACACGTTTAAATTAAGTTTTCTAACAAATTCCAATCTCGTGAGAATAATTAATTCCTCAGAACATGTTTGTTACTCACATGCCCCCTTGATTACGCACAAGAACTATATCTACGTATGAAAGTACAGCCTTGCATAATTAATGTTTGGTGCCATCAGACAACAACCCTTACGAAAACCTTTTTTTCTTCATACAAAGGGTTTTAAGGGTGACGATACTGGTAAATTAACGCTGTTGCTGGTCCACAAATACCTGCATCTATCCTCAACTAATAATTAAATGCAACTGCGTTATTTCTGAGGACTAAATACGTGGTAGAGCCATGCTGCAGCTATATTAATAGTATAGTTGTAGCACGAATGGGTCGGCTCAACCGGGGAAGGACCACGCTCTCACAGAATACGAGCGTAAAATAGCAGCTTACTGCTGCTGTGGTTCGTATGGTGAGTGTAGAGAACCGGAGACCCTTTTTACTGGAAAAGAGGCATTCTATCTTAGTCCTCACGGCTGACAACTCATCTGCATTTTAATTCGCAAACTAAGATAGATGTAGATGTCTATGGGCCACAGCAACCACTTACCATCAGGTGGACTGTGTGCTCGTTTGTCACCTTAATTCTATAAAAAAAAAACTAAGATGATAAGCTTAGTAAACACTGGTAAAAACGATCTCCCATTCTCGTTAATTACCATTTGAAACACAGCAGTTATCATGCTCACACCGAATGCCAGTATTAAATAGCTGCCATAATCTATTTAATACTGGCATTCGGTGTGAGCATGATCATTCTTGGTCGAACCAATGCATTTATACTACAAACATAATACAGATGCTGCATGGCTTTACCAGAGTTTAGACCTTATCTTTAAACTTTGGCTTTACCAAGTATAAGAACAAAAACTAAACAAACGTTCAGCAGTTATAAATAGTTATAGAATAAACGATAATGTTTTGTAAATGATAGTATACCCTCATAAGTTTTAAAAAAATGCATGAAATATACATCAATGTTGGATTTGTGCTTCAATGATCTTTTATCAAGTTTATTCCCCGAAAGACTGGAGCGATACCAAATGTTTCGCACCTTTGGCATTATTTCCCGTCACCTGACCAAAGTTAACATCCCAAGTTACTTTCGCTTAATTTACACAAAGAGAAAATATAGACCAAATAATTAGGTATTCATTTTATCCCAATATCACCAAAATTGCCCAGCTTCTGAATTGGATGAATCGCATCAGTAAATCGCGGCGAAGGTTGTAATTAAAAATAAAAACTTTAAAGTGATCAATCTAGTCGTAATCATCATTCCCTGTGAATAAACGTTTTCAGTAATGGACATAAGTAATTCAGCTAATTGCACCCCTGTGTCTCATCGAATCAATACTAGAGTGAACGTGTTACTTAATCTCGTCCGGCGCCGCCTTTGACATTTCAGCCAATTGTTATGGATACGATACGTATTCATAACAATTGGCTTCGCTTAATGTAATTACATAGGTAGTAATGGTACGCTTAAAGACATTAGCTACTTAGTCTGGTATACCGCACATACCTAAATCCATTAAATATCAATTTAACATAGACCCAAGAATACAAGTATTATGATGTTTTTATCATTATCAAACAAAAACTTCAGTGTCATTTTTTTTTTGATTTAACGTTATTGTAATCAAACCAGGAAACTTTAAAATTTCGGCATACTCGTTGCCCGACTTGTCGCAATCTGTTTTTTTTTTTCTTCGTTATCATAAACGTAGGTGGACCCAAACCATTCAAGGAATGCCTCCTATCACGTGTAGACGTTTTACATACATAAATTGCAGTTGCACGTAGACAAATATCCAGACACAGGAAAGACCTCATAAATATTTTTTCCGTGCAAGATTCGAATTTGCGGCTAAAGACATAGCTACCGCCCTACCGCTATATCGGACTTATGATAATAAGGTAAATGACACACAAGCATTAATATAGAAGGTATCTTATATGTATAAGCATTATGATATCAGAGTTATGACTTGAAGTCCCATATATAAAAGACATATAATAGTAAGCTCTATGAAATAAAGCAAATATGTGGAAGGTCTCAAATATGTAAAAGCATTATATTTATATTTACACGCCACTATAATAAGACTTGAAAAGGATTATTATAGTGGCGTGTAGACTGCTTCACAGCGTCCGAGACCAAGCTAAACTTGGACTCGCTAACCGATATGTCCTAGGCATATCATCTTAGTGCCGGTGGTAAGCGGGTTTGTTGTAGGAATACGACTTGCCCCTACCATTTGTGGGCGGCGTCTTAGCGCATACCGTCATGATACGTCGGCTATCTTTCGTATTAGGGCGTGTGTTTGGTAGTACTTTTTAGTGCAGCAAGCATACCGAACTCAATGTCTTAGTGCAATAGCGCTATGATACGTGGGTTTTTGTCTACTGGCGTCTTTGCAGGGTGCTACTATATATATCTCCAATATTGTTTTTGTCGCTATTTATAAACTCAATATCTAATGATTTCAGGTGCTCATATCATCTGTATGGTGATGATCTTCAGCTATATGTACAATGCAGTACCGATAATATAAATAATGGAATCAGGAAACTAAACGCGAACTTAGAGGCCATCCGTGTCTGGTCACTTAGATTTGGTGTTTCAGTAAATCCGTCAAAATGTAAAGCAATGGTCGTTGGTAGCTCCAGAATGCTGAATATGATTGACTATGGAAACCTTGAACCAGTTTTATACAATGGAATTTCAATTCCATTTTCTCATTCCATAGTTAATTTGGATTTGCACATAGATCACTCTATGAACTGGGGAGTACAGATCTCGGAAATTAGTCGTAAAGTTGTTGCCACTCTACGTTCCCTTTATCGTTTTAAAAATTTCTTACCCTTTAAAACCAATCTTTTGCTGGTTAATTCCCTTATACTTCCTATTATAGACTATGCAGATGTGTGCTATCCAGACCTCTCGCAAAATCTTCTTAACAAGTTGGAGCGCCTTCTCAACAACTGTATATCTTTAACTTACGAAAATACGACCACATCACTGCTTTTCGTTCCAAGTTTAAATGGCTTTCTATTCGTCAGAGGCGTTGCTCCCTTTTTTCTATATTAAATGATCCGAAATCTCCTTGTCATCTTAAAGATAACTTCCACTTTCGGTATTCAACTCTTGACCGTGAACCTCGTTCCTCTAACGTCCTTAAGATTCATATACCTCAGCATAGTACTGGTTTCTTTAATTCTTGATTTACAGTTCAGGCAATACTTCTCTGGATATATATATTTTTTTTAAAAACAATACTAAATTGCACGTTCTCCAACATGCACTTGCCTGAATGGCTTATTGTAATTTTTGTCTTTTAAATTGTGATGACATTTGTTATCTTGTTTCTCAAAAGCCTTTTTTCAAGCCCACAGCTTTAAATGGAAATAAACCATTTAAAGTCCGTGTCAGATAGAATAAATTAATTGGTTTTTTTTTCATACTCACCACGCTAGGCACGCCGAGTTGGTGAGCGCAAAGTCAATATCCTCGCATTAGTAATGCGGCTCCCTATTTTTAGTCTGTTAAATTAAAGGTCAGGGTTTTTGAGTAGATTTTTTCACTATCAATCGATCGCCACGAAATTCTCAGTCTTTTTCTTGCGTTGATCAACAAGACAAAATTATTATAAGCGTATATTAATACAATAGAAATAATAAGCTAATCACGCGTATTATAGCGATTGTACGTTATGTTAAGAATAAATTAAACTTTTAATAAAAGTAAAAGCCAACTTCGAAGAACGTGAAAGAATAAAATAATTTCTACAAAATAGCCTCTGAAGTTAGTGCTGAGACATAGAGAATCCATCGAAGAATTCAAGAGAATAGGCTGTAGGCAATCAATGAAAGAATATCACAAGTACAATGTAAACAACTATAATGTAGTCAAAATTTTTTCGTTACGTCTTAAACGTCATCTCCTTTTTTGCACTCAGAGGGGTGAAATTATATCTTCAAATTTATAATAATGAATGGTTCGTTCCCTAAAGTATAATAATAATAATAAAACCCTTTATTCCGATCTAATGATATTTAACATTAAAACTAAAAATAAAATAATCTACTAACTACAAAATGTCTCTTAGTTCGGCGTGCCTATTGGCAAAGGCCTCCTCCAACGATTTCCATTGTTGTCTATCTTGAGCAACCCTTCTCCAGTTTGGTCCTGCTGTAAGTTTTATTTCATCTTCCCACCTTGTGTGCTGCCTTCCTCGTCTTCTTTTGCTGTCCCTTGGGTACCATTCCGTTACTCTCCTGCTCCACTTTCCCACTTTGTCACGCATCATATGTCCTGACCATCTCCACTTCTGTTGATCGATTCGTTTGAGTATGTAACACACATATATAACACAACTCACCGAAGTTGTGTTAAATTCCTTAGGTCAATATTTCTGATCTTATCCTGTCTTTTATAGCCGGTCATATTCCTCTCCATTGCTCTCTGTGCTACTGCAAGTTTTTCTCTTAATGCCTTTGTGAGGGTCCAAGTTTCGCATCCGTATGTTAGACAAGGTAAAATGCAAGTATTAAATGTTTTTCTTTTTATTGACATGCTTAAGTCTTTGGACTTCACGATCTCTTTTAATGACCAGTATTTTTTCCAACTTGTTGCGATCCTGAAGTTAATTTCTTTCGTCATTTGATCTTCTATGGAAATTACTTCACCCAGGTATATGTAATCTTTCACATATTCTAGAGAATCGCCGTTTATTGTGATGTTAAATTTTGTGCTGTTTGTCATTATTTTGGTTTTGTTAGTGTTCATTTTAGTCAACTTTTATGCTTTCTTCATTTAAATTATTTATCATATATTCGAGATTTTCGGACGTTCTTCAATTAATACCAGGTCGTCGGCAACTCTTGACCGTGAAAATCGTTCCTCTAACGTCCTTAAGATTCATATACCTCAGCATAGTACTGGTTTCTTTAATTCTTCATTTACAGTTCAGACAATACTTCTCTGGAACGCCCTGCCCGTTGATATAAGAAAAGCACCGAATAAGCATACGTTTAAAAGACTGGTCCGTCAACATTATCTTGAGGAAAACTCCATTTGACCTCCGATTTCTATTTTTAGTACTTGGCAATACACAATAAGAGAAAAGTGTGATTTGAAAGAAGATGTTGTTTGTGATTACGCTTAACAAATGAATGCATGGGCACGTAGAAAGAATTAATACGGGAAGACTGACAAAAATATATATAAATACTAAAAAAAAACAATACTAAATTGCACGTTCTCCAACACGCACTTGCCTGAATGGCTTATTGTAATTTTTGTCTTTTATATTGTGATGACATTTGTTATCTTGTTTCTAAAAAGCCTTTTTTTTAAGCCCGCAGCTAGAAATAAACCATTTAAAGTCCGTGTCCGATAGAATAAATTAATTGTTTTTTTTCATACTCACCACGCTAGGCACGCCGAGTTGGTGAGCGCAAAGTCAATATCCTCGCATTAGTAATGCGGCTGCCTATTTTTAGTCTGATAAATTAAAGGTCAGGGTTTTTGAGTAGATTTTTTCACTATCAATCGACCCGACGAAATTCTCAGTCTTTTTCTTGCGTTGATCAACAAGATAAAATTATTATAAGCGTATATTAATACAATAGAAATAATAAGCTAATCACGCGTATTATAACGATTGTACGTTATGTTAGGAATAAATTAAACTTTTAATAAAAGTAAAAGCCAACTTCGAAGAACGTGAAAGAATAAAATAATTTCCACAAGAAAGCCTCTGAAGTTCGTGCTGAGACATAGAGAATCCATCGAAGAATCAAAGCCTCGAATTCATGAGAATAGGCTGTAGGCAATCAATGAAAGAATACCACAAGTGCAATGTTACAACTAGAATGTAGTCAAAATTTTTTCGTTACGTCTAAAACGTCATCTCCTTTTTTGCACTCAGAGGGGTGAAATTATATCTTCAAATTTATAATAATAAACCACCCCTAAAGTATAATTAGCTTTTACTTTTTATTTAAAGTTTTTTTTGACACTTGGATGGACTAGAACGAAAATATAGAACGTTGCATCTATCCGTCAAAATATAAAAATTACAATGTCCTTTTACGTTCTGTTTGTCAGGTAGAAATCGCTTAAAGCGATATGCCCACCGTTTGTAGTTCATAGGTTTTCCTTTAATGTAACAACTTAAAATTAAATATTTTTACAATTGACGAACACATCGCGTAGCATACATAAAAGTAGAAAAATCTGTCGAATTGAGAGCCATCTCCTTTTTTGAAGTCGGGATAAGTATAATAGTATCAAATAAACAATTACTGACGGCTCAATAGCACAATGGCTGCGTGTTTGACGCAAAGGGTTCGCATCCCGCACGGAAGAATTATGGCATTTGAATGCCGTATAGGATCTGGATGTTTGTTCATACAGGAGAAAATCAAATAATATTTTAACTCTATTAATCTAAAAAACGTTATCTAGTATGAGGTAACGTGTTTTTGTAAGACAAGAAACAGCCAGTAAATTACTTACAGTTTTAGAAAAGATAAAAAAATATGAATGAAAAATAATAAGAACGCTACGATTTAATCCGAGGCGATTTCGCAGCGAAAAGTAGCTCGTTTTCAGTGCAATTTCACTATGAATAAAAGATTTTCTCTTTCAATGAAAGAGAAAAGTAAAAAGCTATGTGGATAAAGTTGTAATATTCCTCAGAGCAGACTATTGATGTCAAAGGGATGACGAAATAATTCTTATGAAATATTATTTGATCCTTTGATGATGAGACAAATTACAATTTTTATAAAAAAAAATCTTTGACACACAATAATAGGGCGACGATATTACAACTTTAACTATACATTCGACTGTCGTGACCCGTGAACATCTCCAAGCTTTGTTTAAAGACGCTTTTATTAGTATCGAGGCATTCAAAAGGACACTACTCCTCAGGGGTCTAGGATAGATGTAGGTAGGTATCTATGGATCATAGAATTCTGTTAGCATCAGGTGGACTGTGAACTCATTTGTTATTCATACTTCAATAAAATATTAAAGTAATGGCAATTTTAATAATATTAAGTGCAAAGCTAATGCTCTTTTACGCCCCATTATTGTATTAATTTATACTTACATTGTTTTGATTTTAACATTGTTCACAGTATTTATCACATTTCAAATCACTTACAAGAGATAAGCAAAGTGCATGATAAGATAAACGATGACGGTAAGGAAAGTTATAGTCATTAGTGCTTGTCAGGAATAAAATAATATATGTATATGTAGAAATAATATTACAGCAGGGCAGAATAGGGGGCAGGGCGCAAATATTGAAACATTTAAAAAGAATTTTCATATTTTCATAATCCACAGAGAAATATGAAGACAGTGCCCAAATAATGTTGCGCTACGGCCATTTTTGGTGTTTGAATATTTTAGTATAGTACTCGTTTTAAAAAGAATCAAATCAGTCACCACTCGAGTCACTGCCTCGAAAACTAGGATACTAGATCCTAGTTCCCTAATGTTTTAAATTTCCAAAACACCATCAAAAAATGAGACATAAAATACAAATTATTTTTATTGATTGACTGATCAAAAAACAAACAAGTAGAAACCTGTAATAAACCTTTATATTATAAAGTTTATAAGTAATGAAAAAGTACGCGAATTCAGTACTCAAGTACTGGTAATACTTGAAATCTTTTTCAAGTTTTGTGTGTCCGAACTCTTTGATTTGAGAACTCAAGTAATATGAGTACCTACACGGCACTCGAGTCAGTACTCAAGTCTAACTGACAAGGCATACGAGGGGTGATCTAAAAATAATGATAATGAAAATAAAACACGGTAATTAAAGTTAAAATAATAATTTATTTTTCTACATAGTCTCCTAACAAATCAATACATTTAGTCCATCTTTTTTTTAAAGCCAGGATTCCCTTTGAAAAAAATTCTTTGTCTTGACCCTCCCAAAACGCTTCAACAGCGGCCATTACTTCGCTATCGTCTTCGAATTTCTTGCCTCGGAGGCGTTCCTTGAGTTGAGGAAAGAGGTAGAAATCACTAGGAGCTAGATCTGGCGAATAGGGAGGGTGTTCGAGCAGTTCGAATCCCGTTTCTTGAATGGCAGCCATCGCAACTGCGGCTTTGTGAGCCGGTGCGTTGTCTTGGTGAAACAGCACTCCAGCTTGCAGTTTGCCGCGTCTTTTTTCCTTAATGGCCTCCCGTAATCTTCTTATTTGGTCTGCGTAGTAAGAGCCCGTAATAGTGGCTCCCTTTTCCAAATATTCCACCATAATTATGCCTTGAGCGTCCCAAAAAACAGATGCCATAACCTTTCCCGCCGAACTTGAAACTTTGAATTTCTTTGGCGTCGGTGAGGAGGCTCGCTTCCAAGTCATCGATTGTTGTTTCGTTTCAGGATCAAAATGGTGGATCCAGGTCTCGTCCATAGTCACAAAACGGAACAAAAAATTTTCTTGATCTGCTTGGAACTTTTCGAGATTGACCCTCGAAATGTCAACTCGATTTTTCTTTTGCTCGTCGGTTAACAACCGGTCGGTACCCAACGCGCAGAGACCTTTTTCATATGCAACTCGTTTGCAAGGATTCTTTGAACGCTGCCATATGAGATCCCTGTGACCTCAGCTACATGCCTGATGGTCACTCTTCGATCTGCCAACACAACATCTTCGACTTTTTTCACGTTGTCTTCAGTGAGGGACGTGGATGGGAGTCCTTCGCGATGTTCATCATCAGTGGATGTTCTGCCCAGTTTAAACTCCTTGGCCCAGCGTGCAACTGTAGAATATGAAGGAGTAGAGTCCCCCAATGTTTCCACTAAGTCACTGTGTATGTCTTTTGAAGACATTTTTTTCAAACAGAGGTACTTGATGACAGCTCTAATTTCGTTTTCTCCATGTTGATGTTATCTCTTTGACAGTTCGTATTCAAATGAATGTATCTCCGGAAATCGTGATCTATTTATATGATTTTTAGGCTGACGTAGTGAGTATATAAGCAAGCAAAAAATATTTTTTTTGGATTTTTATGCGGACCTGAAGTAACCGATTATCATTACTTTTGGATCACCCCTCATATCATTATGCTAGAGTCACAATGCAAGGCAAGGCACATTAGGCTTTTCTATTTAGTAATATTAGGGTGACAAGCGGCTGACAGACCCCTGTTAGTAACTGGACACCTGCAGTCAACTTCAAGCAAAGGAGGGCAAAGATGCATTATCGCAACTAATGCCCCTGTAATAACTTTCCATACTTTTCAAATTGGAACACAACAGTGTTGCACTGCCACTTGACAGAAAGAGGTAAGAAGATAGTACCAGCCCAACCAACCCAGGCGGACTTCTAGGAACGAGACTAAAGGGAGGTCGACCACCTTCAAAATAATGGATGAATTTTTTTATAACTTTAGAAACAATTTTAAACGATTTCAACAAATGTATTAAGTATTAAGTCTAAAATTTAAAGTATTAAGCAGTGAGTGAAAATCTAATTTTATTGTTACTTTGGACAACACTGATGTTGGAAAAATAAATATTAACACAGCACTGTGTAAATACTGTAAACAGCGACGTGAATTATTCATGAAACCGTGAATTTCATAATTTAGTTTTATGCATAATTGTTTAATGATGACTTAGGCCGAAAAAATAATTTAAATTATGTTATTTACAAAAAACTGCGATAATTGTATGATTATGGACCTTCTTATAATCGTTGATTATCGCTTACTTAAATTAATATAAATTATTATCTCTATACCTGTCTCTTTCTATTGTCATTTAGTGAGAAGAGAGAGAGAGCAACTTTAAGCATTTCTTAAATTAACGTCGATTTTATGAGTTAGAATCTTCATGGAAATCAAATTGTAAGTACATATTATATGTAATGTTAACTTAATTATTCATATTATTTATTTGTTTGTTTAAACTTTTATGCACAAAAATAGTAGACATGGCGGCCTTAATGCCTTAAGGCATTCTTTCCCAGTCAATCATTGGGATAAGCCTAAGTGAGCAAAAAAAATTATATAATAATTTTTACTGACATTCGGAAACCTTGCCGCTTTTCTTCCACGGTTTTAGCAAATCTTGATTAATTTATTTGTGTGATCTTAATTAATAATCGATACGCAAAGAGAAGTATTATCATCAGAAAAGTGCATGTTTAAAAAATTGTAATATGTGTACACGGTTAAAAAGTAAGTAAACTTAAACGAGATTTATATATTTTAGTTTCACGAGACAAATGTACGTTCACATTTCACAATGGTGGTCATCAGTTACGTCAAGTCTTATTCCACATCCATTAATTAGTTACGGTAATGAGAGAGGATACATAAACCTATAGTACATTGTTATGTGTAATGAACTCTGAGGGAAAATATACATACCGTTCGGAATAATGATCGTTTGTAAATTGACTCTAGACGAATACTTATCAATAGTTACAAGTAAATAATGATAATATACCTTTTGAAAAGTGGTAAAATTAAAAATTTTGTGCAACCGACTTCAATATAAATAAAATGAGAACATCATCAATGTAGGCGAAGTCAATTAAATACGCATTATTAAGGATAACTCAAAAACTACTGGTCAGATCTTGACCACATGAGAAGCACAAGCTTTCAAATAAAAAAGGAATCATCAAAATCGGTTCACCTAGAAAAAAGTTCTGAGGTAATGCACCAGAATTCCGCCTGCGCCGTCGCCCCCGTGCGGTCGTGCGCTAGCGGAGTCCGCCAGCTGACCGAGCACTTGTCCCCGTACGGGTCTTCTCCCTCAGTCAGTACAGTTTCGAGGAATTGAACGTCAGTCCCGTCCCGTCCCGCCTCAGCTAGCGCCGCCGCCCCCGTGCGGTTGTGTTAGCTAACCACGCTCCCGTCCCCGTACGGTTGAGTGCCCTCCCGCCTCAGCTAGAGCCGCCGCCCCCGTGCGGTTGTGTTAGCTGACCACGCTCCCGTCCCCGTACGGTTGAGTGCCCTCCCGTGCGGTTGTGCTGGCTGTCTCACAGTCTCCGTACGGTGGGAATCCCCCGTCTCCGCTAACCGCCCCCGTGCGGTTATGTTGTGCGCCTGCGCTCACCGTCCCCGTACGGTGAGTGCCTTCCCTTCCCTTCCCGCCTCCGCTAGCGCCGCCGCACCCGTGCGGTTGTGTTGGCAGACCGTGCTCGCCGTCCCCGTACGGTGAGTGCATTCTCGCTCATGCGACTCCCACTCCATCACTCCAGCACCGCCGCCCTTTGCGGCTGTGTTGGTTGACCCGCGCATCCGTCCCCGGACGGTTGTGCCCCACGCTTCCCTCCCCAGAGGAGGTCGTCCCCGATTCGGCGAAAAGGCCATACAGGCCAAAGCCGTTCCCAGGTGGTGTTTAGTGGGTAAGGCACTTCTTCAAAGTGAGTCCCACATAACCACGCAGACGGCTTCGTGGTATGCTATGAGCATTCACCACCTCCCTCCCCCGCTTACGGCGGGTGTCCTTCATTGGGCGCAAAAAAAAGATAATACACAAAAAAAAATACAGTCGAATTGAGAACCTCCTCCTTTTTTTTGAAGTCGGTTGAAAAGAAAATAAAACCGACTTCAAAACAACCAAAAAATAATTTCCACATAAGTAATAGCTTCTCAAGTCGGTGCTAAGACATTGCGTAGTGTATCTATCGAAGAATGCAAGCCCTGAATACAGAAAATATTATCTAGATTTTTTTATAATCTGTTTTAATTCTTTTTAAAATATTTAATTATTTTACCCTTTTGATTGGCCTTAGAAATATCAAGTCTGCCAAGCGTGGCAACTATGGCAAAATCCCCCCTATGAAGCAATTTTAAACCCGCCTTAAAGCAGTAGACTTTTAAGAGGCTGTAATTAATGAATCAAAGAATATCACAATTGTAAGGTAACTAGATGGTGTCTAAATTGTAACTTCAAAAAATTCATTCCTGTTTTTTCAACCTTAGAGGTGAAATTTTTTCTTCAAATTTATATGAGACCACAACCGAAAGAAGTCAAAAGAAGAATCATCAACCGCCGCCGGAGAAAAGCGACAGGTCCATATTCCATCACAGAGGACGGAGACAAGATTGAGACGGGAAATCTAGCAAGCACATCACATAAAATCGGAAAAGCTAGTAGAAAAGTAATACATGTGTGTGTAATTGTGTACATACCATTTCATAAATATGTATTAAAATTTATGTTTGAACCTTGACATTTTACGATATATATTGTAAATTGTAACTGTAGATTTATAAAAAAAAAAACAGCTTTCAAAGCTGAAATCATCGTTATTAATCGAAAAACTGCATTTCGCATCTACTTTTATAATTTCACCATATCATTTCAGTTTCCCGCCTAAGTGTGTATTATTGACATGTAAATAGAAATAAATTGGCTTACAATTCCTTTCTAGTTTCATACACGACTGACAAGAACACTCCCACGCCATCATAGAAATTATTAATTTATTATGGATGCAACAGCTGTATTCCTTATGTAAAATAACAGGACAATTTACAATTTCCGTTTAGTAGATGATCTATTCATTAATACAGCCGTTGCTATTGAAATGAACGAGATTACCGCGCCTACATAAGATTTTTAACTTTTTACTACATATTTATAATATATTATTAGCTCGTAATATACTAGCTAGTAAGTTATACGTTGGTAATAAGTGTAATTAAAAGTAACCTGTATGTAATTTCTTTAGATCTTTATTTGCGTGCAACATGGTTTAAATGTTGTTAACACGCAAAAAGGAGCGCTGATGTTTTGCTTATTTTACATAGCATGCAAATATTTGTAAACGATATTAAATATTTCCTTAGCTATTTGAAATACAATTAGTCACATGATTTAGTTGAAAATAAAATTAAGAGAAATATTATAATTCATACGTTACGTTATACGTTCAAGCGTGATTTAAGGACAAACATCCAATCAAACATACCTACCTACTTTCATGTTTATAATATTTAAGTAAGATATTTTTATAGCATTTTAAATTCAAAAATATTGAACTTATATATTTTTGAAATTAATCCATGTTAATTGGTTCATAATGTTGGTAGTATTAATAATGACATTAATGATACATTGGTTAAAATATTATATTCTATACATGCGGCAAGAAATAGGCATATATGGGAAAGTACTTTTGTTCCTTTACTTAATGTGTAAGGTTCAATAAAGTTTAAATAAATAAATATAAATAAAGTAAGGCACATTTAAGGTATACTCAGCTCTATGTAGCTAGACGCTCCTAGTCACCATTTGAATAATGTTTCACACTCTTAAGGTTTTTGTCCAGTTATCAACCATGCAGGTCGGCGTCCTCTCGTTGTCAAATGGTGTTACTTTTTTGTGGCGTTAGCAAGGAGGCTTTATCAGCTTTGCAACTGGTGGTCAACTAGGCGAAGGTAATATGATGTCACGCCATCGCGGTGATGTCACGTCGCGCGTCGGCAAGTAGACGCCACGTAGCCAACGAATCAACAAGTTTTTATTTTTAATAGCAATATTTAAAATCGTGAAAATGATCATTGTAGATTTAGGACTTTTGTTTTATGATTTTTTTTGTTAGTATTAATTTTCAATTAAATTTTATTACAAAGCATTAAAAAACTTTACACTTGAAAAGGCAACTCCAAAAATCAAATGCAAAAGTTTGAATCAGAACAGTTTTCTACATATCGTTCGCTACACTTATCCGAGTCGTACAAACCAGTGTCTTCAACAATGTTACCAGCGCTGTTACTATAACGACAACTATTGTAAACAGAACTAATCGATATTCTAACGCTATGTTGAATTATGAACAAAGTATGAAGTTATTTAAGTAACGCATTTTCCAATATGTAAAAATTCTCCAATATGATTGAGGTGGCGGCGTCCAACAATTTACCACCAAGTTTCGCGGGTGTCGTAAGAGGCGATGCTATGGCTATGGGAAAAGCAAAAGTACCTCTTTGCTTCCGATAGATGATGGTATAATTTCGTATATGCTAGATATAAAATACCTAACTGGAGACGGGGATCAGCGTGAAAAGTTCAAAACATTTAGTACCCACCGATCACCAATCCGCCTGGCAAACGTAGCGATAATGTCAAATTCTTCTAGAAATGGGACAGGCCATTGTCCAGCATGGGACTGTTACGGGCTAATAAAGAAGAATCTCTAAATAAAAACTGCGTTCATAAACACGTATGCTAAGTTAATTTATATCAGTTTCTTCTCATAAACAATTATTTAACAGAAGGGCCTAACAGTACATTGCACAAAGGATTCAACCACCATAATCGCCACGCTTGGCAGGCGGGTTAGCGATCGCAGTACCAGCTTTGTGTACCCGACGGCGATCTGAGTATATTACGTCTGGCGTACTCAAGATGATTAACCTGCACCCATTGAAAACCATAAGGTCCTTCTATCATTTCCCACAGTCATATACGTGGTAGAGCAATGCTGCAGCTATATTACGGTTGTAGCACGAATGGGTCGTCTCGACCGGGGAAGGATCACGATTTCACAGAATACCAGCGTAAAATAGGAGCTTAATGTTGCTGTGTTTCGTATGGTGAGTGTAGAGAACCGAAGACCCTTTTCAATGGAAACGAGATATTTCATCTTAGTCCTCAGGGGTGACAACGCATCTGCATTTTCATTCTTAACTGAGAACAGATGTGGATGTCTATGAGCCACAGACAGTCTACCTGATGGTAAATGGTGTCCATTTACCATCAGGTAGACTGTGTGCTCATTTGTCACCCCTATTCTATACTATCTGATACCCGCGACTTCGTCCACGTTGCATACATACATCACTGAACACGTAGTTCTTATAAAAAGCGTTGTTTCTTAAAAATTAATAACTTTATATCGCATTTTTTTGAGATAAGGGCTAAGTGTCTAAGAAATAAAACTTAAAAACCTAATTGAAATATTAAATTAAAGTTGGAAAAAACGCCTGATTCTATTAATTGAAATCTATCCAGTAGTTTTTCCGTGATGCGCGCACAACTGCAAACTTCTATCATTTTATTTATTATATGTATAGAAGAAGATAAAAAAGTCGCCTCTCGTCACCCACGAGAAAAAATGAGCAATGGATTATCTTATACAACTACCACACAGTTTGCTTTTTATGTGCTTAATACTAAACAATCTTAGAAAAGTTGTCGATGACCTTTCAATTATAAACACCCTTTAAAAAGACAAAGATAATAAATAAAAGGGTATTAAAAATACAAAGGTGTAAGAGCTCTTTTACGACTTAGGAGTTCAGCGGGTAAAGTATTTTTTCTACTGTTTTGTATAAAAGTCAAGACGGTAGTTACATTTTACTACAGATTAATCAAAAATTGTTTGGAGAGGCAGCGCAATTGGGTCAATCAATAAGAAACGACTCACGGTAGTCACGATACGACGTGCCGTATTCTGAGTCTGACACGCGATGCCAAATGTACAAGATTTTTATAGAATAATGAAATTACTAATGCAACGTAGATTATTACCGTAGGTACATATACATAACAAAGGCCTTGGCGTTGCGAACATAAGGATGAAACACTGAAGTTAGTTAAAAGGAGTGGAAACGAATGCATGAAACACATTCGAACAAAAGACATCGAAATATTCGTAACATGCCTTATGCCCCATCACAATACTCAAGTACAGCTTCGTTCTCTGATATTCGAAGTCCATATTTGATGATGAAAACCATATTTACAAAATTATTTTTGGCAGTTTACGACTACTGAATATGGAACAACAATATTAACCCTTTTTATACAATCTTCGTTTAATTTTTTTTTTCAATTTAGATATAATACCTAAATTACTTTATAATTTTTTCGTAATTACATTATTACATATTTTTTCGTTGGTCTTAGGTGGGTAAGAGAGTCGGCATTGGATTATTGTGTGCGTGGTTGTGCGTGGGTGCGCTAACTGAACTAACTACACCCATAGATGAAATTTCATGGACATCTTTAAATATTTGATGCAACTTAAACGCACCAGTTTCAACTGAATTGCGAAAATTAAATTGCGGTTTTTAAGGCAACCAGCTTTTACTAAGCAAGCTCCTAACCGAATAGGAAAACAAATTTTTACGACTGCATAGTTCTTTTTTTTTATTCACATAGGCTCATATATTAAGCTCTTATGAATGGTCAAGCGAAAGAAGAAATATAAGAGAAACACAAAAAATACATTTTAACAAATCAACTAATTTTAACATAAGTATAACAGATACTATCAATGTCAACATTATATATATAATTTATAGTCATAAAAAACAATAATAATTGAATATAATACAAAATAACACTAATTTGTTTAAAATTATTCTGTTGAGATTATTCTGTGTGGAACTTGATTGACTTTCTAATGAATATGGGTTTATGTCATTAATGTAATTGTCAATTGTATAATATGCTTTTCTAATCAAAGTGTTTTTACATACTTTTTAAATTTATGTAAAGGCAACTCAAGCATTGAATCAGGTATTTTGTTGAAAAATCGAATGCCTTGTGCCATAAATGAGTTGTACGTTTTCTTTAGTCTAAAAATTCGTTCGATGCTGGACGCCAGTGTTGCCGTAAACGTGAGATGTGCCAGCTAACCCCGACCCGAGGTTACTTGAGTATAACCGCGATACTTCGGCCCGTTTTCTCTAAAAGAGAGAAAACAATATTGCATGTCACATCTCGCCCGGCAGCAGGCAATAAAAGATGTTGTTCTGTTCTCCGAGATTTATTTACTAGTTTAATTCTTTAGTTTTTTGTAAATAAAGGGACATTGATTTACGATCCGGTTGTTTTCTTTCTGTTCTGTTCTTTTTGCCTATCTCTCTGGTGATCAATTTTTTATAAACAATTGAAAAACGCGTATACACCAAAAAATAATTCTCTCTAGTTTTTTATTTCTTTGTTACAAAATGACGGAGAATGTAGGTAGATTTCTCAAGGTGTGATACATATTTTCCCATATTAAGGAGCAGATGCCGTGAACCCATGTCCTGAGCTGACACCTACAACAGAATTATAATTCAAGCAATTAAATATCTTATCAGACAAGGAAGTAACAAAAACATTTTTGTTATTATAAACAAACTACTTGCGAATAATTAAGTGCAAAATTGTATGAAATGTCCAACGTTATAATTGAAATCAGTCGGGTTCGTTTCGCCTTGTAATAGATTTGATACAGAACATCCACTCATCGCACCTGCAATAAAATACAAAGCCTGTTCAGAACCGCAATTTAAATGTTAATTGAATTACAAAAGCGAATTAGATCCTTTACGTAACGTGTTTGTTCTGAGGCGGAACGGTCCATTTTCGCAATTTAAGATTGTTTGTTTTTAGTCACAATTCGTCTCGTTCTTAGTTGGTGCAGATTAAAAAAATGTCCGCAATGTCATTACCTAAATAAAGGCTACGTTCGAAATTGAATTTTCGAATTAAGGGGTCAATTATGGGGAGTAAATTTATTGGATATTTTTTTAACATCATCGTATCAAGTGCCTGATAAAGCTCTAATCTATAATAATTTTTTCTGTTCAATTTTTTGAAACATTTTTAACTCATTATCATCAAATAGTCTGTCCATAGGTATAAAATAAATCAAAACTAAAAAAATAGGTGTAGAATGAGTCAAAATAATAAAGATTGAAAAATTCTAATGAACGATTTTGAACTACTCCTCACAGAACGCTCATCACATCTGCTTTAGGCTAAGAAGATTCGATAATATAAATGAAAATAAACCGAATTTCATTTTATTTTATAATTAAGCCTAATGAATTAAGACCAATATCCGAGTGCGACCGGTGCACCAATCGTAGATTAATGAAAATCGGCGGATTATTAACTATTCCAATAAGTAAATATATACGCTTTCATAATAACGCAGTAGACAACGCACAACAATCAAAGAGTCTTTATCGACAACGGCACAATGCCATTAGCATGCAGTCATATTATTATTATATCATATTATTACTCAAAATATCTAGGCTTTAGAAAACGAGTTTAACTAGAAAGAAATATAACGACTTGTAAGTTAAACTACTTCGTTTTAATTTAAGATCATTATTATGGAATTACAACGAAGCTATCAAAATATACTCTTTGATCTTAAAATTTGATTTGCTACTTTTATAATTTATTTTAAGAACTCCCTATTACGACAGAGGCTTATGTTTGGCAGATGTCTGTTTTAAGAATGATCGTATTTGCTGAAACTTCGATCATATCATCGATATTAACAACAATCTAGGTGGTAGGGCTCCATTTCTGTTTAGGAGTCCGCCTCGGTAGTACTGCCTACCCAACTTTTAACTATTTCTGCCGCTAAATAACAGTACTTGCACTGCTATGTTTCTAACTGAAGGGTATAGAAGAGAACCAGTATAATTGCAGGCTGTGAGGCCATCTTAGTCTTTAGAAGTGGCAACGCATTAGCGTTCTTTCATACGTATGTATGTAATTACTCTAAGGTTCTTTGTTACGTTACGGTAGATTGTCACTTCAGTTTTTTTTTAAATACTCGCTGTTCTTCGACGCACAGAATGTCGACGTAAAGTGACATTAATGTTTTTGTAACACATCGTTTTAAAATCATGTTTCCTTTATAAATTTTTGTTTCGTTCTGTTAAGCTATCTAACTAGTAATCGTTTTGGTTAAGGCATGATGATATCGTACGGCTACGGCTAATATATTAGTCACATTTCCACTCATGACATCAATTTTATGAATTCCGATTATCTGTTATTGTCACCGATGTGACGACGATTTTCATATTACATCAAATACGTTAAAACATCGATATTTTAGAATAAGTATCAAACATAGATTTTTCATGAACATCATATTTACGGGCTAATAAGAACAACGAGAAGGAGAAGGAATTTAATTTACTACGCAATTATCTTTGTTATCATCTTTATTATTTTTAAGACATTATTTCTATTAAACATTATAATGTTTACAGTCACACACAGTTCACAGTATAATGTTTAATAGAAAACTCAAAAAATATTTCGAAGACATGTGTAGTTCGCGAACACATTGGGGCAGCAGCGCGGCGGACATTTATTTGCCCTAAAACCCTGTAACTTTTAACTTTAACTTTAAACATTATAATTAAATATTAACTGTACATGTATTATATTTAATTATAATGTTTAAAGTTAAAGTTTAGTTTAGTAGTATTTGTATATATTTTTTTTCTTTCAACCTAACCACTAGCCAAAAAATTGTTCGCAAACCAAATAACGTTTAGTAAATTATATATTATTAAAACAAATCATCATCATCATCATTACGGCCATTCACAAAGCCACTGCTAAGCACAGGCCTCCCCCAGGGAATATAAAAAAAAAGATTAAACCGAATTCCAGGTATTTAATAACGTAGTAATATGTTTGAATTTGAGCAACCACATATACACTTCCTTTTATTCCTTTGTACTCGTATCTTGAGTACTGAATCTAGGGCAAGGACGATTCACTAAGGTCAGTTCGTTATTTTCTAAGGAACTTCCTACTTTACAAAACTCCGAACAGTAATAAATATTCATTTCTGTATTCATCATGATATCGATTTTGATAAAGGTAACGGACATTTAAAATTACGTTAAGGTTATTAACACAGATTCAAACAATATAAAAGTAACATTCGGTACCTTTCTTTGTCGTGCGCCGACTGAGGATATTGCAGAATGGTCTGCTGTCCTTCCATTTCCACGACGCATTGTGTCCCCAGCTCTAATTCTGTAACAAAACAAAAATTAAATTATGTGAATTTTTTAAAACCATAATAGATCGTATGTTTGCATATAACGTAAGTCACGTATAGTATACACTAGCGGTACGCCCCGGCTTCGCACGGGTGATTTCTATATCTTGACAACAACGCCACCTATCGGGTCCAATTGTGAATTTAAACCCTTCTCGAATCAATTGAATCACACACATACACACAAAATCTCATCAAAATCGGTCCAGCCGTTTAGGAGGAGTTCAGTCACACACACGGACAGTAGAATTATATAATATAAATATAAAGACATTTAAAATATATTATAGGATAAATGAAAATGTCCCGCGACCAATATTAATTATTTATGCAAAAATATCCTATAATTCGATTCGCCCTGGCTTCGCACGGGTGATTTGTGGACAACAGTGCCACCTACCGACTCTAATCTTGAATCCAAACCATTTAGGGATCCATTAAAACAGATACAAAAGAATATTCTGGCCAAGTTTTATACCTATAAGAGTTTGAAAATGGGTTATTTATTAAGCCTCCCCCGCAACCCCTTGGGAATGGAATTTCGTAAAATCCGTTCTTACCTGACCTCTACTCGGCGAAAGGAATATTCCTACCAAATTTCTAGTCTCTAGGCCTTATGGTTTAAGAGACATCGTGATAAATCAGTACAAAATGTGATTTTTTTTAAATTAACGCCTCCGCAACCTCCCTTGCGGGTGGAATTTCGTAAAATCCGTTCTTAGTTAATCTCTACTCGGCAAAAGGAATATTGCTGCCAAATTTCAAGTCTCTAGGCCTTATGGTTCCAGAGATATCGTGATGAATCAGTACAAAATGTGTTTTTCATTGATGCTCTCGCAACCCCACTTGCGGGTGGAATTTCGTAAAATCCGTTCTTAGCTAACCTCTACTCGGCAAAAGGAATATTGCTGCCAAATTTCAAGTCTCTAGGCCTTATGGTTCCAGAGATATTGATATGTGTGTGTATAGGTGGAAATCTCTTATATAATATATAATAATATAGAGATAGATTAAATGAAACTACGGATTTTATCGCGTTTAATTTAAATTTTTTAGATGCCGACGTTTAATTTTTATTGAGAAGAAGAGTCAAATAATTCTTTAGCTTTCCTAGCTGTTTTAGTCATCCGAAATCCTGATAACACTATTAGTCACACTGTGTACATAGAAATAAGATCCATGCCAACCGATATTTAAATGGTGAATCCCACCACCATCCATCACAATTACTACCGTGGGAAAATCTTGGTTTCAGAGAGCATATTCAGCATGGCATAGCAAGTATTGCAAGACAACAATCTTCGGGTCCCGCATCTACGTCACAGTGACTGAGTGAAGCCGCCCACAGTCGAGCGTGTGCCTGCTGTACTACCCCATAATATTTTAAGAACAAGCTTGTTTGTGTATGTGGTCTCCCTTAAGAGGACAAACAAAAAGATCTATAAAAACCCGCGTACAAAGAACGTATAGCTGACGTGAAGCACCGACGCTCCAGGAAGTCTGCAGTCTGTTAACGTTCAAGAGTGTCCCCGTCATTACATCAGATTTGATAGACCATAAATCCTCGCAAAAGAACACCGATTCCTACAAAGGATAACACGCGAGGCTATTGAAATTGAAAAACATCCTAATTTCAATAAAGAAAATGGGTGGGTGCTACCATCTGCTTCGGATCCTATAATTAACCCCCCCCCCCCCCCCAAACGTGGCCATGGGCACTGTAAAGCACCCGAAACGTCGAGAGTTAAAAAGTTAAAATTAAAATAAAGTCCGTAAAATTAGTTATGAAGATTTCAAATATTTGAATTGTGCTGACCTACGTCTGATCTCTACACCGTTCTGTCGATTTTTATATGGGTAGGTATAACAAGAACACAACCTCACATTTTTATTTCAGATTGCCGTGTGCAAAACACATTAAAATATAAATTATATACACACATTAGTACCAGAATGAACAATTAGTACTCCTAAAAAGAAGTCCTTTTATTTTTTCTAATTTTTAAAGATTAAATTTTACACTTTTTTACGGTTCCTCTAAAGCATGATTGTTCATTTAAGGATCTCATAGTGCACTAACTTTATAGCACAACTTAACTAATCGTAATATGGCAGTTGTTGGGATGGTCACATTTTTTTTATAAATCTACATTAGGACTACAAAACAATTTTGATAGTAATTTACATCATATTCTAAAAGGATTAAAAATGTATCATGCGAAACGCCCATATATATTTTGAGCCTACAAAACGTACCAGCAACCGTGTATTGGACAAGGTAAAAGCGAAAAAAAACCTCGTGGCCTGATATGAGGTCAAGCTTAGTATTTGCGTATGACCCCCAATTTAAAAGAAATAAATGCACTATATGTGCGATTTACATAATATGTTGTATAAAAATATAGTAATTGTTTTTAACAAAATAATACTACAATTTGTTATCTAAACATAGTGTAGTGTCCTCCAGACCGAACACCGCTCAAGGCGGCCTGTTGCTACGGATAATAACCATCTACGCAAGACAGGATTATAATGCACAAGTGTACTCTCTATTCCCTCACTCTCATAGCCTAATGGGACAGTAATACGATCAGACCGGAGAGAGATCAGGCGAAGGACCAACGGCTTTACGTGCTTGTCGAGGCTGCTACTGAGAATTTCTTAACAGAAGAACCCAATGAATGATTAGACCAGGACCACATACACGATCAGCCGACGAGCTCACGACTACTACACCAGCGAGACAGTCACCTTAACATACCGCACCACTTAAATAGCGTTAAAAAGCCTTGTTCGTCTGATCATTTGACAAACATTCATCAAATTAGATGTCAAGGACGACTTATTTGAGCATTTAGCGATCACTCGCGAAAACATTGTTCGAAATAGCGTTGATATAATACTTCAAATAATTCTAAGTCAGGCTATAGCATCAAAAACATCTCTTTTCGTCTTATCTTGAAGAAACCGTAATAGCGAAATATAAAATTGTAGGGTACTTAAGGTATATAAACATTGTATATTACATCGATTCTATCCACAACAACGAGATTATCACATAAAATCGAATTCATCGCACGTTTACGAATGTTAGGAACCTAGTGGAATATTAATCGTGCATAATCACTTTGCACCGCTAAATTTGATTACAAAATTCGAGGCGCGTGATCGGGATCACTCGATCGGATGTTTGAACTTGGATCTTAACATAATTATTTTTTCCGGAACATAGATCAGGATAGCAAAAACATGTTTTCTTTATGAAATATTCTTATTATTTGGTTACACAAAAACGATCTCAACATGTATTAAATAAAAACCTGATCAATAGTTACGGTATTTTCTTTTAAGTACAGGTGACAAACGGGTACAGCACACGGTCCATGTGAGAGTGAGTGGATGCTGATGCCTAACACGTGAATGTAAAATGTGTTATTATTAAACTGGGTCCCTTCAAAACATTTACTTTATCTATACAAATAAATAAAATTGAAGTGTCTGTTTGTAATGTCAAAATAACAACTTTTTACTTAATGCATATGAAAGTTTATACGATATTTATAACAAAAAAATAGTTTTAAAAAATTTTGTCTGTCTGTCGGTCTGTCTGTTTGTTCCGGCTAATCTCCGAAACGGCTGGACCGATTTTGACGGGACTTTCACTGTTAGACAGCTGATGTTATAAGGAGTAATTAGGCTACTTTTATTTTAGAAAAAGAATTAGGGTTCCGTGCAAGAAAAATTAAAACCCATGAAATCCAATCGTAATAAATTCAACGCGGGCGAAGTCGCGGGGAACAGCTAGTTTTATAATATACATATTCGGGAATCGTTAATTTTAAACGGTAATCGGAATTTAGCTAGATTATTACAAAATCAATAAGTAGGTACATACGCCATTGATACCTATCAAAACTATTTTATAAATCGCTCATTCCGCATTACGATACACATATTACAACTAAGGCGACTACCACTATGCATAAGAACGACTTCATTAAGCGCTGATTAACGTAAATTACATATCTGTAGTGTCGTAAGACTGCTGACAACATAAATAATAAGAGCTGACACGCATCAGGCCTCATCTGACGCCAGTTAGCTGCGACTAGAGTCTAGTTTCTAACCACTAGACCAGTTCCGTCTTTACCCAAACAGCACACGGAAAATGAGCCCAGGGCACCGGGCTTTCAGAGGTGTTTAAATGTTGAAATGCATGCCCATAAAATTAATTTAATCGATATAAAAACAGATTTCATTCTTGTTTATTGTATGTAGAGCTAAGTGATAAAAATATATAATTTTTTCTTTCCAAAATGCTCGCAAATTTATGGGGCCCTAGGGCCGGTGCATGATCTAGGACGGCTCTGCACTAGGCAGTAAATCGTGATGACACAACTGATCATAAGTGATCACCAATGCCTATGAACATCTGCAACACCAGAGGAATTGCAGGTTTGACTAGTCACTGCGTTGCCGATGTTTAAGAAAGACTGCTGTCTTAAAGCTATTTTTTTTAATAGAATAGGTAAGGGTGACAAATGAGCAAACAGTACACCAGATGGTAAGTGGATGCTTGTGGCCCATACATCTATCTTAAATTAAGAATCAGAATAAAGTTAGTAAAAATTACTTCGTCTATATCCGCTCAATAAAATAAAATGATGTGTTGAATAAAACTACTTTTACGGATTTTATCGCGTTTAATTAACTTATTTTATTAAATTCCCGACGTTTTGGGTGCTTTACAGCACCCATGGTCACGGGGGACTGAGGTGATTGACGTCCCGATGTCAGTGTTAACCCGGAGTACCTTCAGCTTTTTTAATTATTAATTTTGGTCCGATCTACGCAGACTGAACTTACTGTGTCTTGAAGTCTTGCAGTGGTATGCTTGGGTTTAGTTTTAATTTTATTAAGGTGAAATGGGCACCAAAACAGATTTTATGTTATGGGAGCGCAGAAAATCAATTTTTGTCATTAAAAACTATGAATTCGCCTTTTAAATCATTATGAAAATTAAAGATATTTTTAGTGAATTATGATGGCCAAAACACGATTGATGATTTTGCTCGATACAAAAAATCGCAAAGTTTTCTCAAAATCTGCAATTTTAGGTACGTCTGTTAAGGTAAAAAGCAGTTTTATTCGAATATAATTAAGTAATTTCAATTAAATTCTGTCTATGTGTTCACCAGTAAATACATGGGAGATTTATGGGTTTATTTTTCAATAAAAGAGTATATTTAATTTTAAAAGAAATATCAAAATAAATATAGTGCAATAAAATTGCGCGCGGGCTGGCCAAGCAGGAGCCAGCGTGACCACTTTAGTAGATTTCACTTTTTAGTAGATTTGAAGCAAATAAGACGATAAGCTAGTAGGATAAAATGTCTTAGTAGAATTTAGTAGAAATGAGAAACACGTCGGTATGTTTTGGTATTAATTCACTATCAAAGAATAATAGGCTTAAAACCAAGCATCCATGACCAAAAGTTTTAATTTTACAGTTGACAACACACGAAAGTGATTAGGGATTCCTTATTATTGAATGAACTTACAGTGGGCATAGTAAATTGAATTTAATTTTCTAATAGATAAAGACTGTTTTGTAAAATAGGTCTTTCAACTTAAATCATTTTAAGTTGCTCCTATAATGTCAGACAACACAGTTTTATTAGTCGTTTTCGTTCATTTGTATTGTTTGCTTTCACGGAATCATACATTTATGTAATTTAAAATGAAAAGAAGATACGATCAAACTTATCGTGGAATGGAGGAAAACCCATTATTTTCAAAGTGGCTTAAAAATGTGATGAAAATAATGCTTATTGTAAAGTTTGCAATTCTAAAATTTTAGCAAGAATTGCGTCTATCAAAGAGCATAGTGCTTCAGCAAAACATTTAAAAATATGATTGGTTTTTCTGGATCGTCTCAGGTACCTACTTTTTTAATGTTTCTTTTAAAATATTATTAATTAGCAATTTAGCAATATTTGACATTATGCATGTAATTGCCTACATGTTGACATATCCGTACCGTGTTATTTATGCGTGCAAATAAAATTGATTACTTATTAATTACCAATTGGTAGGGGTCCTATTTTCTGTGCCAAGGACCACGGGTTCGATCCCGCTCAATATAAACATTTGTGTACAAATATGTTTGCATTAGTCTATGCGTTTAATTTTTCATGTAGTAGTCACATTTATGCGCAGCAATGCAGTGTTTTGTATTTCAGTGTACTTAGTTGATTAAATAAGTAAAAAATTGTTTTATATGACGGGTGGATCATACATTATTTTACAGATTGATAAACATTAAGAAGACATCACTTGACAGTGATGTAAAGAAGGTGAAATGTGTATCGTTGCTTGTCTTGTAGAGCACAATGTACCTTTCCGGATAATGGACCACCTGAGTGAGATCATTAATCGAGTCTTTCACGATTCTGATGTGGCTAAAAATTTTCTTGTAAAAGAACCAAGTCTGCTGCTATCGCTACAATGTATTAGAGAGCAATTTGAAACAAGAATGTACGAAGATTTAAAGTCCGATCGTCCAAATTTTCAATTATAGTTGACGAAAGCACCGATGTCAGCACTACAAAGGTTTTAGCAATCGCCACAAAGTATTATTCCGAAAATGATTTACGTGAAAACTAGATTGTTAAGTATAATAGATATAGACGGTGAAACAGCACAAGACTTGTTAAAGGCACTCAAAACTGTATTTCAAGAACGTGGTCTTAAATGGAAGATATGATTGGCTTCAGCTGACACGACAAATGTTATGTTTGGCGAACATTCTGGAATTGTGACTAAAATGAAAGAACTAAATCCACACTGTATATGTTAAATGCGTGTCATTCCGTTGCGTTAGCTGTGAGCCATTCGTGTAAACTACTGCCACGAAAATTAGAGCAATTGGTCAAAGAAGTTTATAATTATTTTTCTCAAAGTAGTAAACGTCAGCGCGAGTTCACAGAATTCCAAGAGTTTACCGATACAGAACATTATAAGCTACCAGACATTATGATATACGCTGGCTTTCCCTTCACGGTTGTATTAATCGAATATTACAACAATGGTCAGCATTGAAATTATATTTTCAGGGACAGTATTTGGGAGATAGAAACTCTAATGCATCTGCGAATTTCTTTATAATGCCTTAAATGACGAAACTATAAAACTATATTTCTATTTCCTTGATTATATATTACCGTTCACAAACAAATTCAACACTTTCCAAGGAGATTACCCTGTCGCATCGCTTGTACAATGACATGCGAGCCATGTTGTGTCTCCATCTTGAGCTGTTATATGAAGAGCCAATATGTAAAAGCTACATCAGTGAAGAATATTGACCCCAATTCTTCCGTTAATTATTTACCCTTAAACAATTTGTATTTGGTGTTAATTTTACAAACATTTAGAATCACATCGCAATCAAATACCCCGCAACAGCTTCAAGATATTTTAAAAGGTGCCAAGAATTTTAAAATCTTTGTGTGTGCAGTTAAAAAAAGACTACCATTTGATGATGATATTTTGAAATGATGCTTTTTAGATCCCCAAACTGCTGTACATGCTGAATTTACAAGTTTGTTTAATGTTACCTCAAAATTTCCAAACATTGTTTCCGAAAGTGACCAACTAATCGACAATGAATTCAGGAACTTAAACTTAATATGGAAGTCGCAAACTTATTATGCAGTACTAGCAGCAGAGAGGCTGTTACTAATGTTGAAGAGTTTTGGGCGTCAGTAAGTAAATTACGTCATGCCGACAATAAAGCTCAATTTGGATATCAGTAAATTGCAAAGCAAATGCTTTGTTTACCAGTATCGAACGCCAAATGTGAACGCATTTTCTCTGCTATAAATAGAATAAAAACAGAAGATCGTAACAGATTTAGTAATCTAAACGTTCGTGCAATTTTACACGCTAAGGAGGTTAAAGGAATCGGGAAATTGTACAAAATTTGAACCTGGTACTTCGATGTTGGAAACAATGAAAATGAAAAACAATTATATAAAATGTTAAAAAATCGATGACATTGACAATTAATACAAAATGTTAATCATAAATGATTGATTACATGTAAGGTTCATTAACAAATGTGTTTTATTTCGAATCAAAACATTACCTAAAAATTAGTAGATTTTACATGCGACCTAGTAGATTTGTAGATTTTAGCAGTGTCTTTGGTAGATTCCCTCATTTAAAAGTGGTCACGCTGGCAGGAGCATATCGCCGCTCCGCGTCCCGCCAGTCGTCCGCAGCGCGTCATAGAAAGCACCTGTGTACAACTTTATCACGCCGCTGTCGTCGTCTATACAACTAAAAAATTGGAAGGGATTAGTACCTAAGTCACAAAAATGGTAAATAAACGTAACAAAATAAAAAAATATTCACAACTGAAGCTCAAGAAATTGTTGAACCTGAATAGGTAAGTTTTTTTTTATATTTATCACTCCATATTATGAATATTTATACAATATATAAAATATTTATATATATTATAAAATATTTATATATATAATATATTTTTACAGAACTCTTGTCAACGCTAAGTCTGACATTGTGGAACTGCCAGCTGAGCAGTTACAGAGCACAAGTGAATCCGTAGTTCTACCACAATATCCAGAAACATTTGACGGGACAGTAGTGGAACTACAATCAGTATCGCCCAGTTTTTTGAGTAAGCTCACTTATACCTACCTACCCCTGCACTTATACTAGAGAAATCCTGTCTTATTTTTACATTTTATATACAAGTAAATAATCTATTGTAATGCAAGCAAAAAAAAATTCTTTCAACTGGTGTCGCGGGTATCGGTGAAACCCAAGGTTTTGGTTATATGGTAAGAACCTAAGTTCTTGTCGTGAATCGAACGCGGCGTAACAGATATAGAGACTAAATGCGGCAGCCATATTGTCGAAAAGTAATGTGCATCCTATCCTACTAATACCTGCGATACCCACACAAGTGATAGGGTTTATTATCTTTGTTTTACATTACAATAGGTAAGTTACTCTTCGTACGCACAGAGAAACGCCAATTTGTATCCAGAAGTCATAAAGGGTTGATGAAATGTTTTATTTTAAAAATAGATTTTTGTAAAACCGGTATTTTTATTTGCTGGGACTGGAATTTGATGAATATCAGTTTCAGTTAAAAAGTTTTATATTACTTATACTTTATATACAATGACAAGGTGTACTTTATAGCCATTATCTACGAGCCAATCTTATCATCTTGCTACTGATGTCATGTACATATACATATTATATATTTTCTAATTATTTATAATTGTTTCAGCACTCAGAAAAGTACTTGGTACTGAAAGAATTACAGGAACGGTCTCCGCAAATTCCAGAAATATCTGATATGGCACCAGTGAACCTTCAGCCAGTGTCAGTCACACCACCGCCATGTGTGACTGAGTAAGTTTACCCTCCAGTCAAATTATAGTATTTTATGCTAATAGAGAAGGAGACGAGCAGATCGTTCGCCTGATGGTGAGTGTCACGACCTGTCTATAATATCTGCAGTGCCACTCAAAGCAATGTTCTGCGTGGCACTCATTCTTCCCAGTAATTACATAGTGCCTTATTTATTATAATAAAACAGTAATCAGGGTGAAGCTTTGAAAAAACGTAACATACGTTTGCATTGAATATTTAAAAAGGTGGAGTACTGGCTGTAAAATTTACTCCACCTTTTGAAACTATTTACAGTGTGAATAGTCACATCTTTACGCCAGCTTTTTATGGTTATTATTTTGTGGAGGCTAAAGAACCAGCATCAGTTTTAAAATAGTTTATAGTAATATTAAATAAATATCTATTGGTATTAGTTATATATATTTATATAAATAATATAATACGCGTTTTACTCAATGTTTCAGAGCCCTGAAGACCCGCCTTATATAGTGGAGCAAGAGGTGAGACAAACTCGATCAAAACAATCACCGGTCGCAGAATTGTTGACATCGTTTATTTTTGGAACAATTGCAACAGCAAAACACGACCTCTATTTCAGTGTGATTTCAGTTGCTTGGTTTTAGTAACAGAAAAGCGCACCGGCCTCGTTTCACATTTCAATTTCCAATGCAGGATGTGCAAGAAATATTTCAAGGTGTGTACTGATCATTTGGACACTGATCGTATAGATATTAACACTGCAGCAGTCTCAGGTATAGTAGCCTCTGGGATTGGGTACTCACAATTCAAGAGACTATGTCTGCTATGGACGTTCCTATTTTCCGTGAAAAATTACGCGAAAATTCAAGATCACATGTTCAATGAATGGAAGCTACAGCAGTGGAGGCATGGAACAAGCTGCTGCTATTGAACGTGAGGCAGCAATTCAAGAAGGAGGGTTTTAATGGTTTCTGTGATTGATGTGTTTGCGGATGGTGCATGGTGTAAACGCTCTTATGGCAATAACTATAAAGCAATGTCAGGTGTTGCTGCAATCGTAGGTCGAAAATTTGGAAAAGTTCTTTCATTGGCGTCAAAAATAAATATTGCCTAATATGCAAGAGCAGAGAAACGTCAGGAGAAACCGAAAGTCACGTTTGTTATAAAATATGGGCCCGTCCAGCGGAATGGAAGCGACAATCGTGCGAGGGTTTCAAAGAATCCATCAATATGTATGGGCTAATATATGGCAATATTGTGGCTGATGGTGATTCTGCAACCTATGCTAAAATATTAGCATCAGATCCGTATAGGCTACGTAGTTTCGAAAATAGAATGCCGAAATCACGTTCTGCGAAATATGTGTATAAGCTGCGTACTAGGTAAAGATACAAAATACCCAAAAGTGCAGAGAAAACATATTACCGACAAGAAAGTTATGAGTATGAGAAAAGTCGTCACAACTTCAATCAAACACAATAAAATAATCCCAGGATATCGCTATAAGACAAATTCACGAAGACACAACCAATTCATTGAACCACGCATAGGGACCACAGACGTTGCAAAGATTATTGCTGCTCTAAAGATAAATCCATTTTGTCATCAACTGTGGAGAGCTGAACACTGACATTTTGGTTTCGGTTAAAAGTCATTTTAAATTGGTAGCCTCAAAATCTCGGAGTCTACTGGAAGACGTTGACACCAATGCTGTTGAGAGATTCAACAGCGTGGTTGCCAAATTGTAGGAGGCAAAGAATCAATTTTGCTTCTCGACGATCATATCAGGCGAGATGCTCTGCTGCTGTTGTTTCCTACAATACCAAACGACCCTTTACACCCTACATAAAAAATATTGGGAAAGAGTCCTGTGGGCAGCTTACAAAACTAGAAGGAAGGAGAGAGAAAAGAAAGCAAGCCAACGCTGTGAAAAGAAAAAATAGAACTAAACTTTTGAAACAAAATGACTATGGTGGACGAGTAGCGCCAGATATGTCTGTCGAAGACTATAGTGCAGCGTCTGCAGATTTTATGATGAATCTGAATACACTGGTTTGTGACCGGGAGGAATACAAAACGGACGACACTGCAACGCGAAAGCACTGAATGGTTACAAATCAGGAGATTGATGATAACTGCTTCAAACTTTGAGCAATAATAAAGAGAAAAATTTTGCTGCTCTGTGAACAACATTTTATATAAATCAAATATTTCATCTATCGCATCAGTGGCACATGGACTCAGCAATGAAAAATTCGCGCTTCAGCAACTGAGCAGCCAAGAAAACTTACGGATTGAGGAATGTGGACTTGTGGACCATGAATTTCCTTACATTGGTGCCACTGGATGGAGTCGTAGGAGAAAATACAATCGTTGAGGTCAAATGCCCTGTAGCTGCCTTCAAAATGGAAAAATGCTATCAAACAAAACAAGGTTCAAATTCTAAAGTTCAACAAAAGAATGGCCAAGTTACTATAAATAAAAATAGTAACTGGTACTATCAGGCTCAAGGGCAACTACGAGTGACGGGCAAGCAGAGATGCGTTTTCGGATAGGGGAGGAAAACGAAAAATGGAAGTTATATATGTCCAAAAAGATGACGACTTTTGAAAAATAAAATGGAGGCAAACTGGTCAACTTTACCATACGCAAATTCTCCCAGAGTTGGTAGATTCCCACCGAAACCGTGGTATGCCATTGAGAGGTAGTGAAAAATAATTTCTAGCCTATGATTGACACGCAAAGCGCTGTGCGCTTTTGTATATAATAAATATAATAAAACCAGATATACCAGTTTTCATTCCTATAAAATCAGTTTTTAATTTTTCGTTTTTTTGCATTTTATAAAACCGGTTTTAGGTATAACCTGTTTGGATGCCGTCCTTAGTCCTAGTATCCACTAAAACAGTTGTAGTGACAAGTAATAAACATGTAAATGTACTAAGTATATTTATAAATACGAACTGATAAGTAAAAGTTTTTATATGTAAGAGGGAACTCATATGTAACAGATATACTTGTAAATTACACTTGAGTATGCCTAGGAACATTCCAAGTGATAAGAATTAAAAAAAATTAGATGGTACTTATTAGTTTACAAGAAGCGTTTGGACGGTGGTGTTCAAATAAAATAATTACTTTTCAAAATGACAATAAAGTAGTTATATACCTCAGTACGTATGTAGTTATCATGTTGAAAAGTAAGTATACGACGACCTGTAAGTAAGTACATAGACATAGGTACGAGTCGTATCATATCAGTACAACCTGTCTATAATACCTATGCACCAACCTAATATTATTTTTATTCGTTAAAATTAATTCACAGTATAATATTATTATAAATATAACTCATTAGGTAGGTATATACAATAATCCAATAAATTAAAAAGATATACATCATACAAATAACTAGTCAGCATCATCATCAGCAGTCAGGTAGGTTGTTATCGAGGCCGACTATCATCACTCGTCACATCATCTCTTGGCAATCCACTATGTAAAGTACGTTTTCATAAAAAACTTTTTATGAAAACGTACTTTTACTTACTTTTATGAAAACGTTACCTCCACACAAGGATTTTCTTCTGTACCGTGGGGCAGTTTATACACATATTTCACAGGACAAACATCCAGACCTGTAACAATTATTTGTATGACATACAAATACTTGTTCCGTGGGATTCGAACCTGCGGTCCCCAGCGCTACAACTCATTGCTGAGCCACTGCGCCACGGAGCCGTCAATCTGAAACTATTTTATAAATAAACGCTGGTTATATCAATAATATATTTACATGTAATACGTAGTACACAATATATTTGTATACTACGTATTATACATACGCATGTATTCAACTATTAGTGGGTGTTGAAATAATCCTATATTTATAGTGCGATCTGTAGCTTATCGCTATTGCTCGCAGCTGGCGGGTCAGGAGGGGCCCCTGCGCGCCGGTCGCCCGTCCGCGTCTGCTTCACCCCAAGAATCTTCATGACCACGATACTATTTCGCCTTAATTGCAGGATCCCAAGCAGGTGGTAGTACCCAGCCTCCCTCTCTATTGAAATTAGGATGTTTTTTAATTTCAATAGCCTCACGTATCATCCTTGGCAGGAATCAATGTTCTTTCGCGAGAATTTGTGGTTTATCAAATCTAATGTAATGGCGGGGGCCGTCTAGGATATGATTACAAACTGCAGACTTCCCGGAACGTTGGTGTTTCACGTCAGATATGTGTTCTTTTACGCGGGTTTTGATAGAACGTTTTGTTTGCCCTATATATGAGAGACCACATTCACAATCAAGCTTGTACACTCCTGCATCTTGTAGAGGAATATTGCACTTGACGGATGGTAAAACTGACTAATCTTCTTCGGCGCCTTGAATGTTATAATAGAAGCTCGCTTCAAGATGTAGCCAATCTTGTCTGTGACACCTCTGACATATGGTCTAAATAAGTCTAAATAAGTTAATTAAACGCGATAAAATCCGTAAAAGTAGTTTTATTCAATGTGTAGTGTTCGCGTAAATATAAGAAATCGTTATAAAATGATGTGTCTTACCTTCACCACTAATCTTAGCACCACTACTTCCAACACCACTACACTAGGAAAGACACACCACCGACGATAATACAACACGTGTTTCGTGTGTGGTGCTGGGATTACAGGTGACGGGGATAGTGCACGCAATTGAGGAAGGGCGGGAGGTGCTCTTCAAACTAGGTAAGACACATCATTTTGTTTTATTGAGCGGATATAGTAGTAATTTTTACTATCTTAATATAATAGATTTCCGCAAAGTAACGCCTGATTATATTAAGATAGTAGGTATGCCTCACTTCGAGTTATAAGGGTCTATAGTTCTCCACACTCACCATACGAAAAACAGCAACGTTAAGCTGTTATTTTACGCTGGTATTCTGTAAGAGTGTGGTTCTTCCCCGGTCGAGCTGACCCATTCACAACAAGCCGAACCATAATATAGCTGCAACGTGGCTCTACCACGTGTAAAAACTTTAAAGATTCATTCCGACTACTAAAATACAAATACACTGCTCAAAACAGCACGCACCATGTTAAAGAGCATTTTGCAGCTATAAAAAACTATATCGTACAACTGAAAAAACCGGCTCCGCGTACGCCAGGCGCTAAGGCTGAGATCTATAGATCATACTTTGACTTTGCTCAGACTTAGCTTACGAAAAACTTAGCTGAGTATATGCTTAGCATAATCTTTGATTCTGAATTTATAGTTGTATCGGGCTAAGATTAAGGTAAGCTTATGCTAAGGCCCAGACATTCCAAATATTAATGGATGCTTCATTCCACGCATTATGTTTTTGACTTTACTATATAAAATTAAAAAATATATATATTTAAAATCGAAAACAGTCCAAATTGTATTTCATAAATAAGTTATTATTACATGAAATAGAAAACGGGCGTATGAGAACGGGAACGGATGAGATGAGTGCAAAATCAGAAAAAAAGAAGATTTTAAGAAATTCGAAATAAGATTGAAATTACGTAAATAGAAAATGGATTAATGCTATTTAAAACTAGAAGACGGCCTAAAACTACCTATTTATTGTTATAATTAATTAGAGTAACATAAAAACAACAATTTAAAATTAATACGATGGTTTTGAATAATATCCTGAGTTTTACGTAAGTCGTCGATATTGTTGACTTAGGCTTTGCTAAGCGCGCACTCAGCACGACTTCGAAGTTAGCTCTATAAATACCGACATTATCTTAGCTCGAAAGTAAAGTGTGAGCAAAGTCAAAGTACGGTCTATAGATCTCAGCCTAAGTGATGATTCAACTCGACGCCGACCGAGCAGTACGTCCGCGCGCTTCCCTGTCAAATCCGGTTCCCCAACGCCATTGTAGTATTCTAGTTCATCTTGCTAAGCTAACGGAATTAAATTGGTTAAACGTATGTATACAACAACCACTTAGGATTAATTTCGCAAGCATTAGCTTGCAACTCTCCGTTCTAGTTCTCATTGCATGCATATTACTTATTTATACGAAATGCGTCGTCTTCGGCCATGTGAAATAAAACATATTTACCTTGAAAACAATATACAGCTCTCTGATATATAAAATGGTATTTTAGCGTTTATAACTTCATTATAAAGAATATTTTGTAGGCACATCAATGAGCATGTACACTTAAATGGTGTGAAAAATAAAGTAAATAAGTTACAGCCTTTAATACGTCTCATTGCTGAGCACAGGCTTCCACCTATTTCTAAGAGGATTACGGAGCAATTTTTCCGCCGCGCTGCTCCTAGGTAATTTAAGGTGAGCGAATAGCCACTTAGCCCTCGAACTACCACGGCTCCACCTCATATAGTATATATAACATGTAGTATACCTCCTTTCATCCCCATTACTTTTTTATTGTTTCTTTTACATACTGGCCTACCTCAACAACCTTTCGCACTCGAACTCGATGAGCCAGTCTCGCCTGACGAGGTTGCTCTTGCCATTAAGCAACAGCAAAATAAACGCGCGGTTGGTGTTGATTCTATACCGGGTGAATTATTGAAGTATGGCGGTGGGGATTTGTATTCGGCGATATGGGAACTTTTTGTAGTTATGTGGGAAAAATAACAAGTCCCTAATACTTTTAAGGTATCCCTCATACGAGCCATATATAAAGGCAAGGGTGACCGGTCGAACTGCAATTCTTACCGTGGCATTTCTCTACTTTCAGTGCCTGGAAAAGTCTTCGCCAGACTTCTATTAAACCGCCTCAGGAAACTTTCTGAAAGGATTTTGCCGGAATCCCAGTTCGGCTTCCGACCTGACCGTGGTACCTGTGAGGCGATTTTCTCATTGCGTCAACTGCAGGAAAAAAGCAGAGAACAGGGTCGTAATTTGTATCTCTGTTTTGTAGACCTTGAGAAGGCATTCGATAGTGTATCGCGAGAAGCCATCTGGATAGTGCTGCGGAAAATTAGATGCACGGAGAAGTTTGTGAGACTTCTGAGACTCCTGCTTGACGACATGCTGAGCTGCGTCGCAGTAAACGCTGATCAGTCAGAATTTTTTCCCGTTACCTGTGGGGTAAAACAAGGGTGTGTCCTTGCACCCACACTTTTCGCGTTATACTTTGCAGTTGTAGTCCAGGAAGTCTTAAAAACTACTCCTGAAGGAATCCGCATTCGTTTCCGCAATGATGGCAATCTTTTCAGCTTAGACAGATTTAAGGCCCGTACGAAAGTGTCTTACGCACTTATTACAGAGATCGTCTACGCAGATGATCTATGTTTTGTGACCGATTCCCCAGCTGGCCTGCAACAGCTTGTGACCACCTTTCATGAGTCGTGCCGTAGTTTTGGTCAAAAGACGTGTTAAAAGACGGAAGTGATGTCTTTGGATATCTACGGTCAAAAGACACTGGCCATCAAACTCGGTGATGATATACTTAAGCAGATCAATACATTTCGTTATCTGGGGAGCACAATAACATCAAAGTGTGACCTTGATGCTGAAATCAACAGTCGGATCGGTGCCGCTGCTGCGGTATTCGGTAAACTGGATCGCAAGGTCTTTGGCTCACATGACCTAAAGCTGGCTACCAAAATTGACATTTATAAGGCGGTAGTGCTGCCTAACATATTGTACTCTTCAGAGTCATGGACAGTTTACCGCCGTCATATACGGACGCTGGATCGCTTCCACTTGCAATGTCTGCGCAAAATTCTCAACATCCGTTGGTCTGATCGCATTCGGAACACGGAAGTGCTGCGTAGAGCCTATACCATGGGGATTGAGGCCTACCTTATGGGGCGTCAACTCCGTTGGTGTGGACACTTATCGCGAATGTCAGATCAGCGTACGGCAAAGTGCATCTTTTTCTCTGAACTTGAGAAGGGCAAGCGTAAGCATGGCGGGCAACTCTTCAGGTACAAAGATGAACTTAAGCGCCACATGAAGAAGTGAGACATTGAGCCTTCAGAGTGGGAGCAAGCTGCCGCTCGACGACCGGAGTGGAGGTCTTTGGTGAAAGCCAAGGTCAAAATGTTTGAGGAGAATCGCTGCTCTGAATTGGATGCCCGACGTGATGAATTCAAAGCACGCCCACCTTGTGCGATTAACTATAATTTCTGTAATGGTGTGCTCACCTGCCCGCATTGCGCGCGAACGTTTGTAAATAAGATCGGCTACGTTAGCCATGTACGAGCACACCAACTACAAGATAGGAGTTGAAGAGGTCGCCGTGGCCTAAATCGGTCGAGGATTATATATACATACTGGTCTTCTTAAACCGACGACTTGAACTCAGGAGAAAATTCTAATAATTTAGTTTTTTTTATAAAAAAACGTGAATTATTTCAATTTTCAATGTCAATTTCCCCCTGCATAAAGGACTGGTTTAAGGATAGAAGACGTCCTTCATTTTCGTTATAAAATCAACTGTAAACTAGTGGTAAAATTAAAAGTTCTGTACAACCGACTTCAATTTAAATTATTAAGGATAACTCAAAAACTACTGGTCAGACCTTGATCAAATTTATATGGGACCACATGAGAAGCACCAGCTTTCAAATAAAAAAAGAATCATCGAAATCGATTCACCAAGAAAAAAGTTATTAGGTAACACATTAAAAACATACAGTCGAATTGTGTACCTCCTCCTTTTTGAAGTCGGTTGAAAAAGCTATTGGTCTTCATTATATGCCTAATTTGTTTTGAAGAATACTCGTTATCGATGTTAGGTACAGAGACCAAACTTACAATGAACAAGTTACAGAAATAGCGCTACTTATTCCTGTTTATTTCTGTCTCGGTAAAATATTGGATTTTTATGGTTTTGAAACTTAGAAATATGTAAAGGAGATGAACTTGGTTCCATACAAGCTTGGGCCCGGCGTGAACAAAGTTCAAATAAATCTTATTTTGAAGATTTAAACATTTGCTATTTATGTCAAAAAATCATAGTTTTGTAGGACCTGGGGTTTTGTTTTTATTTTATGTTTTATTATTTGTAGGTTATGTAATAAAATCACTCGTTGCTGTAATAAGTTGTTTAAATAAATTGAAAAGGATACAAAATAATGCAGTTTTGTAGTTAATATGAAAATAATGTATTATAAATCTTAACCTTTTTAATTTTTTAATTATTTTCTGCAATTATTAATAAAATATCATCTACAAAAGCAGCCGGAGGCTGTAAATTGTCTGTTCTATTCTTCCCAAAACCCAAGTACCACATTATTGTCATTATGCAGGCGCAACAATCTACTATCCTGTAATGCGAGAGAAACGCCAAGGGTCAAGTTAAATTAATCCACGAAAGTAAAAACACGAAATATATTCACAAATACAACCACAATATCAAATGCGCATGAAAAGTTGAAACTCGAAGTTATAAAGTTAAGTCTCCTTCGGAACAGGCAATGATCAACGACCATACAGCCTATTCAATCGTATCAGATATTATTCAAATGTTTTTTTAGTCAAATAAAACGCTCTATTCAATTGATTTTCTAAATTGATTTCCTTAATTCAGTAATAATCTCTACAGATTCGCATCAATATTTTAATATTATGATTTCTTTGATAATGAAGGCTTTTTTTTACAAAAAATAGCCTTAATTATCGAATGCCATAGACATTAAATACAGAAAAATATTTAAAGACGTTTTGTTTTTGCCATGGTAAAAGCGTTAGTTTTCGTTTTTCAGTTTTAAAAAATGTTTTTATGAATGTCCCATGGATTACAGAATTAAAAACCTTTTAATTATGCTTATAATTTATCGTTTTATTACCTTCATATTTTTTATAACTGTTACGAACGATGTCAAGCACCCAATTTTATACATCTCCTTTTGGTTGTGTCTAGTGTATGATATATTATTGGATTGAGTTAAAGGTCTAGTAAAAATACTTAAGTGTCATTTATTAAGTCAGAATGTAATAATATTACAAAAATAGCCACGGCAAGGTCTTGAATTCGGGTCTACGTTTTACACTGGTAAAGGGTACACATAATATACCGGAAATAGGGGAAGAAGAAAACGTGTAGCTAGCCGGTGTAGGTGGCTCTCTTACACGGGCGGTAGGGCCGCGGCCGGGGTCCGCTAGGTCGCCCATTACAGTCGGGCTGCTTGTTAACCCCGGCCACCCCGGCCGCTTAAGTGGTATGCAATAACTATACTATATCTCTAATAATATATTATTATTCGATCGCCCAGATTTCAAAAGTACAAAATTTTATATTGATAAAAACTTATATATGTTGCACACAAAAGAAATAAACGCCAAAATCCTCAGGTTTTTTCTATTTATATATTATATAATATTCTTTTCCGAAAAACATTGGATTATAAAATGGGCGAGACAAGTATGATCTAGTTATTTATGAGATGAATATTGGCACGAGAAAACTTTACCATAGGCAACCTTCTTAGTTGGGAAGGTGACACTTTGTCCTGAAAGTTAAAGTAACAGTAAAAACTTTACGCGATCTGAATTACGAATGTCCTTTCGAAATACGCCCGGAATGCTTAATTTATGTGCCAAAGTTCTTAATCTCATTGATTTGAATGAAATTTCTTTCACAGAGACCATGAAATATTAAAAAGAAAAGTTCAACACCAAAATGTACCGTATTGAAGTTTAAGACGGCGGCTTGGTAGAATAGTTGCAAACTTGATAAGCATTTGACTGCGATGCCGCGAGAAGACGGTTTGGTACAAGTCGCGGCACGTAAGTCAAGCGCTGAACGAAACGTGGAGCGGATAGCTGCGCATGAGTACTGTCGCGCACGAATTGAATTGCACGAATGCGACTGGAAAGCCAATCAGCGCGTGCGAACGATACGCATGAGCCAATCAGCGCGTGCGAAATATACGCACGCCCGCCCCGCGACCCGCTTACTACCCCATGATACTTTATTTTCGACTTATGCGCAATAAAGGTCACCGCTAGACTTTCGTGCCGCTACTTATAGTATAGTTGCAAACTTTGGCTGCGATGCCGCGAGCCTACGGTAAATTGTCGCACAGAGCAACACATATTTCCGTTAGTTTAACAAATAATTCCAAATTATTATTTTTGTATGCAAAACGGAACGGAGAAAGGATGCGAAGCTCCACCTTTTCAGAAGCCAAAAATGACTTTTCTTGTTCGCGGTTTGCGCCGAAGCATTGTCATGATGCAATAGGATGCGACTTCTTGGTAACCTAACTTTTTCAAAGACACTGAGCAAATAAATGGTAGTATACCACTCATAATTAACTGTTGTTTTTTAACTTTTGCTTATCAAGTAGGATCGTGCAGACAGGACCCATCTGGGAGGAAAAAAACGCAATAATTTTTTGGCACCGCTTCTTGTTTGCCTTAATTTTGTTGGTTCGCTGTCGCCTTCGAATGCCCATACAGAAGACTGTCTTCTTTCCGGAATGTAGTATGTTTCATCATTCAGCATTTGAACGTACGCGATCATACTTTAACATTTTTTACACCAATCAAGTCGAGCCTGTTTTTGTTCTAGAGTGCGGTTCATGAGGAATCCAGCAGCAATAATGTTTTTTAACTTTTAAATGTTGATGTAGTTTTTTTTTATTTGTCTCGTATCAATATCGAAATGTCCTCTAATCTCCCCATATGAGATGTGCCGGTTTTCTTCAATAAGTCGCCTGTCTTTTAAAATCATAAAAAATCATCACCCTAAAATCTTTTCGCGTTAATTTCATTTTTGCTACGGATGACGAACTTCAACTTGTGATAAAAACAATTGACACGCGACTACCCGCCAAAAACTATTTTAATCAATATATGAGTTTATTGTTTTAAAAAATGTAAAAATTTTCGATTCAATTTCGAATTCGAAATCCACAGAATTTTCAGTGAGACCTATGTTGTATATCGTAGAAGGCGACTAATGTTATATTTTGTTTGTAATTGTGTAGGCATTGGGCTAGTCAGCTATTACTTGTCACAATTTTCCATCTAAGCCCACATTTTTTGGCTAAGCTCACAAGGGTTAAAGGCGTGGTTGATCTCATGTAAGAGTCGACTATGGGACCCTCATTATATTTTATATAATTAAATTTATTTTACAACTGACATATATGACAAATGTAAAATATCCAAGCCTGCAACGGGAATAGCGTGAAAGTTAAGAGACCTCCGGTGCGCATCCGAACCCTGTATCTTCCTGTTATAAGGCCCATGTCTGGAAATCGATTTTTAACAGGCTCACAAAGATTATTGTTACTGTGCACTGGTAGACAAGGAGCTCTCTTATACTAAAGACTTCTTAACTTTATTATATGTCAATAAATATTTATTTCATGAATACGGATGTTTTATTCCTACAGAACGAAAGTGAAAAACTTTAAATTTACAAGCTGTTTAAACAATGTCCAGTGTCACCTGTAGGTGAAACCCCTATAAAAAATAAGTTGGTGTAGTTGTCTTGTTCTTATAATTTTATTTGGTCTATACTAAGGCTCAAGGCTCAATTTACATTGCGGCGCAATCGATTGGAAGCGAATTTTTATAACGAAATTGTACATAGTGAAATGAATTTTATGTTATTTGTGTAATGTGCAAACTAGATATGATAAAAGTAGTCGCGCGTCTTCCGTGGAATTCTCGAGAATTCGAAAAAGAGAAAGACGCGCAACTTCTTTTTTAGCTCATATCTAGTTTGCACGTTACACAATTAACATAAAATTCATTTTACTATGTATAATATAATTCGCTTCCATTCCATTCCGTTGCAATGTAAATTGAACCTAAATGTACTTGTACCATATAGTAAAAGAAAGTATTATTTTTTTGATAAACATGGCATGGGAATTAAAGAGTTAAAACATGACCACCACATTAATGAAGTATCTTTTTAGCAAGCAAAGCATTTAAGCTTGGTCATGCAATGCTTTTTGATAATAGACTCAGTTTCGGCCCCTGTATTATAAACGAGACAAGAGTCCTATCAAAATATAGACTAGAAAATTTTGTAGTATCAGACAGAAGCAGATTAAATTAAAAGACTCATTCCTTTTATCAAGCTTTCTTAATTGTTGTAGTGGACCACTTTTCAAAAATGTGCCAACAGGCATGCATAATTTGATATAATACCTAGGTACTACAAAGCTTGATAAAAGCATCAAATTTCTTTGTTAGTGTTTCATTTTATTATTAATGTGTTTTCTTTACATAATAGTGCAGTATGAAAATAACAAACCAGTTTTAATGAGATCAGTTAGTGTGACCTTGCCAAGTCAACAGTAAAGTCCAGCCTCTCCTCTTTGTATTCAAGATGTGCAATATTTGGTAGTAGTGGGGAGTTGATTTACTATCCATACTAGTTTTGCTGCTCCAAATTATAAGTTTGTGAATTATTAAGGTTTGGCATACTTTCATTAAAAAAATTTAATGAAAGTATGCCAAACCTTAATTACTTTAAGATTGATCATTGTCTTAGGTAAAGTGTGATAACCAAATTTCTTGTCATGTATGATTTTGGTATTTTTGAACTGGTTAACACCGATACCTAACAGGAACTACAAGGAACCATACCAAAAAGTGGAACCTAAATGAATAACCGTAATGAAGTTTGCAATCGGTTTTCAATCTCTGCAGCTACCACTACTGTGTATGACACACAATGTGCTTAATTTTGCAATCTGTTATACACCTGGCAAAAACTAGGTTGTCGAATAAGGAAAATCTTTAGTATAAGAGAGCTCCTTGTCTACCAGTGCACAGTAACAATAATCTTTGTGAGCCTGTTAAAAATCCATTTCCAGACATGGGCCTTATAACAGGTAGATACAGGGTTGGGATGCGCACCAGAGGTCTCTTAACTTACACGCTATTCCCGTTGGTCATTAAGGAGTATGTTAAGGCTGAATCTGAATGACAGAGTGAGAAATAAGAGTGAGGTTTGCAAGATGATGTTGTGACCAGGATTAAGAAAGGAATGCTTCGGTGGTTTGGTCATGTAGAAAGAATGAATGAGGAAAGAGTGACAAAGCAAATTTATGTGGCAGAGGTAAACGGCAGAGTCGGGAAGGGAAGCCCTAGGTGAAAATTTATCAACCAAATTGGCGATATATTGAAAATGGGCCAAATTAAGAGTACCCTTAACCGACAAGCATGTTTGCGTAGGTATATGGATGTGGAGGAGGCGAGAGAGGTGTGTCAGGATCGTGCCAAATGGAAGTCCATAGTCTCTGCCTACCCCTCTGGGTGACAGGCGTAAGTGTTTATGTTATGTTATTATAGCCAATATATTTATTTATCACATGCAAAAAGAAAAATAACAATACTTATGATGTGGACATTTTTATCTCAGCTTATATTGCAAGAACACACTACTCAGAAAACTCCAAATACGAACGAATGAACTAAATGAATTTGACAAATTATTAGATGTGAAATAAAATAACTAATTACCTTTGTAGTAATAATGGTAAGGCACAAAAAAAAACATTATCTTATGGTAGAAAAAAAAATGTTAAACATCACCTACAGGTGACACTGGGAATTGAAGCGTTAAAAACGGCACCATAATTTAAAATTAATTAAAGTATGATTCAATCCAAATGTTTTGATATTAGTTCTAAAATCATATCCTTTAGAATTGTTGCAATAGTAGTTATTTTAAATTTAATTACAAAGTAAAAAAATAAGAATAATTAAATTTTATAAAACCTTAACACAACTGGCTTAAACAAAACGCAACATATGAAATGTGTATGCATGCGTCAAACAAAAATTCCTTTTGCAAAAAATTCCCAAAAGCTATTGAGTTTCCGAGCACTGAAACTTTGTTTAAGTTAAAAAAGTAATATTTTGAACAGTAGTCATTTGAAAGACCTAGTTTTGGATAATATGTAATTAACCTAAAGGTGAGCCCAGTTGTCATCTAAAATTTAACAAATATTATTTTACCAATAATGCTTTATCTGTTATTTAATTTATTTGAAGATATTTTTTTCTATTATATATGAATGATATATGGGACACAAAAAAGTAGGTAACTTATGAAAACAATAGGATTCTTGCCATTATTATCTTTCCAAACAAAAAATACAACTTTAAAAAGGGATATGGTTATTACTCATCACTAGAAAATCCTTAATTATGCAACAAAGAATATCCCTAAGGTTAATTATATAATCTTGCTGATAATTTGTTAAAAATATTGTGTATTTTTCACAATTTAGACAAATATGATGATAACTGAATTTTGCTCATATTTTTTTATAAAATATAATTATGATGTATAATGTTTATTGCAATTAAATACACATTTTAAAAACTTTTGGGTTGCATAAAAATATCAATAAGTTAATAAACTTATTTTAACAATTAAAGACAATATTAATAAAACTAAAACATGATCATCACTCATGATAGCATCCTACATAATTCGAAACAATTGTGCATGTACACACAGTTATTATTGGGAGTGAATTATGTTATTTTAAATGTTACAATTGAAAACGTTTCACATCCACACAAATAAATTTCGAGGTAAAAATAATTGACTTAAAATTTCCGCTCTGTTGTATAGCCATTTTAATATAGAACGAATTATTTATATATGAAAACTGATTAATCACGAAGATAATCCGAGGTACGTGTAATTCACCTGTAAGATAGCAGATTTCTTTATTTATTACCAATGCGAAACCAGCTTACCTCGCCTATTGAAGGGTCGAACTCGAACAGCGACTTTAATCTTATCCGATGCCATTTTGACACTTAAAATACACTGATATAATCAAAACACAACACTTTACACATCAAAGTATAATAAATTATTGCACATATTCACCCATATTCTAAAACAACAAAATTCATTATTTTACGTTATGTTCACGACGGTTCCAAATTGACACTGCCCGCCATATTGTTTTTTCTTTAGTAAGGAGAAAGAGTAAAAGAGATAGAGAATAGAGATTGAGATGCGCAATGCCTACAAAACCGAATTAAAATCGGTTTTGTTACAGTATTTCATAAACATGAAATTAAAGAAAAGGAGTATTACAATTGCCTTCTAACGTTTTGTATAACATTTTACGAGAACAATTAAGTATTTAAGTTTTGCCTTCCTTAATTATAATTTAAGTTATTCAGATTAATGAAGAAAATTCTAAAAAATAGAGACAAAATAATAGCTTTTTACATAATACAATTGAAATATCAATCACTGCTCTTTAGCCTGTTATTTTTGCTAAATTAAAATACTTAGCAGCGAAATTAGTATCAATCAATTCCAGCTTCATCACTATTTATTTCACTTATGGTCATATCAAAGATTCCTTAAAATGAACCTCCAAAATAGAGAAATGAAAATCCCTATTAAGAATTCTTTAACATTTTGTACCCTATAACTTGACATGCATAGCAATCTACTGAAAGCATACAACGTATCTTTGAATTCTTAACGATCGATTATACGTTTTCGCTTTTCCACATATTATCGTGAGCGTTAAGTAAGAGATAGAGGATTCTGTCTTAAAAGACGCTGTCTAAGTAGTTAGTTTAGACATCCATTTTCTTAGATTTTTATTTATTTTATTTTATTTTAAAATCTTTATTGCGTCCCCATAGAAAAAAAAGGATACAAAGGGCGGACTTAATGCCTAAAGGCATTCTCTGCCAGTCAACCCATGGAGTGGTGAGTTTGTCGTAGGCGTAGCAATAGTACAATTAATATAATTAAAATAAAAATAAAAAAGTACAATTAATATATATATATATATATATATATATATATATATATATATATATATATATATATATATATATATATATATATATATATTCGTACATTTACATATTGACACATATTCATTATATAAATATATTTGTATGCTAATAAATAGATTTTTAATGTTTTCTAAAATTGAAACCTACATTAGACTATCTATGGAAATTATAGTTATTTTAACATAACAATATCATCGCGAACTTATTTATTTTTAGTCACTGTGGCTGTATTTTCCGCCTTATACATATCGATGTAATAGTGATTCGATTCAGAGCTCAGTGCTCAGCTCATGACATTCATTTGTCGGCTTTAAGCATTTTTTCGTAATGATGGGATCATTACGAAAAATTATTAATAATATTATAATTGACAATATTATAATTGATTTTTGATTAAATTGTAACACTATAAGACACAAAAATTTACACAAAATGTTATTTACACACGATAACGTGATTAGAGAATAAGATTCAATATTTCTCAACAGACATCGAGATGGTGAGTGAGTGGAATGTGTTGTTGCATGTTATATTATGTTATATCACTATCGTACGAGTAGTTTTGTTAAATCACGCTACATACAAGTAACAGGCGTTTTAGATCTATACAACTTGCGTATTGTTGTAGTTTAGATATACCCAGTAATACACGAAATGTTCCATGCCTACATTAAAGAGACCACACTTTTCAAACGTCACACACGTATGTGATATGTAATGCAAACGCACGAAAAAACGAGGGACTAAATTATCATAATAGTAACAATCTTATTAATTCCCAGTGCAGTTCTATATTTGAACGTCCAATTAATTAATCTAAGAATCTACTGAAGTCCAAATCCATCGCGAGTAGTAAAAGTCCTGTCATCTTTTTCACTCTGCAGACGATACCTTACTTAGCAAGAAAGAAAGTGAATTACTGTTTTTAACTGACTTCAAAAAGGAGGAGGTACTCAATTCGACTCATAACTTTTTATTAGAAAGCTGGTGCTTTTCATGTGGTCCCATATAGGTGAGCCATCAAGGTCTGACCAGTAGTTTTTGAGTTATCTTTAATAATTCATATTGAAGTCAGTTGTACAAAATTTTTAATTTTACTACTTGTTTGAGTGTAGAAAATGATTGTGTGGTTTGAGTTGAGAGGTTGATTATTTTTGTCGTATTAAACCGTGGTTTTGTGAAATTGGTTTGTCGTGTTAGGATATCGATATGAAACGATTTCCGATTGTATTCGGAATTTAAATTAGCTTTGTTATATCTGGCAAAAGCACTGGCAAAAATACAATTGTATAAGTAGTTACCGTAGAAAAAAAAACTACTTGCCGTTGTCCAAGTTAAACTCTAATGTCAATTGTGAGTTTTGGCGGGAACTTGACCGGCGGCGGTTTGCTGCTCCTGTATTATTGTTTAAATAATGGTTTGAAGTGGATTTTGATATGTAAAAGTGGTGCGATTTTGTGTATTAAATGTCTGCGCATGTGAACTATTAGTGGAAACGGTGAAACAAGTGCTCTGATGGTGATGTCATTCTCAAGATCATATGTCTGTCTGCTTAGGCGCCTTGAGATACCATCGCCAACTGTCAGCTGTCTGCTGGCTCAATTTGCCGTCAAAATCTCCTAAGGGCTGCACAATGTGACACATCAACATATTGTGAAGCAGTGTACTATGAAGGATAACTATACATTGAACTTCAGGCTCAGAACCCAAAGCCGTAAAGCCAGTTATAAAAAAAATATTTTGTTTTTGTTTACCTGTCAGCCTGTCACTGATCACTCAACTCAATATAAAGAAGACTTGGCTTCAGCTTTTATGGTTTTTGAAAATATAAAAAATTAAAGAAAATAAGACTTGGCTTCGGCCTTTATGGATTTCGAAGAGACGGAAAGAAGAAAAATAAGACTTGGTTCCGGTCTTTACACCTTAAAATTCTATATATTCAAAATAAAAAAGACAAGGCTGTATGGCTTAGTTTCTTTGCCTGCTCTCTCGAGCGAATAATAAAAACAACAACAACAACATAATGTCAGACTGAAATGACAAGCAAGTTATCCATTTCTGTTTGTGTTGTTTGTATTGAATTATTTTGGGTACATTCTGGTTAGTGTGTGCCATTTCGTTGAGTTTATCTCTGGTAAAGAATATTTATAATTAAGTGTAATAAGGAAACACTAATTATCTATTCCGTTTTTTTGCAGTCCTGTGACTCCTGTGTAACAGAAAAATGGCAACAGACCCACTATTTGGTTGGGATTTAACTTTTAAGACAGTAGAAAAGGATGTGCGTAGCAAATCTGATGTTTTAATAGCTTTTATCCATTTTAATATGATTAAAAGAGGTTTTAGGAGTATTGGAATAGGAGATGAGGTAATCTAGTTGAATAATCTTCACTATGAAGTGGAGTAATTAGTTGAATTAGTTATTCTACTCAGTAACTGCTTGCTATATTTTTAGCGAACACTTACCGGTGAAGAAGAAAAAAGCGAACTCTTACCAAGTGGCTGGAATGATAAGGACAATTATACATTAAGATACATTTTGGAGGATAAACTATATATTCTACATGGAATTAACACTGATGGCAATATAATTATCAACCTACTGGTATGGCTCTAAGTTTAAATCAAAAAAATAGTGTTTATTTTAAATTGCAGGAAACTTCATTCATATAAGTATATTATTTTGAAGATTCCTTGCTTGCCGTAAATAAAAAAAAACATGACTGTTATTTAATTTAATAATACAAGTGTCATACATTTATTGTACAATATTTTTCTTTATTAAGTAGTAAGTAACAAAGTAAATGCAAGTACATACATATTATACATCATACATATCTTCTCAAGCCTGTTACCTAGAGGGGTAAGTAGAGACTACAGACTTACATTTGGCACAATCCTTACACACCTCTCTTGCTTCTTTCACATCCATATACATATGCATACATGCTTGATATTCTTGATATTCCTTCAAATGTCAGTCTATTTTATTATTTATAAAGAAATATTCTTAACTTAGCAATTGAATGAAACTGGTTTTTACAGATTTTATTGTATTTAATTGGCTTATTTTTATATCCCCTACATTTTGAGTACTTTGTTACATCCATGGTTACTGAAGTGTTCAATGCCCTAATGTGAAAGTAAACCATGGCTACCTTCAATTTAAGAAATATAAAATTTTTGGTCCAATCTATGCAGAAGGAAATTATAGTATCTTAAAATTTTGCAGTGATATGCTTGGGTTAGAATTTAATGCCAATGGACACCAGACTCTCTGCCACTGTAACCATATATTTATAATATGCAGTAGTCATATCAGTTTATGTGTAAAGAAGTATTTTTAGTTTGATACATGTTAGTCTATAAGCTATCAAAACCATTGTTAAATGTTTTTATGCAACATGTTACAATATGCTGCTAATCTAACTAGTTTTATCTTAAACATTGTTATATTTTTATGAGATTGATTTATCATCTCTATTTTGCATATCAAAGTTAAAGTAAAATATTTTATTCAATTTATGTTAGTTTAAAGCTCTTGTGAATGTTCAATACTAAACCAATTCGCAAAAACAAGACTTTCTCAGAGAAGAACTGACAAAACCCTGAAGTCTTTTTTTATTTCAATGCCAATATTAAAATGGTATTCCTTTTTGATTTGTTCTTGGTTTTACATTTTCCCAAATAATATATTTATAATTTATGGTTGTTCGATTTGTTTGAAAAAATGGTGGGTCTGTAAACAGGCATGCAGGTCCACAGATTTCTTTGCTTAGATTTTGCTTCGTTTTTACATATATTTAGCCAGTGCTTGTCTATGCTATGGTGTGATCGTGGAGCAGGAATAATTTCAAATTATTTCCATTCATACAAATGTGAACTTTAATAACTTGAGAATAGACTTGGTTTTCAAATCACAAACACTGTTCAAAAGGTCCTAAAACTATCTTAGTTGCAATAGAAATAAAACTTTTTATGGTGGGAATTAAGTTTAAAAATGCAAAGCAATAAAAAAATTCCTGCTGCATGACCATGCTTTACCAATGAAAATAATTAAATGTATCTAAACTAGCTGTGAAAACCCGCTTCACTGGGTTATTTTTTGTCGAATATTTATTCATGTATGTATATTTTATTAAATTAGTTATTTTTTTAAATTAAGAACATGAATTTTCTTGTTAAATTTTTAATTTTTTTTCTTACTTACATATTTTTTTATTCACTATACAAAAATACTTTACAGATAGTCATGTACTAAATAATTATATTGCAATACATTCTTATACACTACATTTACTGTCTTCTGTTCCAGTGCATAAACAAATAATTTTTTTTCTGTCCAATGCGCGAAAAAGCTACATAGAGTTGACCATGTGAAAAACAGGATTCTCCCAAATTCACTCCACAATATTGGAATGTTTGACCTTGTGCCTTATTGATAGTTATACTATAAGCCAATCGTAGAGGAAACTGTAACTGTTTGATACAGAATGGTAAATCATTTGAAATTAATGGAATTCTTGGTTTAAAAACAAATTTTCCTTTTTCTTTGTCAGTTAGAATTACTGCCTCAATAATGTTGTTGAGAAGTTGTTTTATACATAATCTTGTACCGCTACCGTTACATAATTTTGGCGAATTGAGATTTCGTAATAATATGACTGGTGATCCAATTTTTAGCTTCAATACATGCGGAGGCATACCAGGCGGATTCAGTGAATTTAAAAATTCTATTGGAAAGTTCACACTTTCGTCTTGATTCATCATTGTGTCTATTGATTTATACAGTTTTTCATCTCCTGGTATCATATTCTGTATCCTTTCATTAATTTGGTGTACTACATCATTTTTTGTAACTAAAATTTCACGCTCACACAACCATGTCCTATTTAGATAATTCTGTTCAATAGATGGATAAACTTTTCAATAAGTTCTTCTTCTGTACCTACTACACTACACAATTCTTCTAATAGAATAAGTTTGCCTGACTGTGAATCTATAGGATAGGTGCCATTTCTTAAACTCTTGTGCTTCCGGATCTCCAGTAATTTTTGCTCGCATATTTTCTGTTAATGATAATTTGTCAATACGATCCCAGAACGTTTATCGCTTCAAACATGCGTTTATTTCATCAGCTGTAGTTGATTTTGGAATACTGGCAGCGTTTGCCGAAAATCTCCGGATGATAATAATAATAAAATTCCTCCCATAAGTTTTTTATTTTTCCGGATATCCTGTAATGTTCTATTTAACACTTCAAGTGATTTCCTATGAGCCATTGTACATTCATCCCATATTATAATTGTACATCGCATCAAAACCTGGCCACGCATAGAAGATCTTGAAACATTACAGACTGAAAATTCTTGCTCGGCTATATTTAAAGGCAAACTTAATGCAGAATGTGCCGTTTTCCGCCTTCCATTAGTGTGGCGGCAATTCCTGACGAAGCCAACGCTAGTGCAATTTTATTATCTGCTCGAATTTTAGCTAAGATCAATTTTAATAAGGAAAGTTTTGCCAGTCCCTCCTGATGCATCTAAAAAAGTTATTCCTCCTTCACCCGTTTCAATACGATTTATAATTGTGTCATATATCATCCGTTGTGTATGCGTTAATTTTGGTTCATTTTCTTTGTAATTAGAATCTTTTGATAATTCAAAATTGGTTACATCTAAATTGCTTCTTATGGGAGATTGTACTCCAAGTTCCATCAAAATTTGATTACTTATTGCTAAGCATCGATGTTCTAAAATTATCAGGGCTTCATTACAAATATTTTCATTAAAAGTAATATCTATATCACCAATGTCTTTACGCAGTCTGGCCTCATGCTATCGCGAAATTCCAGCCATAGGTTATTTGGGTTTGAAGAATTACACGATGTTAGAATTATAGCAAAAAGTTCTCGTAGTTGTTCAGCTCTTGCTGTTTGTGCAGCTTCTCTCATTGTTCGCTTCCAATGATTATCGTTCTCTAATAAACCACGACTTTGCCACGCTTCACGATATTTTTCGCAAATATAACAGTCTACTGTACGAAGATCTTCAAACGATGTTGGTCCACGAACTTCATTAAGTAATAGACGTAAGTAAAAACATTCTGCGTTTTTTGTATGTACCGTATATTTTCGACCAATGGCATTATCTTTGAATACATCCATAAATCCTTCTACCGGGATCCCTCTTTTTCGTTGACAAAATACCCTTCGCGATGCATCCCATGTGTAATAACTGGGAACACCCACATAGAAAAGTGTTCTTGCAAACGGATCATTTCTATACAATTCAAAAAACGCTGTCAAGGTTGTATTCAAGGGTTGCTTTGCAACTTTTCTGCCGTTTGACTGGTAAAATATACTCGTTGTTCATTCTCGAGACGAATTGCTAAATGGAATACTGCTGGGTATCTGTCATGAATTGGAAAAGCTAAGATACGCCAAACTGCTTCATTTCTATTGATGTATCGTCCCATTTGATATCCTAAAATTTCGTCATGTCGTGTTTCATCAGTGATTCCAAAGACAGCCATATCACTCCCTTTGTTAATATACTTACAAACATATTTAATTGACTTTACAGAACTACAAAATTCTACGTTTATGTGTGCTTGAAACATTTTAGATAACCACGGATTATATGGTACAACCCATTGATTATCAATTTCAACTTCTTCACCTCTTATTTTGATTTTTGCTGTAAATCCTCCCTCACTCGGCGGGCGACGTCTGTATTTATGATATCCATCGTCACCCATTTGGGTTTCACTCAAAAATGATCTTGGATATTTCTTCGAGCATTCATACAGTAAGATTGCATATTTAGTGTTCCACAGGGACCATGTATCATATTTTTTACAATTATTTCATACAAAATAGGATTTTCAATCGGGTTTGGGATCTATGCCTTAATAACATCATCAATTCGATTTGAATTAAATTTTTCTTTGAGCCAAATCAAGTTATGTGAGTGTGGCAAACCTTTTTTTTGCCATTCTATTGAGTACATCCAACTAATAACATTTCCAAAAATACAACTCTTCACAATTTCATTAATAAATTTCACTTGTTTTTGTCTAAACACTCGTGCAATTATAACATGTCTATCATGTGGCTTTTGTCCATATTGCAACTCATCTTGAATTTCTTTCCACGATCAGGACGACTATATGTCTGGGGCTACTAGTAAACGAAAAAGGCAAAATTACCAATCGTCCCAAATCTTCAATGTTTCCATCATTAGTTATCGCATCTCGCAGATGAATGTATTCATCCGTTCGTAATTTGCTCTGATTTAGGCGAATGTATAACAGTCTTTCTGCTTCTATTTTTGCTTGCATCTCGACAATAAACTGTAGAAACAATTGCCGACAGTTGAGTATATGATTATATGTATTTATTCTCCATTGTGCGATATAATTCCTTTGACGAAACTTTTTTATTAGTTGGTTAATTCGATTGAGGATCAATTTGCTGAATATTAAAATGGTAACTATCTTCGCCTTGCCAAGATATCAAAGGATATTGCAAGGCATCATACAGGTGATGAGTTTTCGCAATACGTTCTAACTCATTACTTCTTCGTTGAACCACAATATCCCTATAACTGCTCTCATTGTCCACCATTACTACCGCTACTTCATTCACTTGAGGTGCGTGTTTCATTAATTCCAAAAATTTCGGTGGTAGTGAACTTAATTCAGGTAATTTACTTTTACCGCTTAGGCAACAAACACTTAATGTTTCTCCTTTGAATTTTTTTGCTTTACATAATTTACATATTTGATCTATTCTCCCAATCACTATACTTGGATGTTCGTTATAAGTCCTAGTGGAATTGTAATGAAACGCTTCGTGGTCAAGACTGTAACTTCCTCGACGTTTTTCACGAACCGCACGTACAGTTGTGTACAATACTTGAGCCACCAAATGTTCGTGTTGTCGAGTGTTACTCATTCTCTCTCTAGATTGCTTTCGTGTGTCATCAATTTGGGCCTTTGTTTCTCTTTTTCTCCGTGATCTTTCTCTAATTCGATGTGTTTCTCTGTAATCCTCAATCTGCTCTTCGGTCAGATTATATCGGTGACGATGATAACGTACGCGCTTCTATTTCTTCTATAGATTCATTTTGCCGCGCTGTTTTTTGCCTTTTTGATATGGATCGAAAAGACTTTTACGCTTCGGCATCGTTTTTAATATTTTTACTTTTGACATTGCAACTATTTACTTTGCACTACTTGTTTGCACTTTTTACTTTGCTTGAGATGTACACTTCTTCTTATAGAAAACCAAATGAATTGCGTTTCGTCTTATATACTCTTCAAAACTACCCCCACTACTAAAAAATTCTGGACTATTCGAAAATATCGGAAACGTTCTGGAAAGTTCTTCTTTTTTCGATTATTCGTTAAGTTAATAAAATAATCTAGAACACTTTAGATGAGAATAATTAATAAGTTATTTGAATCATTCTAAATAAGATTAGAGCATTCCAGATAATTCTCGAATATTTTTGAACAATCAAGAACATTCTAGATTATTCTAGAATGATAAGAATAACTTTTCAAATAATTTTAAAACATTGAATGTAATTTAAAATTTTCAAGATATAGATATACAGATATTAGAATTTTCTTGATTATTCTCGAATTTTTAGAACAATCCAACACAGTCTAGACCGATTGAAAATATTTTAAAGTAATTAGAAACATTTAAACACATTCTGAAACTTTCCAGATTATTCTCGAAATTTTTAGAACATTCTGGAACGTTCTAGATTAATTAGAATTATCTCAAGTAATTTTAAACATTTCAATGTATTTGAGAACTCTCAGATCATTCTAGAAATTTTTAGAACAATCTAGAACGTTCTAGACTGATTAGAGTCAGTTCCATCTAATTCAGAATATTTAAATATATTAGAGAACTTTCGAGGTCATTCTAAAATTTTTTAGAACATTCCAGAATATTCTCGACTAATTATAGTTCCACAATTTTGAAGATAACTTTTTTCAACCATCGTATTTTTTACACCCCTATAGCAATCGACTCGCATAGTGTACGATGGGAGCCTTGTAACTATAGGTCCCGTCACGTAAAAAGAACGCTGAGCGACTGTGGAGGGGATGTGTCTGCGCATGGGTACAGTCGCGATCTAAATTACTAGGCTTTTAGTTTATAACATAAGAGTAAATTGTTTTATTGTAGAATCATAATAGGTACTTTACTAACTACTTAGTACTTTGGAAGAGGTTGGAATTAAAAATAGATAATGTTTACTTGAGAATTATTTTTTATTTCGGTCTTAAAATATAAAGTAGGTTGTAAGAAGAAAGCTTAAGCTAAGGGTGACACGCCGTCCATCATATCATCTTGGGTAACATGGAAGCCAGATGTCGATGGTGTGTTGGTGTTACTGGATGCAACTTCAACATCACTTTCATCTTCGCTTGAGCTTCCGTCATCAGAATCATCATCATCGACGCGAATGATAAAAGTTTCCGTCATCAGGTCGACCACATGGTCATTTTCTCGGTATTCTTCCTCAATAACTTTAACTTTTGTGCACAATTTTTCCCATTCACCTTCTCTCATCATCTTTACCTTTTCGTTCACTAGTTCAGTCACGCGGGCGATATTCCAATTAACGTTTTTACTTGCTACGTAACCTTTGATCTGTGACCATGCCATCTCAATCGGGTTGAGATCCGGGTGGTAGGGAGGCAAGCGGAGAACAGTGTGGCCTTTTTCGGATAAAACCTTGTCAATGCTAAATGTTTTGAATTGATCTTTATTTTGTTTGATTAAGGCGTACAATTGCGGTTTCAGCATAGTTTCGTCGAATGACACACCTTTTTGGGTTAACCAAGTTTGCATGTCTGTTTTTCGACTGTTTGATGTTGGGGCAACGTCAAGTTGCTTGTTATGGTAAAACGCATTGTCTACTACCACCACGGCGTTTGGAGGTAAGTTTGGTATCAATTGAGTTTTTAGCCATTTATAGTAATTTTCAAAATTCATGTTATCGTGATAGTCTCCTGATTTTGAGCCAGCTTTGAACGCAAGTAAAGCGTTTGGAACAAAACCAGTTTCACCACCAGCGTGCACTATAACCAAGCGGCTGCCTTTTGATATAGGTTTTTTTAGGCCTTTGGTAGAACTGTCAGACCAAGAGTGGTGTGACGCATGGGAGCTGTCAACATATGATTCGTCAGTGTAGATTATTGGTCTTCCTTCTTCTCTGTATTTTATAATTTTTTTAAGATATTCAATTCTCTGTAATCTGATTTGTGATTGTTCAATTAAAAGTTTTCAATAATTTCCGTTCTTTTCCATGTAAAACCCAACTCTTATAATTCGCCTTAAACTTGCTTCTGATCCTTGGGAATTGATGTCGTTCTGTAATTTTCTTCGTAAATTCTCTAAGGTCGGCAATTCTTTCTCGGTGACATGAAAATTGTGAATAGTCCTCTTAACAACACCCTTGTCGAAGTTATCAATGCCCGTTATAGGTTTATTTTTTATCCATTTGTTTTTTCCGGGAGTACGAAAAACAGCGAGTAATTCTGAACTATTCGCATCTTTTACGATACGTCTCACTGTAGTCTCAGAAGTTTTCGTCGCTTCTGCAGTCCGTTTGATACACTGTTTTAAATTAACTGCTCCTTTTTCAGCTTCTTTCTTCATAAAACAATAAATATCATAAACCATTTTTTTCCCTTCCGTTTTAAAACCATCGTCGCGTCGCGTGTCGTGCAAAGAAAGTTCTGTGTGCGACTGTATTTTGGGAGCGAACGAAGCGCGAGAAGCATGGGTCAACTGACGAACCAATAGCGTACGCGCATAGTAATACTGGCGAGCATTACCCCGTCGCGCCCCCATCATATCACCTATTTGATCGATAAATCGCTCAGTGTGCAGGTACAAGGCCAGCGTTCTTTTTACGTGACGGGACCTATACTACCAAATACAAACATTATTCGTCTTCGATTTGTAGTTTTAGCTGCAGAGTGAAATATAGGCACAAACATCTGTCCTTTTATATATATATATATATATTATAGTCAGTATTTGATAGTATAGCTATTAAAGAATGCTACAAAAAAATAGGTCGAGAAAATTTTTCATTTGTGATCTTAGCACCGAAAAGATTAGATAAGAGTAAACAATTTAGAAAATTTCGTAAATGTCCCATAACTCGAAAACCGTGAGACTTTTACTGGGTACGTTTTTTTGTTTTCTGAACAGTTATAATGTCTCCCACACGTAGGTAAAAGTATATACACTCTTTACGCCACACCCTGTTTTGACGGGACCTATACTACCAAATACAAACATTATTCGTCTTCGATTTGTAGTTTTAGCTGCAGAGTGAAATATAGGCACAAACATCTGTCCTTTTATATATAAATATATATATATATATTATAGTCAGTATTTGATAGTATAGCTATTAAAGAATGCTACAAAAAAAAAATAGGTCGAGAAAATTCTTTCATTTGTGATCTTGGCACCGAAAAGATTGGATAAGAGTAAACAATTTAGAAAATTTCGTAAATGTCCCATAACTCGAAAACCGTGAGACTTTTACTGGGTACGTTTTTTTGTTTTCTGAACAGTTATAATGTCTCCCACACGTAGGTAAACGCATATACACTCTTTACGCCACACCCTGTATAGAGTAAGTGATTTCGCTATATAAGCTTGTTCCATTTATGCAGAGATCAGAAGATTTAGCTGTATCCAACTTAGCAATTAATATTGAGGAAGCAGTAAAAGCAACAAGTGGAAATATTGAGAAATTAATACCTAACCACAAGGATCTTATGTTTAACGTAAAAAGAGACCTTATTGATCTACTTACTGAAAAACCAACCACTTCTGCTCAGACACAGACAGCAAGTGGTAAGTACTCCTTAGTAATGTTTAAGATTTAAAGTTGAGAAATATTTGTACAAAATGTTTGTTTTTACAAATATAAAGCTTTGTGTGTGAATTTGCAAATAAATATTCATTCATAAATACTAATTTAGCATTCAGTTCAGTTGCATTCAGTTTTGGGGCATTCATTATAAATAAAAATGTGACAATAGAAGTGTGGGAGTCTCCTTACACTATCAACTTCCCAAGTGGTGACACTTTGCTACTTCCAGCTTTTGTTTTAAAAAAAACTGTTGACCATAAACCATTAATAATTATAATACATAGAATGGAATCGGTAATTTTTATTCAATATAGGTTAGATAATACAATACATACTTATTGAAATTCATGCTTTTCCCACCGGTATGGATAAATCCTTTATAGTAATTTATAATATATAAAATACAACGACATAAATAATTATGACTCCAGCGATTGAGGACGATGATTTACACAATATTTGATAAGACAATGGATATTACTATTAACACCGACTTCAGAATGTGAAATTATTTTATCCTTTTTAGTTATTTGAAGTTGACTTTTACTTTTTATGGGCGGTTGGGGGACAGTAGGAATCCATATTAGTAGACAAAAGTTATAAGACCTTTACAATTAAAGATCATATAATCATAGTGTTTCATTTAGGGAATATGTAAAAAAATATTCCAAAATATTTAAAAGAGTGTGTTGCACAGCCAAGTCTTTACATCTAAGAAACAAAATTAAGAATGCCTCTAATAAAATTAAAATGACGGAGTATAATCAATAGTGCAACTGGCAAGATGAAACTGCACAACTCAAACTTTCAATTAAATTTTAACAATAATTTAACGAAATCAGATCAAGATGTTGCTACGGCTTTTGAACAATATTTTACCGACATTCCGATCTTGATTACGTAAGTCACTCAATTCTTCCCCTGCTGTCGCCGAGTCATTACTCGAACAAAATGTAAATGTCTGTAAAAAAGAATATGTATTTCATAAAATATTATCAGGTGATATTTTAAAATATTTCAAAACTATTGATATTAAGAAAACAGCAGATCTAGGGGGGATTTCTGTTGAACTTATTGCGTCTGTAATATAATTCAATACTAGCACTAATCGAAAGCACTGAAAATAATAGCAATTCGGGATGCAATCGCACCCCAACTTGTTATTATTTTCAGTGCTAGTATTGAATCTGGTGTGTTTCCTGATTTAATGAAACATAGTAAAGTTATACCTTTATTTAAATCTGGCTGTACATTGGACCCTACTAATTTTAGACCTATTTCTGTACTGCCAACGCCCAGTAAAATTAATTTTTTTTTTATTATAGATCAAATGTTAAGTTTTTTTTTTTAATGTAAATAAATTACTCCATAAAAATCAGTTTGGATTTACAAGGGGTCGTTCGACAACTGATGCCAGTGTTGAGCTAATCAAACATATTTTCTGTACATGGGAGAATTGAGAAGATGCTTTGGGTATATCTTGTGATCTTTCCAAGGCTTTCGACTGTGTTCATCATGAGACATTAATCAGGAAGCTACATCATTATGGTGTAAAAACATAGCGCTTAAACTTATTATGTCATATCTAAATAAAAGAACGCAAACAGTTGTTATTAATGGGAGCAGTACTGCCGGATCGGTAGTATCTATGGGTGTTCCTCAGGGCTCAGTTCTTGGCCCCTATCTGTTCTTAGTTTATATTAATGACTTACCTTACTTGGTAGCGAATAACCATGATATAGTATTATTTGCTGATGATACTTCGTTGATTTTCCGACTTAAAAGGCAATTATTGAAGTATGACGAAGTGAATAATGCTATATCAAATGTAGTACACTGGTTTAACGTCAATCATTTGCTTTTGAACGGTAATGAAACGAAATGTATTAAATTCACTGCACCTAATGTTAAACAGGTGAATACCAGTGTGCTTTTAAATGGGGAGGAGTTGGGCCTTGTTGAATTCACTGCTTTTCTCGGAATTACAGTTGACGCGAAGCTTCAATTAAAGGGTCCCCCCTCATATATCTTAACTAGCTAGCAAACTTAGTTCTGCAGCATATGCTGTAAAAAAAAGATTATATATGTTGAAACAGCTAGATTAGTTTATTTTAGTTATTTCCATAGCATAATGTCATATGGAATCTGACATTATGCTATGGAAATAATCTTATCTACTTATCTTACTACGGGGTAATGCGACTGACATTGAAACTATCTTTTTTATTGCAAAAGAGAGCCATAAGAGCAATTTATAACCTAGGTCCGAAGGAATCCCTTAGAGAAAATTTTAAAGAAATAAATATATTAACTTTGGCCTCTCAATATATTTACGAGAATTTAATGTATGTACACAAAAACAAAAATAGTTTTATTAAAAATAGTGATATAAATTCTGCAAATACTAGGAACAAGCACAAGTTAGTTATACCAGTTACTCGACTCCAAAGAGTCAGTAATTCTTTTACAACATAGTCCCAGAAAATATGCAACCTCATATATCAAAAGGTTTAAAATATTTATTAAGCAAAAATTGTCTAGTAAGGGTTATTAATTATTATTATACTTTTAAAAAGTACATGACTGATAATAACCTCTGGGAATGATCGCTACCATGCTGTTTCTAAATGTTTTCATAACAATTGTATAAAATATTAGATTGTAAATTTAAAAAAAAGTCCCGCTGGGTTTCTTGCCGCTTGCCAGGACAGAGGTTTTTTCAAAGTAAAAAATTACTTGCAATAAGTATTACTGTAATCTACATTGAATAAAAATGGTTATATTCTATTTTATTAAAAGTTAATCTTTTAAAATGTGTATGTAAATATTTTATGTTTAATATATGTGTTGCTCTTTAATTTTCAGATAACCCACATGACAGAAGGCCCGATAGTGATCCCTTAAGAGTGCCACCGAGACCTTTACCAGGTGTGCGTCCAGACAGTCATGACTTATGGTTTGTGACATTTTTTGTGTAACCATCCTAGTAGTTAACAATTTTTTTAATTTATCTTTGATATTCAAACATAACACTATTTATTTTAAACCTATCAGATATTATGTTTTATCAATTTGTCTTCCGTATTAGAAGTATAAGAAATTTAGTACCCAGCTTTCTTGGGGTCAGTATGAAATTAATGTATGGTGGCGGCATAAGAGAATCCATCATCTGTAGTACAACTAAGATGAAATCAACAAGGAAGTGAAGGTCCTGCTAATTTTATAGCCTCCAGTGGTAAACCAATGTATGTATATAAGCCAGATGCAGTATTCACAGGTCGACGACGGGAACAACGTCAAAGTTGCCAGCTGTCGGTAAACAGGAGCAAATCATAGTATGGCCAAGTACCAATTAACAGTTAACGGCTTTCAAAATTTTGAAATATTTTGTATAGCAGTTATAGGTTCATAACTAACATCAATTCAACAGCATCCACTTCAGGAGTCTCTATCACCAGTCTGTCAAAGGAGATGTTTGATTTTGAGCTACCACTATGTACACTACATATACATATAAATAGAAAAAAAATTTAAGGAATTTCATAAAAATACTAACAAATTAATTTGAAGAAAGGTATAGGCGTACATAAATGATCATTTAAAAAGTTTTTTTGTTATGATAACCCTATTTTGATTTACGGTAAACTTGTATATGTTTTCTAACGAGAAATTACCCTAATTAATAAACGTTACTCAGCTCAAGTACACGCACTTGAGTACAATCTTGAGGTTATGATCTTATTAATAAACATATCTCAAGATGCGGTTTAGGTTTACGATATCAGCTGAGTGCCACACTGATTAATAAACGAAACTCGACTCTCAAGTGTGTATACTTGAGTGCAAGTCACAGAACAGTATTCCTAAGTACAGCGTTTTGAGATACTGCTTTAATGTGTTTATTAATTAGTCCGTTACTACAGTCTTGGTAGGAAGGTAATTCTCTTTCTAACTAAAGTGTTGATCCTATGCGAGAAAAGGAAAGAGCTTGTGACGAGTAACAGGGTAGCACAGTTACATTTTTTATCTTATTCTAACAAAAGTATCTGTCATATGTAAGAATAAAGAAAAACTTGTGACTGTATCTTAGTGGATCTTAGTTCAAATAAATGTAGACAATGTACCTGCATTAGTTCATAGGCGGCGGTAGTCACTTACCATCGGGTTAGCCGCACGCTCATTTCCAGTGCAGGTTATGATAAGAAAGATATGGGTGAAGGCAAATTAACTACATACTGTTTTAAATAAATACACATTTTGATTTACACACAATTGACTACGACGATACGACGACGAAAATACAATCATGAATAAAAGCTATTGTAATGTGAGTGACATTTGAAATGGGGACTTATTTTTAGCCGACTTCGAAAAATGTCCTCCAATTTTCGAACTGCTTACAATATGACTGTTCCTTTTTTTTTGTTTACATACCCGCATAATATTTCATGATTCGTCTAGTTGTTACATGACCAATGCGGTAGAGTTAAATAGTGTTAATGAAAAACTTTTTACATACTTTTATTTTATTTAAGGGATATGCCACCTGCTCAACTACCTAATGTTGGACGATCAGATTTGGATCCCTTTGCACCTGGCGGCGGTGGAATGATTTTCAACCCATTCGGACCACGAAGAGATATAGAAAATCCTGGATTAGGTGTCCCGGGCGGGCTACCAAGGTTGTTATTAGATTTGATCTTATATTTATGCTAGAGTGACTCTAAATAATTAGCAGTCTTATCGCCGATCTGACTATTGGATTTAGAGTCGTCTTAAATTGGGTATTTGACACTTTACTCAATTTAAATATTTTTAAGAGTTGTTAAAATAATAATTTCAATGAAAATTGTATGAGAATATAGTACAATAACGTCATATTTTTATAGTCAAAAGTTATAGTACATTACTGAATGTATTAAATTAAAATTATAAGATGTAATAATTTATTCATGACGATGTCTACTAACCAATTGAGAAACTACCTACATAATAAGTTCTTCATGTAAGTTAGATGTAGGAGTCTTAGTAACCTGTACTGATGTTCTGTTGGTCGATTCCGTTAATAGCCCGACACTCTTGGCCAACAACTCCGTAGGACTTATTATAGTGTTACATTCTAACACTGTATTTCTTAACAATTTTAAACAGGGAACTAATGCCTGCCTCATATACTGCATTGTGGCAATCTTTGGGGTTTGTGGCCAAGAAAAAGGCAGAGTGTTACCGAGAGGCAAAGTGTTCAGCCCGGAAGCTGATATTCTATATACTCGTATATAGTCATTCAGATAATTTATTAGCCGCTAGCACACACAGTACATGAGACCGGCAGAACCAGAAGAAAAAAAGGAAGTTAATAAGCAACATTGCTGCCATATACATGAGGAAACAATTATCTATGGCTACATAGTATATAAATATATTAAAGTTTTGTTTTTACCATCGAAAAATATGATTCGAATAACTATTACATTTAGGTTTTGTACTAAACATAATATGTCATAAAGCTTAATTTGTATTTTCAATGTAATGTACAGAGGAGCTGTTCCACCGGGAGCGCGATTCGACCCGTTCGCACCACCTGGCGTCGGTCCTATGCCAGGCCGCCGGCCGCCGCCTCCCGACGCCGATCATTTTCCGCCGCCCGGCTTCAACGATAATATGTTTATGTGATTTTGTGTAAAAAATATATAAATGTTGCTTAACATTTAACACCGCGAACGTATTCAAATATAAAATGCTGTGATTGAAAGTTAGCAATCATATTATGTGACCTTATATATATATATAATATATATATTCTAGTAACTGGTTCTTATAAATTTGTGCATGTGTAAAGGAAACTCATATCGTCGCTTAGCAAAAAACACCGCTTAAGTCATTTTGACTTACTTTACAGGTGAGTGAAAAAGTTGTATATTTTATTCAATTCAAGAGTTTCTAACCTCTTATTAGTAATAGGTACTCTATTTATTGATTAAAAATAATTTAATGGGCTTGTTATATCATTTTAATTGATATTCACGTTTCGTTTTGACTTAAGCGGTGTTGCGCAAAATTAAACTAGACTTAGGCGGCGTTATTTAAGTAAATACAAAGAAAATAAAGTAATTAAAAATCGATTGAAATTAAAGTTTATTTATTAATATTTTTGTAGTTTTTAATACAAAAATTACAGATTTAAATCTAATCAGTCTACTTTTAAGTATAATGAGTGCCTACCTAGGCAATCAAATTATCCAAATTATATTTTTATTCGGAATACGTTGCATGTCTTAACCCTTTAGCTTACACTCGATGGGGCTGTATACTGAGTAACACTCTATAATATAAGTGTGATCTCTAGGTATTTTTGGGTAATTGCTTTAATTTACCACGTTTTTATTAACTCGCTTTCGTGTGTCTGTTTGAGTCGAATTTAATAATTGATTTTAAACTAACCACCCGTTGAAGTGGAGACTTGAAATTTTGAACATAGCTCAGAATCGCATGACAATGTAATAACATGAAAAAAAAATTATACTTTTTAGTCCGTTTTAAAAAAAAAGATGAAAAAAATGATTTATTCCTCCACTGGAACGAGGCATTGATTGAGTTAGCGTTTCTATTCTTAACACAGCATCCATCTCAAAACAATATTACTGGCACCGAGTTCTCACTCAAAACCCTTAAAAATGATCACCTAAACATGACGCAAAAGCTGGAGCCTGCTGCTTTTCAACTCATCAAACCAATAGCACATCACTTCCTTGGTTGCTAGATTGTACATAATGAAATTGTGAACGCACAGCTTAGTATCGTATAAGATGGCACTAGCTTGCAGATATGGGGCTAATTTTACTGATTGAACATGTGTGATCACTTGCACCTGATTGCGTATCGCGTTTGGCAGCGTCTTTTCCTTTTATAACTCGATCCTTTTTTATTACGTTTAGCATATTTTTCATCAGTGATGTTTCCAGTTTTATGACTGCACCACAGAACACTATTGCTCTCTACCTGCACCAAATTTCATACGTGACGTTTGAACGTGTTTCGGGGATAAAATAGGCTCAAATTGTGACGTGTGTTTTTAGGATGAAATAAGCTCAAATTGAGCTTCATAAATATTTGATCGATATATGTAGTTTTCGGCCGACACATTGTCCATACTCGAACTCGCAATTGTCTTTGTACATGTGTCATTTTCAGGAATACTGGTTCTAAATATTCTCGTGATGTACTGCGCGGCAGAAATGTGACGGCATCTTGAGAAGACCAGCTAAGTTTTTCTCGACGTTCGTGTCCACAAGCTTTCTTAGGTGCACGTGAATAGCTTGTTGAATTGGCTGAGTCTGGAGGCGTTACAAAGTTACTTTTTTCAACCAATATCTGACAAAGCAATACTTAATTCCAAATGTATCCAAAAAGATTTTCTTACATACTTGGTAACGGTTATTATCAATCATAATAAGAAAAGCTTTGCTTTCAATTCGTCGTAACATGAGGACATACAAATGATCTTCGCTGTTCCCAATTTGTGGTCTTCCAGAAAGTTGTAAAGAGATGTTTTTGTTGCCCTTTTATTTACAGTATCACATATGAGCTTTTATTTCTTGCAAAACAAAGAAATACATGGATGCTGATTTCATGGACCAGGCGGGCTGAAATACGTTTTGTTTCTCCTATATCTCAAATAATGTTCGCATTTAATGCCTTTAAGTAGCAAAGAGAAATTTACCTGTGATTTAAAAATGTATCTCAGTTTGGAACATCACTCAGGATCACCACCTTAAATGACGTAGATTGCAAGAGAGCGACGGCGGTACTGGTCTTCAAAGTTGTCTCGGTCGCTTGCTGTAGCAATTGTTGTGAGTATTACAGTACTCTGACGACTACGACAACGACAACTCTTGAGAGTACTATCGTACTCTGCATAGGTTGGGTGATGTTTGTATCCTTTATGACTGTCTGAAAGGGTTTTATATGTATCGTATAAACAATAGCTCCATTTGAAGCAAGAAGCGCATGCATTGCAACTCGGATATTTTTTCAAAAGGTATCTTTACAAGTTAAAGGCAGAAGATGTAGAACATTCTGTAACCGCTGTAGTGAATTCTGATAGGTACCTGTTGGAGTTTAATGAAGTCTTCTGCAATTTTTCAAATACTGAAGCGTTGTTAATGTCTAGGTTGTCCAGATCAAAATTTTGATTGAAACCTAAAACTAAATAAAACTTATGCTACTATATTCTACTAACACGAATACTTATGACTTACATTATAACCGAAAATACCTTTTGTCTACTTCTTTTCTTTTCAGCCATAACGTCTGTTTACGGCTCAATATATTCAGTTCAGCATCTCGCAATTGTTGACATAGTTCATCGTCTGTATTCAGACCCCTCGACGACCCTAGATCTCCATCCATGTCTATTTTATGAGCGCTCAGCAAGAAAAACGTTAGTAACTCCGCCTGTAAGTAAATCTGCGTTCTACGCTATTACAATATCAATAGCAACACTATCTAAGTTGATGTTAACAAACTTATTCGATTTTAAATTCAATGATACGTATTAGAGTGCAATCAATTCACTTGCCTCTTAATCTTTTGAATCACACCTCCAACAAATATAGCGAAGAAAACGTTTAATTACCCGTTGAGAACACAGTATGGCGGCCTGATGATTTGAGCGATGCATTGGCCTTTGATTGATCAAACCTCTAGAATCTGATAGGTTAGTTCTACGCACAAATAGAAGCTCCATCCAAAGGCATTAAAATGTATCCGCCAATCGACTTGAGTGATGTTATATGCTAAGGGATGGTATTGATATAGGGTTGAAAGTTGGAACATATTTGTGTTTTATTGTAACCTAAAAAGTAAGCTTTTTTGGTCTGCGCTCAGAGCAACAGAATACTAGAGAGAGGACAAACTGCCGCGTATAGGCTGACCGCTATATGCCCAGCGGGCATACACTGCCGCCAGTTGCACCAGACAGGTACGTGAAACACTTCGGAAAGAATATTTCGTTTATTTCAAAATGCCGCAATTATTACATGCAAACATCGCAGTGAATCAATTAATTTCCACACTGATGGGATCACTTTTCACAGGTAAGTACAGAAAATACAATTTTGTTTAATAAAAGACATTATTAAACTGAGTATTCCGACATGTACCCTAAAACACATTTTTATTGTTATTATTGTTTTTGCTTTACATTGTGGCTTGCTTATTTTGAGAGCGCAGTATATACGCCGCAATGAATAATGCGCTATAATATAATTAGTAGGATGTTATGGATATGATATTTTGATATGGATACGGATACGGATATGGGAATAATATTATATCGGTTTCGGTTTCGGTTACGGATATAAAATTATTTCGGATTATCCGTTAGTTTCGGATCGGATAAGATTTTGAGGTATTTAAGTAAAATACAAATAAGTAGGTAATCATTTGGCTTTATATCTTGGTTATCATTTGGTATTACAATCAGTCATTTATTCAAGTAATTAACAATTTTATAAGAATAGTATACTAATTAATGTAGTTACTTACATATTTTTAAGTTATCTACTTAAAAATGCTATTACAAAATTATTATAATCAAAACAATGCTATTAGTTTTTTTTTCTATTATATTCTTCAATATATTTCTAGGAACTATTACAACGCATAAATCAGTCTTCTTAAGTCTTTGCATATTGAAGAATAAAACTAAAATCTGAACATAACATAACAAAATATTTACTTGTCTTTCACTTAATGATTTCTTTTAATAGTCGAAACTAAGCAAAGGTAAATTATACTTAACAAAAGCAATTTCGCAGCCTTATCACCAGAAAGTCGATTTAAGGGTCATAAATTAACCCAGCTGCACTGAAAAGCTGCTCACTTGGTACACTTCCAGGAGGTGGAGAAAGGTACTGTCTTACTAAATCACTTAAGCAATGGTACTTGGTATGCATTTTACCATAAAAGTGGATCTTCATTGAGTGTCAATCGTTTCTCCCTGTTGTATTCATTTAGTAATGTCTTTTAACAATAAATTGATTGTGCACATCATCACCACAATCTATGTTTTGCTCTTCCTCGTCACTTAAGCTTAATATTTCAGCTAGACAAGTTTGAACGTGTTTCGGGGATAAAATAGGCTCAAATTGTGACGTGTGTTTTTAGGATGAAATAAGCTCAAATTGAGCTTCATAAATATTTGATCGATATATGTAGTTTTCGGCCGACACATTGTCCATACTCGAACTCGCAATTGTCTTTGTACATGTGTCATTTTCAGGAATACTGGTTCTAAATATTCTCGTGATGTACTGCGCGGCAGAAATGTGACGGCATCTTGAGAAGACCAGCTAAGTTTTTCTCGACGTTCGTGTCCACAAGCTTTCTTAGGTGCACGTGAATAGCTTGTTGAATTGGCTGAGTCTGGAGGCGTTACAAAGTTACTTTTTTCAACCAATATCTGACAAAGCAATACTTAATTCCAAATGTATCCAAAATGATTTTCTTACATACTTGGTAACGGTTATTATCAATCATAATAAGAAAAGCTTTGCTTTCAATTCGTCGTAACATGAGGACATACAAATGATCTTCGCTGTTCCCAATTTGTGGTCTTCCAGAAAGTTGTAAAGAGATGTTTTTGTTGCCTTTTATTTACAGTATCACATATGAGCTTTTATTTCTTGCAAAACAAAGAAATACATGGATGCTGATTTCATGGACCAGGCGGGCTGAAATACGTTTTGTTTCTCCTATATCTCAAATAATGTTCGCATTTAATGCCTTTAAGTAGCAAAGAGAAATTTACCTGTGATTTAAAAATGTATCTCAGTTTGGAACATCACTCAGGATCACCACCTTAAATGACGTAGATTGCAAGAGAGCGACGGCGGTACTGGTCTCTTCAAAGTTGTCTCGGTCGCTTGCTGTAGCAATTGTTGTGAGTATTACAGTACTCTGACGACTACGACAACGACAACTCTTGAGAGTACTATCGTACTCTGCATAGGTTGGGTGATGTTTGTATCCTTTATGACTCTGTCTGAAAGGGTTTTTATATGTATCGTATAAACAATAGCTCCATTTGAAGCAAGTGAAGCGCATGCATTGCAACTCGGATATTTTTTCAAAAGGTATCTTTACAAGTTAAAGGCAGAAGATGTAGAACATTCTGTAACCGCTGTAGTGAATTCGATAGGTACCTGTTGGAGTTTAATGAAGTCTTCTGCAATTTTTTCAAATACTGAAGCGTTGTTAATGTCTAGGTTGTCCAGATCAAAATTTTGATTGAAACCTAAAACTAAATAAAACTTATGCTACTATATTCTACTAACACGAATACTTATGACTTACATTATAACCGAAAATACCTTACCTTGTCTACTTCTTTTCTTTTCAGCCATAACGTCTGTTTACGGCTCAATATATTCAGTTCAGCATCTCGCAATTGTTGACATAGTTCATCGTCTGTATTCAGACCCCTCGACGACCCTAGATCTCCATCCATGTCTATTTTATGAGCGCTCAGCAAGAAAAAACGTTAGTAACTCCGCCTAAGTCATAAATCTGCGTTCTTCGCTATTACAATATCAATAGCAACACTATCTAAGTTGATGTTAACAAACTTATTCGATTTTAAATTCAATGATACATATTAGAGTGCAATCAATTCACTTGCCTCTTAATCTTTTGAATCACACCTCCAACAAATATAGCGAAGAAAACGTTTAATTACCCGTTGAGAACACAGTATGGCGGCATGATGATTTGAGCGATGCATTGGCCTTTGATTGATCAAACCTCTAGAATCTGATAGGTTAGTTCTACGCACAAATAGAAGCTCCATCCAAAGGCATTAAAATGTATCCGCCAATCGACTTGAGTGATGTTATATGCTAAGGGATGGTATTGATATAGGGTTGAAAGTTGGAACATATTTGTGTTTTTATTGTAACCTAAAAAGTAAGCTCTTTTTTGGTTCGCGCTCAGAGCAACAGAATACTAGAGAGGACAAACTGCCGCGTATAGGCTGACCGCTATATGCCCAGCGGGCATACACTGCCGCCAGTTGCACCACACATCTGTAGTAAATGACAACTTTTCAAATTGCTTAAGTAATCCCAGCACCTTTAATTTAATTTTATTGTATATATCAGTACACAGCAAATTAGTAAAATACTGCCGACCTCTTAGATGATAGCGTGGTAATGCTGCCTGCATTAATCTTTGGAAGCCGACACCTTCCACAAAGTTAAATGACAAGTTTTGTAATGCAATCATTTCAGCTACTAATTTATCAATTTCTTTTTGCTTGACATTACTTTCATCCCAGGCGCCTTTATTTTTTAAAGAATCTGTTATTGACAGCTGTTTTTTACACTCTTGTAATGGTGTCAGCTGTTTCGTGGTATGTGGTATTTGTTGGATATCTTTTTCTAGTAACAAAAGTTCTTCGTACTTATCACCGTGTTTTGATTTAAGATGAAGTTTAAGCGAAGTAGTGCCACCTCCTTTTCGTGAAAAGGTTTTATCACACTGTTTACATTTTGCGGAATCTGCATTAACTTGATTAAAAAATGTCCAAATTAAACTAGACTTAGGTCGCATTTGGTCCAGATTAGGTAAACAATTTAATAACACAACACTTTTCTTTCACTTCGTCGAACTAAACTAATTACTCGTACCTAAATATAAAACTGACTGACGGGACTTATGTATGACTGCAACATAAATAATAAACAAACAATGCAAGAGTAAGAGACACGCGCCGCTAATGTAAAAAAGAAACCTGTTATAACAAGTCTCATTTAGACTCAGCCCCTACCCTTATCCGAAATTATCCGAAACTTTTATATCGGATTCGGTTACGGTTACGAATAGTTTTTTATTTCGGATATCCGATAGTTTCGGTTACGGTTACGGAGCTCCATAACATCCCTGATAATTAGCTTAACATTGAATCAAAACGTAGTAAAGTTGCAGGCCGCTGGCCACGCGGTGCTAGGTTAGTGATGGGCGCTTGTCGACTTTGGTCTATCGATCTATCGATTAAACGACTTGTGTGAATGTAAATATTGCATTATTGATTGCATGTAAACTAAATGTAATTTTAACGAGCTCTTCATAAAAAAGAATAAATTACTTATAACTTAAAAAACTAAGAAATAATTTTTTTTCAGCATTCAATATTTACAAAATATTGTATATCTTTTTAGGTTCCCAAGCAAACCAGAAGTTAAAGAGAAATGGATTCAAGCGACGGGTAGAGGACCTGTTTGGTGGCCGTTGAAAACGAGCACGATATGCTCTGTTCATTTTAAAGAAAATCAATTTCGACCTATGCCAAAAAGTCGCAGACTTTTGATGGTAACTGTCGAGCACTCGAAAAAGTGTCCCTCTTGACATGTTCATCTGCTGTAAAAAATATTAACTCCACTGTTGATGCTCGATCACGTACAGACACTGATGATTGTGATGACATAAATCTATTATATGAAATGGCAGTATTTGACGAAGAAGTCGACGTTTTAGTTCAAGATTTAACAGAATTCAGCGCACAAACCATAAGTTACATTGCAGGATTTGTGGTTCATGCATTAATAAAGACATTAAAATGTGAAACATGTATAAGCGCTTTACTTGCAGATGACACTGAAGACCCGCAAAATAAATTCATTAAACTGAAGGATAAAGGTGGCTTAATATATCCATCGACGGATATTGTTATAATTTGTAAGAATATGGAAGCGATCATTAAATCGACTGTTCTTACTATGAATAAAATCACGGTTTCGACAAAAGACGTAAAAGAAACACTGATGTCTAAAGCATTACCACGTTTCATCGGTATGAATTTATTTAAAAATTACGACTTCCATCAATATGAGCAGTCACCAATGGACAATCATCTTATTATGCTAATCAAAGCTGTTATGGAAAGATATATAAATATAAGGTTGCATTATCTTACTAAAAATGCTGTGCCCAAACTGTCCAAACGGCAAGTTTTAAATAAATATTTACATTTCACTGGACAGTGATTTACTGTAATATAATAAGCTTATGTCATTTGTTTTTATTTATTTAACTTTTCTGAACTCCTCAACCAAATATACTAACACAAATACCTAGTGTTAAATACGCTAATTTAATTAAGTTACAAGACATAACTTCATTCCAAATTCAAGTTGAGAAAGAGATTGTTATAAGTGAGTAAAACTATCGATATTCTTTATCGACCTTACACTGTCCCACCATTATTCAGCAGTTGCCGTTATGTGCATGCGTAGCGATATGATTCTCGCCTCGTGCGCATGTACACACACATGTAAATGTTTTGCGTGTGTCAAATAATAAGAGCGTAGGGATACAAATGTGCGTGGTTTAGATGTGTGCGTGATTCTTGTTTTAATATACTACTGCGTTGTGTGCGTTAGTTGAGCTTGCGACACTCGGACACGATACAAACTAGCGAATTGTCCGATCTCCCTTTCTGATATCTGTGGGTTCGCGTTTTTGACAGGAAGAAACAGTAAAGTTATTTTGTTATATGGTGATGTATTTTAGTGTCCCTATTTCGCGTTTGCGAAAATTAGAACACTTATGGTCTAATTCCAGTGTTTGTCTATTTGTAAAAACTTATGAGTTAAACAATACTAACTAGTATGATACACTATGTTACGGCCGGAGAATGCCCTAGCGGTGCGAGGCAAGGGGAACGCTGTCCGCGCGAACGCAGTGGTGGACACAACTAGACAGAACGATGCGAGCCATTGGCGGGGTGCAAGTTTAAGTTGAACGCACATTTGTCAGCACCGTACGCGCCGTACGGCCGCATTTTAGAATTCGTTGTATGAAATTATATGAAATCTCGCACATTACACCCGCACCGTACGCGTCGAATTTTATAAAATGCGGTAGGTATCCGAATATCGAAGGACGCATGCTGATGACGTCATATAACGCGTCACGTTTGGCGCGTGCTGATACTCAGTGTTGTCTAATGTTGCCAACTTAATGAATTTTCCACTAAAACTGGTGGTTTCGACTTTCGTTTCGAAATATATTTTTTACATCATTTCAGGCTTTCATATAATGACGCCACAAATATGGCAGCCACTTATGGTGCGTTTTAAAGTTACGTGATAATTTTTGAATTTTTATAACTTTTAATTCGTAATTAATTATACATCATTTGATTTTTTGTGTCGATTTATCAATATGAATACTTAATGATAAATTATTTAAATACAATAAAAATGATAGATAATTTTAATTCAAAAACCTAATTATACCTGATTACTTAATTATCAATAAAAAGACTTACCTCCAATATACAACAAGTCTTTTCTCTGGTTCAATTGGCCTTCTAAATCTTGAGTTTTCCATAGAAATATTGGTTTTAGTATATTATGTAGCAATTCTTGAAATTTGTTGTATGTTGAAATTTGTTGTTAAATGCAAATATTTCAAAAATCGTTCATCATAATCATCTAATAACTTTTTAAATAAAGTATAATATTCACCATACTACTGCCTTTTAAATTAATATTATGAATCCAGAATCTGCTTTTTCTTCGAATTTTATTTTTTTCTTCCTCTGCCAATAAGCAGGCTATTACAATATTTTTTTCCATAGCGATCCGAGCGATTCCGAGTGATCAGTGTCACTGTACCGTTTCACACCTGTGGTTGGAAAAAACTACAAAAGTTGTTGGCAATACCAAAGATTTGCGGACGGCGCGTACGTGCAAATGTGCGAGGGCATCAGTAAAATGCGGCGCGTACAGTGCTGACAAATGTGCGTTCAGCTTTAATCCACTACGATAGCACAGTCTAACTACGCGGCTAACAGCCGCTAGGGTTGTCCTGTCACGCAAAGAAATTTAAAATGGTTCACACTACATGTGCGGTAAAAATGGTGGGTCATCCTCATTTAAAAATAAGGAATTAGTTTCATCAGTTTCCACATTCACATTAATTTGTTTAAACGTGAAATAATATTATTACTTCCTGTTCTCACAACCCTAGCAATTTATTGTTTATGTCGGCTTTTTTCCGACAACATTAAACGCGATGACTGACTGTATGTTCTTCTTAGGATGTGACTATGACGATAGTTACGAGTTCATTAATATTATACGAAATAATTGTTATACTTATATAATAAATATTAAAAGAAGAATAACATCTTTAACACTATGTAAAATGATATGCATGTTAGACCATACATAATTATTTATCTCTGTGTTAGACTATTAATTTAAGGTCTTATAAAATATATCGTGTTTTGAGATCTAATATGCGTACATTCTGAATTCACATATTATATTTATAATATTTCACTTGAGGATTACATTAAAAACGGTATGTACCTACTTGCATAGGTACATTACGTAAATATTATATCATGGATTTCACAATATTAAACAACTAGGTACCTACCCTTAACGATCTCTAACCCCAAAGTAATTCATAAAAAAAGAAAGTTAAAAACTAAAAAACAACTATGACAAAATAACGTCCTTGAAAAGGTGGTTTTGACATTTCAATGGGCGTTTTACTTTAATACAAATGTAAATTCATATGTAGGTACTCATTTAGATTTCAAACTAGATATTTTTCAATGCGTTTATGAACTTAGAAAGAGCTTATGACAGATTGGACAAGGTTGATTTATGGAAAACTGGACTCGTTTGGGTTGTGCGCTGGCATTAAAATCTACAGAGACAGGATAGAGACTAGTTGCTTGTGCCAGGATCATATGGGCCTACTTGAACTGTTTTGGCGTTCATAAAGGTGTCAGACGGGTCCATAAAGGTGTAGTTTCCTCGTGAGTGTTTAATCTATTTGTGCCGGACGGGCGAAACTCGGGAGTAAATGTTGTCGAAGATACTCCGCGAGTCGCTCAGGTCCTACACCTATAGGTTCCGGTGGATACTTCTCCTGCCGTCTTTGTGGGTGCTGCTGGGATACTGTGGACTGACGTCTAATCAAAATGCACGAACTGTAGAATACAAATGACAAGGCAGTGGCCAGCGGTTCGACTGCTCAACTGTTCGGCGGAAATCTTCTGACTATTGGTTATCGACCACGGTTGTTGAATATGTTTGCTCAACTACGGTTGTTCTACATCGGTTGTTCACTATCGGTTGGTCACTATATTTTTCAGATGATTTCTTCAGTTGACTATTTCTTTAAATTGTTGGGTAGTAACTTACTACTACAAGTGCTATCTGCTTTTATTATCACTGTTTACTAGCTGCTATTATCAGCTACTACGTTGTACTATGCTACTACTATCACTTGTTACTAGCTGCTATTATCAGCTATAATGTTGTGCAACTAGCCATTACTATCACTTGTGTAGCTGCTATTATCAGCTACTATGTTGCTAGCTACTATTCACTATGTTCTATGTTCTGCTACTACTTGGTTCTGCTACTAGTAACTTCAGCTACTATAATGTTACTGGGGCCCGAGGCCATAAGGTAGACTGGAGCGTCACTTTAAAGTGAGCCGCTTGCCATTGTCCGTTTTGCCTCTTTATTGTATAACATTTTCACTATACAATTGTCTTAAATCATAATTTTTTTCTATACACGATTAATTCTTACGCTAATGTACTATACATTGTTAAATCGGTAATTTAGTTGTCTATTAGCACACCATAAAGGTTTCTTAATATATTAACAGTGTAAAAAGTTATTAACCAAAAGACCCCAAATTTTCACAATATTTGGGTACATTAATTCTTTAATTTTACTATAAGTAGGAAATAAGTTTCATCACGCTAAATATTCTTTTATTTCCTTAATCTATAAACCTTAATCTAATTAAATACCATGTTTACAATTCTTCTAGAGCATAAAAATTATTTCCATCATTTTCGGGATTAAATATTACGCAGTTAATTAATAATGCCTAGAATGTACTATAACGTGTCGCGCTCTGATTGGTCGACGTTTTGTTTGTACAAATAAGAGTTATTTTCTTAACTATTACCAAACGATGCTCTATACTATACCCGCGGTACTCTAATTGTGTTCCGCGGAACCCTAGGGTTCCGCGATACCCCTGTAGGGGTTCCGCAAGAATTTAGAAAAAAAATCCTCTCTCCGGTCACTGGTCGAACGTTTTGACTCCGCCCGCCGCGCGTATACTTTTGTTTATCAAAGGCTCGAGTATTTTTGAGAATGTTCGAGTTCGAGTCTAGGACTAAGTATAAAAGCGGCGATCGCGCGTCGCGCCTCGTCAGTCAGTTGACGATTAGCGTTCGGAGCGATAAGTTCCTACCTACCTACTTACAAGCTGGCTAGCGAATTGCGGAGTTTAAACGTGATATGAAACTAGTGTTCATTGTTCTACTGCCTGCTGTATTCTGATTGTATCAGTTTTGTACATTTCTTCTTTGGACTAAATCACTAAACTTTGTCTCATAAACGCAGTAACGATTGTGCATTATTTTGACCCCACCATCCTGACGTGTAACATTATTAATAAAGAAGAATGGAACGTTGGCTTAAAGGCGTTAAACGTGTTGCAACAACATCTTCTAATGACGCTGAATGTTCAAAAGCAGTACGCGCGGAGAATACAGCAATTACCGATCCAGACGATGATGCCACGATGTCAAGCTCCACGGTTTCAAAGATGAAAAAAAGGAAGTATGATGAATCATATATCAGTTTCGGATTTGTTGATTCCAACGGCTCACCTCTCTGCATGTTATGTAGTAAACTGCTTCCTAATAGTTCCATGGCACCTGCCAAATTGCGCAGACATTTAGAAACTGTACACCCCGAGTCTAAAGACAAGAATAAAGAATTTTTTGTTCGTAAAAAAGAACAGTTATTGGAAAGTCAAAAAAATATGATGCATGTAACACAAACTATCAATGAAAAGGCCACGGAGGCATCATATTTAGTTAGCTATCGCATTGCACAAGCAGGTGAAGCGCACACTATCGCTGAGAATTTAATAAAGCCATGTGTGTTAGACATGGCAAATGCAAAGCATCTTTCTACTGTACCGCTATCAAACGATACTGTTTCACGGCAAATCCATGATCTGGCAAGCTACGTCAAACAAGAACTATACTCAGCGGCACAATTAACCGCCCACCTTGATTTTTACGATTTTGGTTAAAAAAAAAATTGTGGCCTTGTGAATGTTATTTTATAACGTAGGTATATTGAAGTAAAATGAAAGATAATATTGTTTTTAATTATTACGTTTATTTATAAAAAAGTCTGAAAAACACTGACCGTAAATTAACAAATGTGATGAAATGGCTTAAAATAAAAATCTGCTGAATAAATGAATTCTAATAGTGCGTATTTCCACCTCTAGCCCTCATGACTTCCATCAAACGGTTTGGCATGCTGTCGATGACATCTTTGATCTGTTGTTGTGGAATGTTCTGCCACTCCTCAATCACGGATTGTTTAAATTCATCTATGGTGGTTGGAGCTGGTATGCGGCTTCGAACACGTCTTTTTAAATTGTCCCATATGTGTTCAATAGGATTTAAATCTGGGCTCCGGGATAGCCATGTTAATTTTCGAATGCCGACGGTATCCAGGTACGCGGTAACAACTCTAGCAACGTGGGGCGAGCGTTGTCCTGCATTAATAAAAATCTTCGCCAATAAATGGAGCAAATGGCATTACATGAGGTTCCAATACTTCTGTTACATACCTCTGAGCATTTATTCCACCTCTTTCGAAGATAACCAAGTCGGTGCGTGCTTCGTAAGTAATGCCGCCCCATATCATGATAGAGCCACCTTGGTAACCTACTGTTTCCACAACAGTACATGGTGCAAACCTTTCATTCTTGCGTCTGTATACACGCTGGCGACCGTCAGGACCGTGCAAGCATATTCTTGTCTCGTCCGTAAACATAACATTCTTCCATTGTTCCATATTCCATTCGGCGTGCTCTCGGAAAACGAAGTCTTTCTCTCCGGTGGCCTACGAGCAATTGTGGCACTCGAGATGGTCGAAAAGCTCCAAGGGCATTCTCTCCTAGTCTTCTTCTCACTGTTCTTTCACTCACTTGAACATTGCGAACCTCACGAAGTTGGTTTCGTGCCTCAACAGTTGTATTGAACCGATTTCTTAGAACATTGGTCACAAGAAATCGGTCGTCACGAGCGGAGGTGCATCTTTTCGGCCCTGTCGTGGTCTTCGCTCATAAGAGCCAGTTTCCCGAAACCGTTTCACTGCATCCCTTAAGGTGGTACGTGCGACACCAAGCTTCCGCGTCACGTAACACTGACTAAACCCTTCGTCGATAAGAGCGACGGCTCTCGCCACTGAATTAGCATCAAATGGCATGTTTGTGATGTCCAAACACTAGCTTTAAGTTACGAAACCAAAACAAACTCAAATTGTTTACTTTTAATGCCACTGAAGCAATTTAAGCAGTATGGCAACGATAACGATAATGAGACGAAGTTCGATATTTGTCCTATTCACAACTTATGCGTAAAAACAAAGTTAAGTGGGTAGCTTGTAATTTTTCGTCACTACATTTCTTTCACACTTGACTTATTTATGCCCAATAACACAACTGCGATAACATCAAAATTTGCCACTTTAAAAGGGTGGGCGGTTAATTGTGCCGCTAAGTGTAGTTGCACGTCTACAAAAACATGATTCGCCTTGCAAATGGATGAGTCAACTGACGTCACTGGTCTGGCTATCTTGCTGGTTATCGTGAGATATCCATATGAACGTTCTTTTGAAGAAGACATGCTTATGTGTTCACCGCTGCCCACAAACACTACCGGGGAAGAAATTTTTAATAAAATAAACATATTTTTTAAAGAAAATAATCTTAGTTGGAACGATTGCATTGACATTTGTACAGATGGGCCAAGGCGATGACAGGTAAAACAGCAGGAGAAGTATCACGAATAAAAAGTAAAACGCCTAATTGTAGTTCCAGCCATTGTATTCTGCATAGACAAGCAAATGCCGTCAAATCTAAAATTAGTTATGGATGAAGCGGTAAAAATAATGAATTTTATCAAATCACGACCACTACAACTTTTAACAACACTGAAAAAACTACAAACTTTAACAACACTGAATACAACAATGTGCTTCTGCGTATACACTAATGAATACTGACAACGAAAACAAAATAAAATGACGTACAATACAGTCGAGGGATTCCCCGTAAAACATACACGAAAAAGGTTGCCAACGTGGGAGATTTTAACACCCTAGTTTTTTTTATATAAATAAAAAGAACAATGTTACGTAACGCGTTGTCCGAACCCCTCTCCCGCCCCTGTAACGCATCGTAACGTTTTACAAGACCCCTTCCCCCCAAATTGCGTTACGTAATACTTGAACGCCATTTTTGCTTCTCACCGGCAACTTATGACTTAAGTTGTGATAGTTAATACATTTTAAATGGAAAACATAGGTGTAACTTTATGAAATTTGGTAAATCAGTTGTTGAAAACATATAATTGCTGCCACCGTTAATGGTTTTAATTAATTCTGATTAATATTTATTTGAACAATACCTTATCTACTGGACTCAAAAATTAACGATTGTCGAGATTTAAGCGCGAAACAATGTCACCGAGTTAACGAAGGTAAGTGTGATTTTTTTTAATTCTTATATTAATACATAGTTGTAATTATTATGACTAATATGGTAATTTAGGTTTAAAAAATATATTTAATTGTGATATAAAAGTAGTGGCCGTTTTCATGCTTTTTTTTAAATATTTGTTAATTTTTATCACATTTGTTCGTTTTTTTTTATCACGAAATTAAGTGAGTTATTATGTTATTTCAGACGCCATGGAGGATAATAAAAGTTCAAAAAAAAAAAAGAATAGAAAATATAATGAAACAATGTTAAAATCAGCCATTGAAAGTGTTTTACAATCAAAATTAACTTAGTACGCAGGCATAGTAAATAATATTATTTACTATGCCTGCTCACATAGGCCACATTTTGCAACCACTGGATGTTGGAGTTTTTCGATCACTTAAAGCGGCATGGAGAGCAGAGTTGCAAAATTATAAAGTAAACTATCCCACCTCTATACCTACAAGATTTGATTTTCACAAATTTCTGACACCAGTTCATGAAAAATGTTTTACGCCTACCAATACACGAGCAGGATTTAGAAAAGCTGGAATATATCCAATAAATAAAAGTGCTGTATGTTCAGAAGCTATTGCACCTTCAACATTATCAGATCAAACTCCTACAACACAGTTGTCTATGGAAGAAATAATTATTGGTCAAGACTACGATGTCGATATTCCTCAAGCCGAAATAATAAAAACAAATTATGATCACCTTAGTGAAGGAGAAATCAAAGAGAAAGACGCTAGTGATCCTTCAATCCCAAGCATTAGTTCTATTGCCGAGACTCAAATACAAAATAGTGCTCCTCCTGAAACTTTGAAAATGGAATGCGAGTTTGAACAAGTTTCGAACTCAATTTAAAATATAAATACTGTAACAAAGAGTATAACAATTGACGATGTACCTGTCCCCCTACCTGTCCCCCAAAATAAAAAGAAAATTGAAATACACGACATATTAATATTACCAAAATGGAAACCTAATATGAAAGCACGACAAAAGAGAACTGTTTCCAAAGCTCAGTGCTTAACACCGTTCGCCACTAAATCATCTACAAACGATCTTTAAGACATGTCCGCCAAACAAGTTTTGAAAAAGAAGATCAAAAAATGAAAGATCGGCACCCCACAACCAAATAATAAACCAAACTCAAGAAAACAAGCAAAAGAAAACGTCAAGTAAACTTCTCAACCATTAAATAGATTAAAATCTTCAATCTCGGATGATGATTGGGTTTGCCGATCTTGCAAAGGGCTGTACTCACAAGATATAAAGTTACAAAATGGAGCCGACTGGATTACATGTACTTTCTGTAATAATCCTTATCATATCCATTGCCAAAGTCAAATTATAGGTGATAACCAAGAAGTTTTATGTGTGATAGTTGCAGCATTGACGAATCTAGCGGTGAAGTGTAAAATAACATGAAAAATAATAACAGTAATAATATATTAAAAAATTCATTGTATTCTTACATAAACTTTTTATTATAAATAAAAACTGGTACAAATGTATTCCTTGTTTCTTATCTTATAGTTGATTAGTGAAATAATATATAATTGGATTAAATTTGGTGAATTGTGTGATGCTTAAAAATAAATACTCACCTAATTCTGTTATATCCCAATTGGAGTAGTACCATCACCGAATTGAAAGTGATTGTCACCGAATTACACAAATCATCGTGCTATGAATAAAGTTCATTTACTGTAAGTTTATTATTTGAAAAATATGATTACTATTGCTCATATGGCAAACAAAAGTCTGGTTGATACTCTTACATAAAATAAAACATTTTTATTAAGTTTCACCCGATTTTTTTTGCAATATTCTGTTTTGTCACAGAATAAGATGAGTTATTGCACCTTAAATATTGTTTTTAATCACTATGTTTTTAAACACTTTTGCCGTCGCGAACATCTCTCCCGCCATGCAGCGTCGCGACGATCTTCTTTCAGCGGCGCTGCATCCATTTCGATGAGCGACGTTGCATCTACTTCGGCAGCGACACGTGTTTCCTGGTTGGCCTTTTAATTAGGCCGTTTGCGGTGCGTACCTCCACAGTACGGATCTGACCGTCCGCGCCAGGGTGTACAGCTTCCACCATTCCTTGTGGCCAGGTGTTACGAGGTAACTGGCCGTCGGCTATTAGGACTGGATCGCCCACCTGGAGATTGGGGCCTCGTCGATGAGGCTCCCGCCGGTTTAGAAATTTCCGGCAGGTATTCCCGGCAAACTCACCAGGCCCAAAGTAGTTCAGACCGGTGAAAGTGAACGGTCTCTGGTGATGAGCGAGACGTGCGCTGGGAAGATCACCGGTGGCTGGCGCTGATGGTTGCGCTTTTCTAATGCGACACTTTACGCATTGGCTCACTATCTTTTTCGTGGTGGGTCGAAGTCGGATCACCCAGTAGTGCTGTCGAACCTCGTTAACGGTAGGTTCGGTTCCGCAATGATGCAGGCTACGATGCGTCCACTCGATGTAAAGTTGAGTGATGTGATGATCGCCGTCCAATATAGGTGGCCCCTTCATGTCTTCTGTGACTCCCTTCACGGCAGCTATGCGACTTTGTAAAGCGATGATCCCGTCTTTCAATTCTATTTGGAGCGGTCGTAGGCGGCTGTCATGGGCGACCTTTTTATCCTTACCGAGATCGGCTATCTCTTGTTTGAAGGAGTCTTCTTGGATGACACGTATTAGGAGCTTTTCGGCCTCTCTGATGAATTCGGCCTTGTGTGTGATGTATTTTTTGACATCTGTACTTTTCACTCGACTGGGGGGTTGCGCGAGGTGTCGCGGATTATTTATCGATTTCCTCCAGTCGGGATCTTGTTCTTTATTTCTTGTAGTCCTCTTGTAGAAGGTTCTATATGTGGTTTTGCGGCAGAGTGTTATAAATCGTAGCACTCTGGCCGTAGTTCGCAATAAGCGTTCCCATCTAGAAAACTTTACTGGATCGGGGACTGCTTCTCGGAGTTGCGGAGCACGACGCGATTCTGTGATGGTCAATGATCTTTCCTCACCGGTAGGTTCGGATGACACGGGTCTTTCGGTCGGCCATGCTGACGGTTCTTTACAGAAACGATGGGCCGTTGTACCACTCGTGATTTGAGTTGAAGTTCGGTGGTACGTCCCTCGTGGCGATGTCAGCTATGTTTAATTTGGTAGGTACCCAGCGCCAGTCTTCCACTTTACTGTGTTCCTCGATTGCTGCTATGCGGTGGGCGACGAAAGGTTTGTAAGTTCTGGAGCCCTTTTTTATCATGTGAGGATTGATGGATGTTTCATATTCAACCAAGTACGTTATTTATAGGGAGCATCCCGACCTTTTTAAGTACAGTTGTACCTTTTTAAGTACAATAAACTTCTCAATCAGTAGATGTAATGAGATCTTCATCATCAACATATAAAAAATCTTCTGCTGAACATAGACCTCCCCCAAAGTTTGCTTGCCTGGAAGAGGGAGGAGGATGTTTCCTAATGAGGCCACGCTCGGCAGGTGGGTTAGCAACCTCAGATTTTTATTTTAAAATTGTATTAGGAAGACGCTGCTTGACCCATATCCTTGTTTTTTTTTCACCCTCTGTGAATATAACGACACCCACGGGACGATATCGGGTAGTGGATATTCTTACACCGCTACTACACGGCTTGGATGATATAAGATATTCATTTGTTATTATTAATTGTTTTGCTGTCAGTCCAATAAGTGATGGCTTCGGGATGACGGCGGCGGCTACGCGACCTCCCATCACGGCTGCTTGTAATTCAAGGCGAGGTATAGACGTCACTTTGAGCGGAGCTACCTTCGCCTTGGCCATGATGAGGCTCACGTGTATTGTCCCATCGGGTGTCGTTGACCTCCAGTTGACTGCCGTTGCGTAGGCGCTCTCACTGGCATCGGTGAACACGTGGACTTGGAGTGTACGTGCGTTGCTGAATCCTGGGTAGCATTTTGGGATGCTCACTGACTTGAGTCGTTCCAAGTGTTGGATCCATGTGGACCGCTGGTTAGTCAGGTCTTCGTCCAACTCCTGGTCCCAGTCGGTTTCTCGTCTCCATGCTTCTTGCAGTAGCTGCTTCGCTCGAATTGTAACTGGGGAGCCGAGGCCGAGCGGGTCATACAGCGACATTACTATTTTGAGTGCTTCGCTTTTGGTCGGTGTCTTATGCAGCAAATCGATTGGAAGTCGTGCGAGCTTGAGGTTGAAGCTCTACTGATCGGTACTTGGTTTCCAGATCAATCCGAGTATATTCTCCTCGGTTCCCTTGTTGCCCAGGTTTACTCACTCAGTTGGATCGCGGTCAGGTTCTAATTCTTTGATAACTTCTGGTGCGTTTTAAATCCATTTTCTTAAGTTGAAGTGCGCCTTTTTGTGTATGTCGCGTACTTCCTTTGATATTCGCGTTGCCTCTTCCAGGGACTGGAAACTGTCGAGATAGTCGTCCATATAGTGGTTTTGGACGATGGCTTCTACGGCTTCTGGATACTCGTCTATATGTTTCTTAGCTTTCCAGTTCTTGGCGAATATGGCTGTGCAGGTTGAACTAGCTGCACCGAAGATAAGGAGATCTGTGCGAGTTCCAGTTTGATCTTCAATAGTTCTTCACGAGCCTTCAAAATTCTTCTATTGGGCCGAATAGTCTTATTTGACTTCATACTGTTAGTGGTGTGGCCCCTCGGTGGTTCTTCGGCGCGGGTGTCTTTCCGGGCTGTTGACGACGATGCACGGCGAATATCCTCGTTGCCTCCTAACTGTTCCCTTTGCTTCATAGGCCAGGTTGTAGTGGCCGGCGCGGGCAGGGGTACCCCCCCTCCCTCGGGAGGGTAACATGGCGTCTCAGCCTCCTCTATTGTCGACGGCGATCGTGGCGGCATCTGGCGGTGTATGGCGGCGGCATTGTCCGATGAAATTCCTTCTAGATCGACGTTCCACGTCTTGGCTCCCCTTCCATGCGAGCGAGTGATCGGCATCTTGATTCGGCGAATCCAGCGGCTTCTATACGGCAGCGACTATGTATCCGGTTTCGAAGGAGCAGCGGATTTATCTGGTTTCGAAGGACCAACAGATTTATCCGGCTCGAAGGACCAGCGAATGTACCGGAGGGGCGAAACTCGGGAGTAAATGTTGTCGAAGAGCGAGTCGCTCACGTCCTACACCTACAGGTTCCGGTGGATACTTCTACTGCCGTCTTTGTGGGTGCTGCTGGGATACTGTGGACTGACGTCCAATCAAAATGCACGAACTGTAGAATACAAATAGCAAGGCAGTGGCCAGCGGTTCGATTGCTCAACTGTTCGGCGGAAATCTTCTGACTGTTGATTATCGACCACGGTTGTTGAATATGGTTGCTCAACTACGGTTGTTTTATGTCGGTTGTTCACTATCGGTTGGTCACTATATTTTTCAGATGATTTCTTCAGTTGACTATTTCTTTATATTGTTGGGTAGTAACTTACTACTACTAGTGCTATCTGCTTTTATTATCACTGTTTACTAGCTGCTATTATCAGCTACTATGTTGTACAACTAGCTATTACTATCACTTGTGTAGCTGCTATTATCAGCTACTATGTTGCTAGCTACTATTCACTATGTTCTATGTTCTGCTACTAGTAACTTCAGCTACTACAATGTTACTGGGGCCCGAGGCCATAAGGTAGACTGGAGCGTCACTTTAAAGTGAACCGCTTGCCATTGTCCGTTTTGCCTCTTTATTGTATAACATTTTCACTATACAATTGTCTTAAATCATAATTTTTTTCTATACACGATTAATTCTTACGCTAATGTACTATACATTGTTAAATCGGTAATTTAGTTGTCTATTAGCACACCGTAAAGGTTTCTTAATATATGTATTAACAGTGTAAAAAGTTATTAACCAAAAGCCCCCAAATTTTCACAATATTTGGGTACATTAATTCTTTAATTTTACTATAAGTAGGAAATAAGTTTCATCATGCTAAATATTCTTTTATTACCTTAATCTATAAACCTTAATCTAATTCAATACCATGTTTACAATTATTCTAGAGCATAAAAATTATTTCCATCATTTTCGGGATTAAATACTACGCAGTTAATTAATAATGCCTAGAATGTACTATAACGTGTCGCGCTCTGATTGGTCGACGTTTTGTTTGTACAAATAAGAGTTATTTTCTTAACTATTACCAAACGATGCTCTATACTATACCCGCGGTACTCTAATTGTGTTCCGCGGAACCCTAGGGTTCCGCGATACCCCTGTAGGGGTTCCGCAAGAATTTAGAAAAAAAATCCTCTCTCTGGTCACTGGTCGAACGTTTTGACTCCGCCCGCCGCGCGTATACTTGTGAGCGCGCAGTCCCTTTGATAAAAGCCGCCTCTGAATTAGACGCTATAGCTGTGAACAAGCGACTTTCGGCTCTATCTTCAAAAATATAAAGTTCAGATTGTTTACAACGCATTTTTTTGTATATCTATTTTTATTTCCGCTTTTTGTTTATCAAAGGCACCGACTCGAGTATTTTTGAGAATGTTCGAGTTCGAGTCTAGGACTAAGTATAAAAGCGGCGATCGCGCGTCGCGCCTCGTCAGTCAGTTGACGATTAGCGTTCGGAGCGATAAGTTCCTACCTACCTACTTACAAGCTGGCTAGCGAATTGCGGAGTTTAAACGTGATATGAAACTAGTGTTCATTGTTCTACTGCCTGCTGTATTCTGATTGTATCAGTTTTGTACATTTCTTCTTTGGACTAAATCACTAAACTTTGTCTCATAAACGCAGTAACGATTGTGCATTATTTTGACCCCACCATCCTGACGTGTAACATTATTAATAAAGAAGAATGGAACGTTGGCTTAAAGGTGTTAAACGTGTTGCAACAACATCCTCTAATGACGCTGAATGTTCAGAAGCAGTACGCGCGGAGAATACAGCAATTACCGATCCAGACGATGATGCCACGATGTCAAGCTCCACGGTTTAAAAGATGAAAAAAAGGAAGTATGAAAATGTTATACAATAAAGAGGCTTTATTGTATAACATTTTCACTATACAATTGTCTTAAATCATAATTTTTTTCTATACACGATTAATTCTTACGCTAATGTACTATACATTGTTAAATCGGTAATTTAGTTGTCTATTAGCACACCGTAAAGGTTTCTTAATATATGTATTAACAGTGTAAAAAGTTATTAACCAAAAGCCCCCAAATTTTCACAATATTTGGGTACATTAATTCTTTAATTTTACTATAAGTAGGAAATAAGTTTCATCATGCTAAATATTCTTTTATTACCTTAATCTATAAACCTTAATCTAATTCAATACCATGTTTACAATTATTCTAGAGCATAAAAATTATTTCCATCATTTTCGGGATTAAATACTACGCAGTTAATTAATAATGCCTAGAATGTACTATAACGTGTCGCGCTCTGATCGTTCGACTTTTTGTTTGTACAAATAAGAGTTATTTTCTTAACTATTACGAAACGATTCTCTATACTATAATACTAAGGCTGTAAACATGTTGTAAAATTACACTATAGCACTTTTAATATTGTTTTTTAATCACTATCTTTTAAACACTTTTTGCCGTCGCGAACACTATTTATTGACAGTTGTTTGGAAACTAAAAGGTGATGAATGGGTGAAAAAACCATCAAATGCCTTTTTTACGCCGACAATCGAGTCATATATGCGTCGTCGACGGCCAAATTGCAATTGATGGTTACATTATTGAACAGATCATTTAAAGAAAGGGTAATGAAAGTTTACGCAAGTAAGACAAAAGTGATGGATACTAAAAGAAAAGAAAATAAATAATATGTGAAATAAGAACAGAAGGGGAGTTTATGTTGCAGTAGCGAATGGCAGAGTCGGCAAGGGACGCTCTAGACGGAAGTTTGTCGACAAAATTTGCAATAATATTGAAGATAGACCAAATTAAGAGTACCCTTAACCAACGAGCATACATCTTTAGGTATATGGATGTGAAGGAAGCGAGCGAGGTGTGTCTGGAATCTGGATCGTGCCAAATGGAAGTCGTAGTCTCTGCCTACCCTCTTCTTCACTTTAATACTTTATTCCTCAACACAGATTACTAAGAGGATACTACGCATTTCCTCAAAGAGTTGTTGCGTAGGTACCTGAACCACATGAGTAAATAAACGGAACAGAGATAAAGCTTCAAACAACCGCGCGAATCGGTTGCAATACTACAAGCTCGCGGGGCATGTGTGCGTGACCACTTGCCGCTTGTCGTGTACGCGGTGAGACTGGAAAAAACCGGTTACGCTGGCACTCCTGGTACAGCCAGTGGACAACAATCTCAGGGTCAGTGCGACGCACTTTGTTTTGTTAATTGCAAGTTTGAATATTTTAATGTAAAAATGTGGTATTATTAATAATGGTTATTTATTGTACTGTGTGTATGAATAATACTAGATAGAAAAAATAAAAAAATATCATACTTTAACTGTCCCAAGGAGTACAATAGGTAAGTAAATATTTGATTATTACTTTTTCAAGTAAGTACCTTTATTTCATTGTATGATCCTTTTTTTTAATAAAAAGAGAGTACTACACGGTGTGTTTTACCTTTTTATTGTTATTACAAGCTTTTAATAAAGATTTGTAGGTATGTGTGTGTCATTGAGTTGAAATTTTGTATACAGTAACTTCAGTGACAATGCAATAATATGATAGATATAACCCGATGCTGCAGCCAGGATTGTTTCCTGACTAGGAAACTCTTCAACGGGTAGTAGCAGGGTCAGGAAATTTTGTATGTTAGTTTGATTTATACGTTAAGAGATCTGAACAACCTATAAATATGGGCAAAGATTCTCTATTCAGCTATTACAAGGATTTTAATGATGGTAACGTACAATTGGGTTTTTTAACCCTTAACTTGGCAAACTTTATGATGTCATTATTTTTATATTTCTGTCATATATTTGGGTTGATAGGTGCTAAATAGACAACTGTAAAATAAATAAAAAATCTGCCATATTTAGTTTTGTTTTTATACCATGTGTCTAATAATGCACACTACCAAGTAGCTAGAAATTCATCTTTGAAAATCCATGTGCACTATAGGATACATTGCTGGGTATGTAGTAAATATATTTTTGTTTTATAGAATAATTTATGTATTTACTGTTTTAAACATATAATATCTATATCAAAATATTTAAATTTAAACATAAAAAGACACATGAAAATAAAAAATGCAAGTGACTACAACTGGTAAGTTGGTCATAAGTATTACCAAATTACTATTTTGGATAATTACATTATTTCTGGTGGTAATTATAAAAACAGTTACGATCTTTAACTAAACAAAGCCTCACTTGACATTTATTACATATAGATTTAGTTTGACCCTTAACACAAAGCTTACATCGCCCTTTGGATGTAAAAGATGGCATGCGACCCACTTGATCGTAACGCATGTCCATCTGATTTTCAGGAGTTACGAATTTTTTTACCTCTGTTTTCGTACTATGAACAACTCGGTCCACAATAGTGAGACTGTCAGCTATCGTGCATCTGAATTCCTTGAGCTTCATAGGTTTTGGACATTAAGTTTCACGTCGATACAGGAGCCAAGCGTTGTTGATACAAATGTCAAGCATTAGTGAGAATAGAGGTATGTACAATCTATGCGCTGTCATTTCCGTGCGATAAAACGCAATCAGCATGTCTGCAAGGTCCACACCTCCCATATGGGCATTGTATTGCCGAACTATGTTTGGACAGGGCACTGGCTCTTTGCGCTTCTTATCTTTATTGTACCTCAATACATGGTCAACTGGATGAGCATCAACATAAGAACTAGCCACATTTACTGTGGCTAGTTTACATTTATTATCAAACCATTTGACCACAGCTACTTTTCTTTCATTAGAAGTAATTTGCGAAAAGGCTCCGCGGCCTCGTTTTTTAAAAAAATTATCACAAGGAAGCTTTTTGTCTCCTCCACGCAAACGATTTGGTCTCACTGTTCCCAAGGAAAATATCCCGTACTCATTTCTCAGGTGATATACTAATTTGATAGAGGTAAAAAAATTATCAAAATAAATCACTTTACAAGCAGGCTGTTTGATTGTCTTGCTCAAGGCTATGACAACTTTAGTTCCCAATCCCATACTGTTTTCTTCTTCATTAAATTGATGAAATCGGAAAGTGTCTTCTCCCCCACAAAGCAAAAAATCATACACCATTCCAGATATTCCTGCTCTAACGAATATTTTAAAACCCCATTTTCGAGGCTTATTTTTGATGTACTGTTTGCGGGTACCAGATCTCGTACCTTTATACGGCACCATCATTTCGTCCACACTGAACCGGTCTTCCTCTTCAATATTTGTGCAATTTTAGCGATTTTTTTCTAACAAAGGTCTTATTTTGTAATAACGATCCCCATCATCACCTAAAGCGTCCACAAAATGCAAATATTGTCGAATCAGTTGAAATCTTTTCAGTGTCTTGATATCTACTATTTTGCTGTATCTGAGAGCTTTAGACCAATAATCCGTATAAGCTGGCAAACGTACGATACCCATGAGGATATTAATAGCAATAAAATCCTTTACTTCATCCAAAGTCAAATTCATGGGCGTGCCCTTTATTTGCATATGATATAAATTACTTTCTGGAACTATCAATTCAAATATATCCTCTGAAAAAAAATAGTTTGACGTATTCCAACGGTGATTTTGTTTCAGAAGGCTTATTGAATATTTTATCACTGATTTCAGCAGTGTATTTATATCTTGCAGTTGTCCACTTAACTTCAAGCTTTTCTTCTTAACTACAGTCTTTTTGACTAAGCAAACTCTTTTGCTGGATCGAGTAGCATTTGATGGTGATGGTACGGATAATATATGTGTAGAGCCATTGGCTATTGAAGAGATCGGTGAAGATGTTGATGGGACTATTACATTGGTTGGAGAAGCAGCAACACTGGACGTAGACAAATTACTCAACAAACTCACGTGCCTCGTAACATCCGTCGTATTTTCGGCTGGGACTAATACCTCCCTGTAGTCGTCATCGCTTTCCGACAATACGTGCAGATTTTCGAATAATGATGGCAACGAAGGTGGTATCGAGCTCTCATCGTTGTCAGAAGCATGTCCAGTTATTTCACCATTCGATGAGACGCTGCTATCAATATCCAATCTTACTCCTGATTTTGGGACCATCGCCAATATTCTTTGAGCCCTCGTACCGGTCTAAAAAGTAAACAAACAATTATACACAGATAAATAAATACAATTTCAATAACGTTTCGTACTTGGTAATGTATCTGAAAATGCACACAGTAAAATGTACACTCTAGTGTTGTAAGTTTGGCAATGTGTCCTATAATGCACACTCCAAAAGTCAGGTCATAGTACAGGATCTTGGCGATGTGCATTTGTAGATACATGAACATTGACAGTAACATTTTAGATAGAAAATATTTTTCTTCGATCAAAATCTTTTGCATAACCAAATATACATTCAATTACATAATTATATGGGTAGTGAGTATTCTTACCCGTGTAGTGGCGGGTAAGAATACTCACTACCCCATATCTTCCCGTGGGTGTCGTAAGAGGCGACAGAGGGAAACTGAGGCAGAGAATTGGCAGCAGCATCTTTCTGATTACAGCAAAACAACAATAAAACAACTGCGGTTGCCAACCCGCTTGCCAAGCGTGGCAACTATGGCAATATACCCCCCATGATAATGATAACGAAGAGACGGCCCCCAGTCTCCGGCGGCCCCACTATTCCTGGCTACGGTGGCGACCATGGTAATGGCGGGGCAGAGGGAGCTAAGAATCTCCGGTGGAGGTTCGGTTGCCACCTACGACGACTCGACCTGGCAACTTATAACGCACGCACCCTGAGGACTGACGAAAAGATCCTGGAGCTGGAAGAAGAGATAGACAAGTTGCGCTGGAATATTATAGGATTATCCGAGGTCCGAAGAGAGGGGGAGGACACGGTAATCCATGAATCCGGCAACTTGTTCTATCACCGGGAGGGTGACCATCTGTCCCAAGGAGGGGTCGGATTTATCGTCCACAAGTCTCTTGTTAACAACGTTGTAAAGATTGGGAGGGTGTCGACGAGGGTTGCGTACCTTATACTCAGAATCACCAAACGGCATTCGCTGAAGGTCATACAGGTTTACGCACCAACCTCGGCACACCCCAATGAGGAGGTGGAGGAAATATAAGAGGATATCTCTAGAGCCATGCATTCTTCCAAAACCCACTATACGGTGTTAATGGGAGACTTCAACGCAAAACTAGGCACAAGAGAGAACGGTGAGCTGAAAGTAGGGAAATTCGGAATAGGGCAACGGAACCCAAGGGGCCAGCAGCTGGCCGACTTCATGGAGAAAGAGGGACAGGAAGTGGACCTGATCGAGGCCCGACGGTTCGACAAAAAATGAGATTGACTTCATTATGACGACCAGACGACAACTGCTCAGTGATGTCTCAGTGATCGCGAGGGTGAAAACCGGCAGCGATCACCGAATGGTGACAGGCACACCAACCCAAACATTAAGTTGGAGAGGTCACGTCTAATGAAGTCAACGCTCCGTCCCCCTCGTGCTCTAATCCAAAGTCCCAAAACCTTTCAGCTCGTTTTCAGTGCCTAGAAGATTGCAATGCAGCGGACGATATGAATGACAAGCTCGTGGAAACTGTCCATACGGTCGGAGCTAAGTTTTGCAAGACCCGCCGCAGAAGAACACAAAAACTCTCCAATCACACTCTTAATCTCATGGCTGTTAGACGGGATATGAAGCTGCAGTCTTCAGTAGATTTGACAGCATACAGGCAACTGAACAGACAGATCTCCAAATGCATGCGGCGAGAATTACGCAACTTTAATACTGCTCGTATTGAAGAAGCGATCGAGCGGAACCAGGGCTCCAAAGTCTTTGCTAGAGATCTGTCTGCCAGAAAGAGCCAACTGTCGAAGCTGAAGACCCAGTGTGGCAGCGTCGTTTCCGGAACACCTGAGATTTTAAGTTAGATTGAAAGGTTCTATAGGCAGCTGTACACATCATTGTTGGAGCCACACGCAAGTAAGAGTAACGATCCAAGAGCGAGTCTTTTCCGACACTATTCCGATGATATCCCGGACGTCAGTCTGAGCGAGATTAGAATGGCTATACAGCACCTTAAAAACGGCAAGGCCCCAGGCGAGGATGGTATTACAGCAGAGCTTCTGATAGCGGGTGGAAAACCGTTACTTGAAGTCCTTCAGAAGCTCTTTAGTTCCGTCCTCCATGGTGGTATTACACCGGAGGCGTGGAGCAGAAGTGCGGTGGCCTTGTTCTTCAAGAAAGGCGACACGGCTCTCTTGAGGAACTACAGACCGATTTCCCTTCTGAGCCGCGTCTAAGTGCTGTGTCGAGAGTCATTACGAATCGTCTCGCACGCAGACTTGACGACTTCCAGCCTCCCGAACAAGCCGGTTTCCGAAGAGGCTTTAGTACTGTTGCGCGCCACTATTAATGGTTTATACATGGCAACACTAATTACAACTAAAAACCACACTAATAACAAAATACAATTGTACTACAGATCACTTTAATTCGCAGTTGTATCGCTTCGAAGTATTCGCTTGTATCGCCAATTCAATACTGACTCGGTCGCGGTCTATACCGGCCTTATATAGGGCCTCTGATAGTTTCCAGAACCTTCTACTGTAGAAACATCTAGAATGTTCGAGTACATATCGGTCCCGAAATTTCTAGAAGGATCTTGACTCTCCTAGTTCTGCTACTGATACCAGAGGGCGCTAGTGGTAACTAGTGTTGCCATGTATAAACCATTAATAGTGGCGCGCAACACTGCCCCTCCTAAGACATGCTCGTCCCGAGCATTATTGGCCCCATAATAACGCGCCAGTCGATCCACATGGACGATCTTAGAGTACCTCTTGCACCTTTCTGTATCCGGTAGGTTACGTCATTGATCCTTGTCACAATCCGGTACGGTCCGTCCCATTTAGCTTGAAGCTTAGGAGATTTCCTTTGCTGCGAACTGGATTGTGTAACCACACTAGTGAACCTTCGTCAAACCCTTTGTTGTTCATTTTGCGGTCATACCGTGTTTTCATCTTCTCAGACGTTTGCTGGCCCGACTGTCTGACGTGCTCATAAATGTCATTCATTTTGTCCCGCAAGTCATTTGCATAATCGGTTATACTGCGTGGGGCATCAGGTGGTATTTCGGTGATCAGGTCTGCAGGCAGCCGTAATTCTCTCCCAAAATTTGCTAAAGCTGGTGTCACTGATGTACTTTCGTGAACAGCGCTTCGATATGACAACAAAACGGTTGTATGTGCCTGTCCCAGTCTCGTTGCCGTTTTTCCACAACTTTGCTAGGTACCTCTCCAATGTCTGATTAAATCTTTCTACCATTCCATCAGATTGTGGGTGGTAAGAAGTTGTTCTTGTTTTATGAGTACCCATAACTCGGCAAATTTCCTGGAATATTTGAGACTCAAAATTCCTTCCTTGATCGCTGTGAATCTCTGAAGGTACTCCAAAACAACAGAAGACTTCATGAACTAGTTTATCTGCAACTGTTGAAGCTTCTTGATTTGGAATGGCGAAGACTTCTGGCCACTTTGTGAAGTAATCCATCACAACCATGAAATACTTGTTACCACTTTCACTTTCCGGAAACGGCCCCGCAACGTCAATGGCTATCCTCTCCCATGGTGCACCAACATTGTACAATTTCAATGCACCTCTACTACGAGTTTGAGGTCCTTTACAGCCGCACAACTTGTACATTTGCGACACCAGTCCTCGACATCGTCACGACAGTGGACCCAGTAAAACCGTTCTCGGATCTTCAGTAGAGTTCGTTTAACTCCCAGGTGGCCTCCTGAACAACCATTATGGTACAGCTGTAGAACATCCGGTACTTTAGCTTTAGGGACAACCATTTGCAAATGACAACTGTCTCCTGACCATTTTCCCATTTACGGCACAAGACTCCATCCTGAATCAGCAAGCTGTCCCATTGGGCCCAATAGCTTTTCGTGGTCGAACTCATCGCTGAAACGTCACTCCACTTGGGCTTAGGAGCACTGGCCTTCATCCATTCTAGAATCGGCTTGATGTCCGAATCTTCCATCTGTGCATGTCGTAGGCTGTCTTTCCACTCATTGTTGAGCTGGTCAGTCATAAGCATCCTCACAGATACCACTTCCTTACCTCTTGCCTAGTACAATGCTTGCAATCTTCAGGACAAGGTCTTCTTGACAATGCATCTGCGTTGCCATGAGATTTCCCGCTGCGATGTTCGATCACAAAGTCATATTCCTGTAGTAGCTCAATCCATCTCGCAACTTGTCCTTCTGGATTTTTGAACTGCAATAGCCATTTCAGTGCAGCATGGTCAGTTCGTAAGAGAAATTTCGCCAGAAGATATTTGCTAAAATGCTGCAAGGACTTTACCACAGCAAGCAATTCCCGTCTTGTGACACAATAGTTCCTTTCCGGCTTTGACAAAGACTTGCTGAAGTACGCTATCACAACCTCTTGATCACCATTCCTTTGAGACAACACACCGCCAAGTCCTATATCACTTGCGTCTGTGTCAACTATAAATTCCTTGCTCGCATCAGGGTACCCCAAAATAGGTGTTTTGCACAGACGGTCCTTGAGCTCCTGGAATGCGATATCGCAACTTTCATCCCAGCAGAAATGTCGCTTCTCCTCGGTTAGCTTGTGCAGAGGTTTGGCTATATCTGCAAAGTTCTTTACAAAGTCAGTTTTGTGTAGATTTTATAGTGGTATAATTTATAAATGTATCTTCCATAAATAGTGACTTATTGCCATTAATGTAGAAAAGGAGAAAATTTGACTAAGTAACAAAATTTGTAATATGGGAACATTTTTTAAATTGAATTGTCTCTGATAATTGGGAATTAATAAAACACATCAGAAGTTGATCATACATGAAAACAGCTATTTTTAAACAAATTGAAACCAAATTAAGTATTAGAAATTAACTTATTTAAATGTAATAAAATAACCAATTTAAATGTTAAAATGGTTTCTTTACTAGCGTGAAATGGGTCGTGTGACCTTCATATTTACTACCTGCTGTCTTTTGTGTTATATTAGACAAAGAGGGGTCTGAATTGGGTAAGTGGGAGAGAGAAGAGCTAAATGTAAAAGAGAACTTAGTGCGTCACTCGACTTGCTCGACTTCGCATGTATTTATTTTGTCTCCGTTTGCAATTATTTAAATCAGTGTTAAAACGCACTTGGCTATTTTACCGGACTATTCGTTTTGCTTACTGATTTGGACTTGTTTTGCGTTTGGTGACATTTGCGACGATTTGGCTTGTTTCTGGACTAAACTGGACTTTTGTGTACCTATCAAAATGCCACGTCATCAGTACACGGCACAAGAATATGCAAACATGCATTTTATTTATGGAGAATGCAGAGGCAACGCAAATGCAGCCGCAGCTCTTTATAGGGAGAGGTACCCTAATGCGCGCCACCCAGACTACCGCGTATTTATAAGAGTCCACGGTTGTTACTCCGAAGGAAGAATGCCGGGTAGTGGTGTCGGTGGTGCTAGCGCTGTAAGAATCGCTCGTCCTGATGTAGAAGACGTGGTGCTTGAAGAGATTGAAAACGATCCTTCAACCTCTACGCGAGCAATAGCTCGACGCACAGGTATTGTAAAATCGACCGTACACGATATTTTAAAGAGAAACGAATTCCACCCTTACCACTTCACACGCGTGCAAACTCTCCAACCAAGAGATTATCTCTCAAGAGTGCGTTTTTGCCGGCAAATGCTGGCAAAGATGGAAGAAGACCGCAATTTTTAATAAATTTTATGGAGCGACGAGTCAACGCTTAAAAGAGACGGTTACTTAAATTTACACAATTTACATAGTTGGGAACTAGAAAATCCCCATCTTATGCGTGAAGACAGGTCGCAATACCAATTTAAAATAAATTATTGGACCGGAATATTAAATGGTATGATAATTGGCCCATTTGAATTACTGGGGAATTTAACGGGCAAAGTTATTTGAGTTTCTTCAAAATGATCTCCCCAATTTATTACAAGAGGTTCCCGAGGAGCTGAGGGAATCGTATTGGCTGCAAAATGACGGTTGTTCTGCGCATTATGCTGTTCCGGTTCGTGCATATTTAAATAGCAGATACCCAAATAGATAGATCGGACGTCTAGGGCCAATTTTGTGACCTCCACGTTCACCGGATCTAAATCCATTGGATTTTTTTTTACTGGGGCTGTCTGAAAGAGGAAGTATACTGTAAGCCTGTGCGGTCTTTGGACGAACTACGCAGTCGTGTCAGAGCAGCCGCATCAAAAATATGCGAGCGACGGTACACAAGACTGCTTAGAAGATCATTTATCCGAAGATGTAGGGCATGCATAAGAGTGGGAGGCAAACAATTTGAACATTTTTTGTAAATTAATGAAAAATAAAATATTTTAATTTTAAATGTTGTTTTTTATTAATCCCCAATGATCAGACACAATTCAATTTAAAAAATGTTCCCATATTACAAATTTTGTTACTTAGTCAAATTTTCTCCTTTTCTACATTAATGGCAATAAGTCACTATTTATGGAAGATACATTTATGAATTATACCATTATAAAATCTACACAAAACCGACATTATTGTAAAATTATTGGTCACCCATACATTCATACATTTTTTTCATACCCAAGAGGTTTGAACTTCGCTTAAATAATACTTTTTGCATGTTTTTCAGAAATAAATTAATTTATGAATTTTTAAATAAAACTGCAAAAGCTATTCATACTGTTTACTTTTTATCTATCAGCACAGTTAGTGTATAATAATAAAACAACAAAAACCCAATAGAAATCATTCATTTTTGGTCATAGTGTTCAAGACAGTAAAATAAGATAGAAAAATTGACTTTTCTTTAAAAATATTTCAAAGGTACTACTTGTGACATATTATGTTTCGTATTTTTTTCAGAACGGCCATAAGTTGTACTATAAGACATTTCAAGGTTATCCATTCATTACCGGACACCCGATATACAAGAAACACAAAGGGGCCGAGAATTGAGCCTTGAGGCACACCCGTTTGTACTATCGACCCGGAAGAGCTCATACTATTAATGACAACTTTTTGCGTTCTGTTACTTAAATATGAAACAATTAATTTAAAAGCATTACTTCTTACACCGTAGTGTTGTAGTTTCCTGATTAATGTTTCATGGTGAACACAATCGAAGGCTTTGGATAGGTCACAGAATATACCCAAAGCATTCTGTGAATTCTCCCATGCATTGAAAATATATTTAATCAGCTCAACACCAGCATCAGTTGTCGAGCGACCCCTTGTGAAACCGAATTGATTTTATGAAGTAAATTATTAAAATTAAAAAAAAATAACATTTGATCAAGAATAATTTTTTCAAAAATTTTACTTAGTGTTGGCAGTACAGAAATGGGTCTAAAATTGGCAGGTTCTAATGTACTACCAGATTTAAATAAAGGTATTATTTTACTATGCTTCATCAAATCAGGAAACACACCATATTCGATACTAGTATTAAAAATAATAGCTAGTTGATGCGCGATTATATCGATTATAGACGCAATAAGTTGTTGACGAGTATGTTTACCTGGGACAAATAGTCCGACTAGGTAAGTAGATCTTCGACCGAGAGGTCAATCGACGGATTCAACTCGGTTGGGCAGCGTTCGTGAAATTATGGCATATCTTCTCGTCAGGACTTAAAAACGAGACTGTACAACCAGTGCGTGTTGCCAGTGATGACCTATGGAACTGAGACGTGGTCCTTCACTGCTGGCCGGATGAGGAAGCTCAAGTTCGCTCAGCGAGCTATGGAGAGGGCTATGCTCGGAGTTTCTCTGCGTGATAAACTTAGAAATGAGGATATCCGCAGTAGAACCAGAGTGACCGACATATTAGTATTTTCCCAACGGATTAGTAAGCAGAAGTGGCAATGGGCCGGCCATATAACTCCAAGAACCGACAACCGATGGGGAAAAAAGTTTCTCGAGAGGCAGCCTCGTACCGGCGGACGAAGTGTAGGGCGTCCCCCCACTAGATGGAGTGACGACCTGGTAAGATATGCAGGAAGTCGATGGATGCATGTGGCTCAGGACCGTGCTTTGTGGTATTCCTTGGGGGAGGCCTATGTTCAGCAGTGGACTTGTGAAGGGCTGTGATGATGATGATGATGACATAATTATCACATATATCTGTCGTAACAACTACATTTTGATAGGATTTTAAGCGATTCTTACCTTATAACTCGTAGACGCACGCGCATAATCCGCCATTTTGAAATCATAGATAAATAGATATGTAGCAATCTATTTGCGATCTACTCACTTTAAATGTTGCCAAACGTAATAAATAATATTTTTACTGCCGAATAGAAGGATTCCATAAACTAAACAGTTAAATTTTTTTTTTAAGAATATGTGCATTATTAGATACGTTACCAAGTTAAGGGTTAATTATACCTCGCCATACCCTTCGTAGTTATTCTTTTATAAACCACCCAGTAATAGGAGGCCGGCTCCTATTTATATAGTAATATATTTAAGTAGTCGATGTAGCGGGGCTCCGTCGACTACTTAAATATATTGAATAGTTAACAATTAAGTTGTATTTATGATCGAACAATCATCAAAAGCGATCGAACAAACGATATTTAGTAAAAATTAATTAGTTTTCATAAAGGGACAAAAGTTAAAATTTACAATAAGGCGGGCCAACCTAAGGGTGAAATTTGTTTAATTAATTATAAATAATTAAAAGACGAACAAACCATTTTTATCTTCGAACAATTAATTAAAAATAAAAAAAACTCAAATATCAAAAATAAAAAATCAAAGTGAGGCTAGGTTCAGGTACCTTTGTTTCGTAGATGGCAGCGTTGCCAACACCAATTTGTCAAATTCCCCAATTTAAGGACAAAACTTCAACAGATTCCCCACAAATTCTAAGAAATGAAACAATTTTCAACTAATTTTATAAGATTTGTTTTTTAACTAACATTTTTTTTATCGAAAACTTTTTTCACACTTTCCATATTTTTTAACAAGCATTTTACTTCATGAAGTATTTTTAATTCCTTCCCTTCTTGCCATTAAAAAGTACCACAGTATCTGCATTTATATGCATGCGGTTCTCTGCTGTAAAATTAAAAAATAAAGAAAGGAAAAGCATTAAATGATACACAAAAGTTGCCGAAATAAATCCGAAAATTAAATGTGGTGCAATGAAGATAATTAAAAAAAGGGATTCATTCGATATTCATAACTACTCAACCGTCCACGGTGACTACAGTCCCCAAAAAAATTATTACCTCACCTGTCCATGGTGACTACAGTCACCAAGCGACATCTTTCGGGTTAAACGTGTACAGCGCAAAAGATAGCTGTTATTAATACAATAAAAAATTATAGATGGTGCTATTTTAAATTTGTCATCTGTGAGAGTGAATTTTATCTGTATAATAGTAACAAAATATTTTGAAAAAAAAAAGTGAAAATGAAATTACACCATTTTTGTTTGTGGACTGTTAAAATGTGAGAAATTCGATCAAAAATGTGATAACTTTTCTGTTTTTATACTTTATTTCTAATGTTATTGTACATCAAACTGATTGTGAAGATATATTCTTTAGGAAATATGTATCATTACGACAATTCCAAAACGTTTACATATAATAATTTAGCTCGACATTTTAATCACTATATGCGATCCTCGTTTATTGATTATATGTTGTTAAAAAGGTATTCTAATCAGTTTTTTGTGTTAAATGAATGCTAAATATAAAAGAATGCTTCACTATTAACACGTTGATAGCCATTAATAAACGAAATATCTGTTGAGATGTGCCTAGAAATTATTAAAACTTATTTTTATTTATTTATTTACTTAATTATTAAAAATTATTTTGATTAAACATTATATACTTATGTATATTGAGTATATAAGATATTATTGATATTGGTGTCATTTTAAAGGGAATATCATGTACTATTATAATATACAATAATTTCTCCAGTAAATATTATACTTTTCTTGTAAAACTCGAAATAAAATTATAAATACGATTTTTTTTTTGATATTTCCATTTTAAGCGTTATTTTCAGCCTTTATTTTTAATTTGACCAATTTTCTTTTAACATAATTAAATTTTGAATTCTTTGAGTCTTTTGAGAATATTTTTATTTGAATGTAGCTATAGTAGTTTTTTATTGTCTTGTTGAGACAATCTCGCACGGTCGTAAAAAAATAGTGACATTTAATGCGGACAGGTGAGGCGAGAATCACTCGCGGGGGGAGGACGGTTGAGTAGATAAGTAACCTAACAAAAATGTTAAGATAAGTATTTAGATTACTTGAAAAAAGGTTCTGACTCGGCCCGGGCTATCGATTTTCAAAATCCCCGCATTTTCCCCGAATAATACCAATCCCCAACGAACTTTAAATTCCCCGCAATTTGGGGAATTCCCCACATATTGGCAACGCTGGTAGATGGCACAGACTAATACACAGACTACTAAGAGGATACTACGCGTGACCACAGAACACAATTACTCTCTACCATAGATTTAGAATATACTTACGCCCATAGATTTAGAATATACTAATTGCCAGTTCGGGAATATTCCCACCAAGGATCTTATATTCCCACATACAGTCCACACTAAGGTAATAAATTAGTCACGGAATAAAAATACTAGAACACATATTTAACAGATAATATGTCCAAGAACCAGAAGAAACGAAAATATTATAATTGAACTATTTAAACTTATATTAAATAATATGTATGTGTCTAATTCTAAGTTTTAAAGGTATCCCTGTGTACTGAAGCAATAGAACATAATAAAACAGAGTCGATGCTAGAATCATCAACATAATTTAATTCATTTTCTGAATCACTATCTATATCACTGTCTGTTTGGACATTTATAATAAAAGGTTGATCTAAATAATCATCTTTTTAAAATATTCATTTTCTAAGTTATGAACATGATTACAATGTTTCCTCCATTCTTCTATGGTAATAGAAGAGAAAGCTTCTCTAACAATAGTAAATCAGCAGCACTGTGACCTATATTAATTTCAGCAACTTTTGTTTTCATCGTACTCCATATTAACACAATGGGGTTTAGGTCACAGTGATACGGCGGTAGCCGTATACACTTGTGACCATGCTCAGCTTTATTGTATCAACCTCACAAATAGGTTGTGTCTTGTTTCTTATAAAAATGTCCAATAACTGTGGTTTACTCATTTCCTCAGAAAACTCATGTCTAATTTGTAATAGCCAGAAGGTTATTTCGGATTTTAATGAGTTTGTGTTAGGTTAGGCTTTGTTAACACATATATGTGGAAAGGAGCATTATCTATGACGAATAATGATGGTTCATTCACAGTGGGGAGAAGCTTTTCCATTAACCACTTTAAAATTTCTATTGTTCATCTCATAATGGTAATCACCACTCTTTGTGTTTGATTTGAAAATCAATAGTGCATTTTCCTTAAAACCCATTTCAACTCCAGCGTGGACAATGATATAACGCTGACCTTTGGATATAGGTTGCATAACAGCTTTATCATCACTACCTTGCCAACATTTACCAATTGTAAATGTTGGCAAGGTTGTGGATATATCTCTCACGTCCAAATATATAACTGGTCGAGGTGTAGAACTTCTTGGATTCTGTTTAATTTCATTCAGATATTTTGCTCTCCATGCAAAAATTTCATTACGTTCCACAAGGACTTTCCTATTCGTTTCTGTTTTTATAAAACGAAAACCCATCTTTAATAATTTACGAAGAGATTCACGATGTCCTTTATAATCTATTTCGTTTTTTAATATACTCAATAGTTTAGGAATCGTTGGTAATTCCTTTTTCACTGAGTAAAATTCGTGAATTTTTCTTCGGATTAGTCCTTGATCAAAGTCATCAACATAGACAAAACCACTTCTTCTATGCCTTTTTTTTACCGGACGATGTAATTTGCGTTCCTGTGGCTTGTGCGGTATCCCGTTCTTTAACTATTTTGGAAATTAATCCTTGACTAACCCCTGAAAAAGAAATGTATTGCATTAACCAATCCATTTATCGGAAATAGGAAAGGAAAGAACAAAACATAGCAATACTGACCTCTAGCAGCTGATACTCTTTTATAGACCTGATTGAAAGGCATTATCGGTGCTTGCTCTCGAGCTTCTTGCTCACAGAAGTTGAATACTTTTAAAATAATGTTTCGGGCATCACTTTTAATGGCTTTCGGCATTATTTATCTCTTTTAAACTCTCAAAACAGCAAAATTATTTACAGAGCACAATGACGTCTCGAGTGACATTTGATAAAATTGCGCCTGTACTTCACAATTTTGCCGCAGCTGTCAGTTCACAGATAAGTTGGTGGGAATATAATATAATATCTGTCTAATATCTGTTCAGGTGGACAAAATTGGAACTAATGCCGCCATTTTGTAAATGACATTTCGCTGTCAGCTATTATTTATTCTGAGTGTTTTTAAAAAGTGCAAATATAATGCCTTAAGCTCTTAAAAGTGATGTGCGGTGGATTATGATAAAAGTTTTATCTTTTATGAAAGAAGAGAAACGTTTACAAGTCCCAAATAAACCACTTGAAAAGCTGTATGAACGCGTTGCTGCTGCGACAGGTTAGTATTGCCAGATATGGAAAATTTTAATCACCAAATAATGTACTCGTGAAATATAGTAATAAAATTATCTCAACTATAATTCATCTAGAATACCTAGCTTTGTAGTTTGTGGTCTGTGAAGTAGCTTTAGTGACGGCATATTTACGGGCTTATATTTATTTGATTATACTTAAACAATAATTATTCGTCGTTTTGTTACAGGTGTTTCTAAGCGATTTGTACACAAACTTGTCAATGAAGAGAAACACGCTGAAGAATCTAAATCTAAAATTTCTACCCCTGGCTAAAAAGGCAAAGAAAAACCGGGAAACAAGAAATTGATAATTTTGACATTGGTGTTATAAGAAGAAAAATTCACGAATTTTATTCAGTGAGAAAAGAAATTACTACCATACCAAAATTACTGAGTATTCTAAAGAAAGATATTGATTTCAAAACAAAACGTGAAACTCTTCGAAAATTGGTTCACAAAATAGGACTTCGTTATAAGAAAACGAAATCAAATAGAAAAGTGTTGTGTGATCGTAACGACGTAGTTGCATGGAGGGCAACCTAATATAATTAAAGAAAATGAGTGTGGTGCAAAAAGACCTATTATTTATTAAGATGAAACTTACATACACTCGTCTCACTCAACTGGGAAATGTTGGCAAGGTCCTGAAAACGATGTTGATTTGGAACCTGTTTCGAAAGGTAAAAGGTGAATTATAATCCATGCAGGTGTAGAAAAAGGTTTTGTGGAGAGTGCCCTTCTCGTATTTAAATTGAATACAAAAGATGGGTACTACCATGATAAAATGAATAGGTTTATGGTAAATTACTACCTAATCTGCATGAACCTCCACTCATTGTGAGGGATAATGCGCCATACCAAAGTATTTACGTAAATAGGTGTCCTAACTCAAACCACAGTAGAGCTGATATGCAGAAGTGGGTATTAGAAAACAATGTGGCTTTCAATGAACAAATGACAAAACCTCTAATAAAGAGAAGTAAACCTGCTCCGGAATATGAAATTGATAACCTAATGAAAAGTTATGGCCATAATATTATTAGATTACCGCCTTATCATTGCTACTTGAACGCAAATGAAATGATATGGAACTCTATGAAAAGGAACGTAGCAGACAAAAATGTTGGAAAATCTAATGTTCAAATGCCCCTATTAATTGAAGATGCATTCCATAAAATTACACCAGTGGAGTGGAAATACATTTGTAATCGTGTGAAAAAATTAATATAGACAAAAAACGCGTATTTAGATGAACCCTTTATTATAGAGTTACAGAGCGATAGTGAAAGCGATTTTAGTGACTCAGAAGATGAATTGTTGAACCAGTACCTAACGCGTGTACATCTTACAAAACAGGAATTCCTGGAGTTCCGCCGCTTGAATTCCTAGATCACGACCACAATTATTTTTATAAAATATAAACAATATATATAATAACACTAATTTTCACAAATTTTCATATATTATCACGAAATTTGTTTTATTTTATATTATGTGTAATGAATATGTAGTCACCTATTTCCTCGGTAAATTTCTTAAATGGCAATAGTGAGCACTCCACTAGCGACTCTGTCAACTGAAAAGATAAGTTGGTGGCACTGTATGATACCCCCCCCCCCCTACCCCAGCCTACGAATTTGGAGTATATGTATAAAAAAAATACTGACAGACGTATTTCACATCTCAAAAATATTAATTATTTAAACTGCACCCATGTAGTTTAGAAATAAAAAATAGCTAAAGATCGCTCACCTTATAACGTCGATACTAAAAAACTGCATCTTGCTTGAATATAATTGCACCATCGTTAAAAATTTATAAAATGCAATGATAAGCACAAAAAGTTAATAAAACCAAATTTTTAAGTGTCGATTGCACCACCCCCCTACCCCAGCCTACGAATTTGGAGTATATATAAAATAAAAAATACTGACAGACGTATTTTAAAAAGCACATCTCAAAAATAATTATTATTTATACTGCACCTATGTAGTTTATAAATAAAAAATAGGTAAAGATCGTTCACCTTATAATGTCATGTAATAGGCTGGGGTAGGGGGGGTCTGTATGATGGTAGATGGTGGAGGATTATGTTATTTAAGATCGCTAATTAAAGTTGACAAAGGTATTAAACCATACAGCCTAGTATGATTTATTTTTGTTGAAAAATATGCTGATGCATCACTTGAGAAAGTTCTTGGGAGATTTTGATGGCAGCTTAAGCCAGCGGATGTTTAATGATGATAATGTCTGACATGCCCATCGAAGAACTTGTTTCACCGTTTCCTCTAATAGTTCACATGCTCCGACATTTAATACACAAAATTGCACCACTTTTACAGATAAAATTAAGACATGGCTTAAAAAGACAAGCATCCAAGCCAAAAATCTTAATAAAAAAGAGTCACAGATTAACAAATATTAAGCAAGTTTTTTTTTGGAGTTTATGGCCTGGTATCTAGACCTTTAGGCCTATTAAGCAAGCTAATTTATGTGCAGCGTTGTCAACATGTGGAGAATTCCCCAAATTGCGGGGAATATTAAAGTTGCTTGGGGATTTTTTTGGGGATTGGTATTATGCGGAGATTTTGAAAATCGATAGTCCGGTCCAAGTCAAAATCTTTTTTCAAGAAATCTAATTACTTATCTTAACATTTTTGTTAAGTTACTTATGAATATCGAATGACTCCCTTTTTTTAACTACATATCTTCATTGCACCACATTTAATTTTTGGATATATTTCGGCAACTATTGTGTAACATTTAATGCTTTTCATTTATTTATTTTTTAATTTTAAAGCCGCATGCAGATACTGTGGTACTTTTTAATGGCAACAAGGGAAGGAATTAAAAATACTCTATGCAGTAAAATGCTTGTTAAAAAAATATGGAAAGTGTGAAAAAAAATTGGGTAAAAAAGAAAAAAATTATAGTTAAAAAATAAATCTTATAAAATTAGTTGAAAATTGTTTCATTTCTTAAAATAAAATTAAACGGGAATTTGTGCGGAGTCTGTTGAAGTTTTGTCCTTAATTTGGGGAATTTGCCGTGGATTTTCGGGGAGTTTGACAAATTGGTATTGGTAACGCTGTTTGTATGTGCAACTGGCAACCAGTGCTGCCATTTTAGCGCTTTGGGCGCTAGATCTAGCGCTTTTTTGGAGTGTTTAGCGCGCATTTCAAAATTTTAACACCTAGCGCTTAATCTTGCGCTTTTTTGGTTATCTAACTCTTTTATACTTTATGTCATGACAGCAGTATTAGTCTACATTACCGATAGACTATAAGCGAGGAAATCCCCTTTATTAAAATTTTCGTTCATGGTTTTGGCAAAACATTTGTTTTCCTTTATTCAGTTACAGCCAGTTGTTTAGAGCACAGCTAAGTTAAAAGTTACTTAGAAGTTACAAAACAAAGAAAGTGTGTAGCATACCGCATTCAAATGTTGACATCGAACGTCTGTTCAGTTTTATAAATGTTGTTAAAACTAAGTTGCGAAATACATTGCACTTTAAAACAATTAATGCCATTTTAATTGTTCGTACAGGACTAACTGCTGTTGATAGCAATTGCTATAATTAGAAGCTTCCAATCGATGTCTTGCGAAGTAGGTATTGAGTCATCCGAAAAATATAGCCAGAAAAAACTTAAAATTTTTAAACGATTTGGTTGAACTTTGTGTGTTTTATTATAATTACAATTTAAAAAAAATGTAGTTAATTTGGTACGAAATTTAGCGCTTTTTTAAAGCCCCGTTTTCATGAAATCTAGAGCTTTTTGTGCCGGCCTAGCGCTAAATGAGTTTTTTGATCTGGCAGCACTGCTGGCAACAAATTTCATTTCATTTCATCAGTCCGGGGAGGAAAGTTGGTACTAAAAATTTGAAGTCTAAAATGTATGGAAACAGGCTCCCTCTTACGACGTTTCGCGAAAAATGTTGGACGCCATTTTATTAAAAATGGCGCCAATCGTCAACAAAACAAGTATTCTGTGGTCAACAGCAACGCTGTTTTCTATGAGCGCCATCACGATCATGAGATTTAGTTAGTTAACCTAATAATTTTCTTTGTTCATATTAATATTTTTGTTACATTCCATTCATTACTGTTATTTCGTTATTACTATGGCGTCACGAAAAGAGATTTGTGTTTTTGGATGCGACAAATTAAGTAAGAAATATTTGAAAACCTATCACTTATACATATTGATAATTCTACGAATGCGGTCAACCTTTTTAAAACAATCAAAAAAAATTGTGGAAAGGTTAGTAGCTATTACAATTTCACACTGTTAAACTAATAGAACATGTTCATTTTCAGGTGCATTTATGCATAGGTTTCATCCCAAAGCGGGCTGACATGTTCCATATTTGGATGTCGAAAGTTGGAAATAGAATAGAACCAATGAAAATTTTCACTACTAAAAGATATGTGATTATCACTTTGAATCGAATTACAAAACTACAGGTCATCGTTTAACCATAACAGCTGTTCCAACTTGTATCTTGAAGGTGAGTTTTAAATTAAAACAATATATTTAACATGTATATGTTTAAATGGTAGAATTGATACTGTATGTAGGTGTCACATTGATTGAATGTGTATGGGGGAAAATGATTTATATTCTATTCTAATTATATTAAATTCATCTCACAGAAAAAAGGGTCAGTGCAATTAGGGTGGATGCCCTATTACCAGCCTTTTAATGCCAATTTCAACTTAAAAATTCTTGCTATTTTAATTAGCACTCAATATTTTTATACATTTGTTTTAATTGATAAGTTATTTATCCAAAACGTAATGAACATTTATTTACAATCATTATTTCAAGAACAATTTTACAAACGACGATAAGCAAAAATGCCTTTTGGATAAAATTCCAGCCACCCTGTACCGAATGTCGTCCTTTGTGTATCTAATGCCAGCATAGCATAGGGTTATGCCTTTTTAGTTTTTATAGGTACCTATTGTAGGTAAGTTTTAGTTTTAATTTCTAATAACTTTTAATTTTGAATCATGCATGTCATAAGCTCTTTACCTGTGTCACAAGCATGGAATATGTATTAAGACAGACAAAAATTATTTTATTTTAATGTTTTACCTTACCTTACTGTATTTTAGCTTTAAGCAGTTGCATTTTCTTTTAACACTAAACAATTGATTTAAGCAAATTATGATAAAAGTTATGTAGCACATCGATTTCTTATAATTTAATCATTAAAGTTTTCGAATCTCCCTCATCATTTCAGCCCTTCACAAGTCCACTACTGAACATCCTCCTCCATTGACTGCCGCAAAATATGTTCCTGAATCACTTTCCTTGTTATGAGTTTTCATTTATGTTCTTAAGTTATAATAAAATTAGTATTACTAAGTTATAGTTAATTACATTTATTGCTTGTTTTTGTCTTTCTCAATAAATAAGTAAATATATAAGGTGTTCTTAACATATAACAAATGTCTGATGAAAAGCAAGTACACCTTTTGCTAATCTTTAAAATTATAAACCAATTTAAGACAGACGAATTGGTCATAAATCTTTTAACTTTAAAATAAATTATGTTCTAATTAATGGTATTTATTCCAGTTTATGACAGCCCTGACTTATATTACGTGGCTGAAATTAGGTACGTTAAACCAAATATCAGCCTGACGGCTGACATTATGCACTCCATACATTTCTATATCTAATTACAGCCCATTAATTTCACTAAAAGGAAGCAAAAACTTGTAAATATAAAAAATAGCTGCATTACTATGTCTATAGTCATATTTATACAAATCAAAAAGCCTAAAGATGAGCTAATGTAAAATATGCTTAATTTTATTGGAACCATAACTTGTCAAAAATTAGGAAAATGAGCGCTTTCTATTGTGCATGTGTTTTTGATTTTTAATTTAACACTTAGATTTATATCTGTGTGGTAATATTTGAAATATACTTTCCTCTAGTTATGAAGAATTTTAAACGACAATATTTGTAGTTAAGACTACTAGAAATCTTATTTACAAAGTAAAATTGAAAAGGCTGGAATTAGGGCGTGGCTGGTATTAGGGCATCCACCCTACTCATCAATAATTTGTCACAACCTTCACTCAAAGTCAAGTATATTTATAAATAAATAGTTGTGGTGTTATAAATAATGTTTGTGTTTTTATAGATTTCCATTGCATTATTTTACAGGAGTATTTAAGGAAAACATAAATTTCTTGAAACAGAACACAACTACTGTGTCCCAAGAATATATGCTCCTAATCATACCTGACAGATCATACAAATCGGCCTCAACCTGTAGAAAAGAAGTTGAGTGGTGAAAGAGGTAATTAAATTCTGTTTTAACTGTTTATTTTATAATCTCTATAGGGTGGTAATTTGGAATTGAGTACTGGGGTGGCCACTTAAATCATTTTATATGTATACAATATAATAAGTGTACAAAATGTTCTTACGAGATTTATAAACTTGATAACTACTTTACTAACTACTAACCTACCATTAGGTAAACTGTACGCTCATTTGCCCCCTTTTCGCCTTAAAAAAAAACCTGATGGTTCTCAGATAGATAATTATTAGATATATCATTTATTACAGCCTATACTGCCGTGGTAACCGAGAGAGCAGTATGTCAGATATTTCTTTTTCAACCAACTTCAAAAAGTTACCTTAGAACTGTTTTCTAGGTGAACAGATTTTGATGATTCTTTTTTATTTTTTTATTTGGAAGCTGGTGCTTTCTCATGCATAGCAAGAGTCGCTATTTATTTAAAATTATTTTACGGAGTGAATTTTCTGTGCCCTGTACTATTATGTATTCTGTGCTTCTGTATAAAATTTGCCACAAAGAGAATACTTCCAGTAAAGTTTTTTACCAGTGAAAATCCTCAAATTAAAAGAAATACCTTAACCTTGTACTAGACTTTCTGAAAGAGCCATTACTGACAAAAGGAAAAAGATAATTTAAAATCTGTGTCTGTAAATCTGCTAATTGCAGACATTTTCGGGAAAATTTTGTGTAAATAATAATGTTGAAAATTTAGCAATCGAGGAATAAAGCAAAGAAAATTTAACACTGTAATTAAATAATAATAGATACGATCGGTGAATGTGATAAAATGTAGGCAAGTTTTTGAAACAGCATAAGTTGGTATAATCTCCTAGCTTATACTGATTCTAAAAGTTGTACTTGTCAGTGAGTCTTAATTATGTTTAAGTATTATTTTTCATTAAAAAGTTTTAATGACATTTTTGTTGTTTGTAGAAGTCCTTTTGAAACAATTTTATGTTAAAGAGCTTTTTATGTTGTTGTAAGTTAATGAGAATAATTTTGTGCCAAATAACACTATAATTATAAACATTATAATTTTTGATCTCTATAATTAAGTCTTTAAGTTTTCCTAAGAAGTATATTTTTAGAGAAGTTTTCTATTTTTAAGAATTGTTATGGCAAATAATAAGAACCAATATGTGATTTTTGATCTCACTGATAAAGTTTTATAAATAAAATATGTTAGTTAGTACATTTTTGTTTTTTTTCTCCACTATTTAATGCATACTGCTCATCATGTTCTAACAAAAATATGAAAATGCTACTTTTAAAAGCAATAACATCCTTTACTCAGTACGAAATAATAAAAAAATTCAAAACAGTGGAAAGGGCAGTATGGTACTAACTACTGTTCGTGCTATTTTAAGTGTATTACCATTTTCTCGAAACCCCTTTTCTAACTTACTGCCATCTCGATCCAGTATAATATTTTTTTTCTTTAATTTTAATGTGTCATGTAGATTTATGTTGAATAAATATCTATGTCTTTATAAAAACCACTGCTGAATATAGGCTTCCCATAGATTGTCTCATAGGATGATATTTATAACAATTGCCACATTTGACAGGTGGGTTGGATAAGATTCAGGAATTAAAGTGATGAAACAATCTTCATCTATCACTATATTCTATGATTAAATTAATATTTTAATTTTCAATATTCACAACGCCCAATCTGCATCCACATGACCAGCCTTCAACATCACAGACAAATGAATTACAAGTAATTTTATTGAAAGTAATTTTACTATTACTACTGGTTCCAAAACCTTTGTCCTGGGGAACCAGCAAGAAACCGTGGGACTTTTTTGAAGTATTGTATAATAAGTATGAAAGCAGAAACAGCATGGTAGTGATCACCCCATTGCCAGGGGTTATTATGTACCTTTAGTAGCATAATAAATCTTTGTTAAACAATTTTGCTTAATAAAAATTTTAAACTTTTGATAGATAAGGGCTGTATATTTTGTGGGGCTTAGGGTATACATTGCCCCATTAGGAATTACTGGCTCTTTGGAGTCGAGTAACTGGTATAACTAACTGCTTGTTTCTAGTATTTACAGAATGTACATCGCTATTTTTAATAAAACTATGTTCTTGTGTACATACATAAAATTTTGTAAATATATACTGTGAGGCCAAAGTTAATATACTTATTTCTTTAAATTTTTCTATAAGGAATTTCTTCGGACCTAAGTTATATATCGCTCTTATGGCCCCTTCTGCAAAACAAAGATAGTTTCAATGTCAGTCGTGATTACTCCATAGCAAGATTCCATATGACATTACGCTATGGAAATGACTAAAATTAATAATCTAGCTGTTTCAGCACACAAAAGCCTCTAATCTTTTTGTATAAGGTTTTCTGATTTAAATATTTAATTCCTTATATTTTAGTATCAAACAATATTTTCTAACAATTTGCTTAGTAGGGAAGCAATATAGTCTAGTATATGAATATCATATACTAAAATATAATCATTTTACAGCATTTATTGTAAATTCTTCATTTATCATAAATTCTTCTATTGTAATTTCTTTAAATTTCAATTTGAAAAGCTAATGTATAAATTAAACATTTTCAGATAAACAGACGAAATCGGATACTACTCTAAAAATTATAAGTTGTTATAAAAGCACATGAGAAGACTTAAATTTCAATTAAAGAAGTCTAGAAAAACTAAAAGATTTTAGGATTCGTCTATCAAATACAGAAAAATGAGTAATGAAGTAGCATTTGAGAAGATCACCAAAAGATGACATTTGCAGCGAAGGTTTTGTTATAGCTGTTTAGAATCGTTTATTGTAAAAAATATTATTTTTGTATTTTGTATTGTGAAAGCTGTTAAAAATAACTTATTATAAAAATATTGGTTTCGAAATTTGTATTGTCTAAGCTGTTAAGAATCATTTATTGTTAAAATATTAGTTTCATACTTTGTATTGTAAATGCTGTGTTATATGAATTGTTTATTGTAAAAATGTTAGTTTGTGTGTGGCGCAGTAAGAATATCCACCACCCCATATCATCCCGTAGGTGTTTTAAGAGGCGACAGAGGGATACAAATCAGAAGATGGACAGCAATTCCTAATAACGAATAAAATTAAAAGCTGCGGTTGGCAACCCACTGCCAAGCGCTGTAACTATGGTAAATATCTCTCTATGAGGCGATTGTTGAAGCTGTGTTATGATGAATCATTTATTTAATTATACAAATATTATTTCATATTTTCTATTGTCAAAGCTGTTATGAATACAAAGGGCTAAGCCCTCTAGTCCCAACTTCTAGTTCCTCATCGGGCGGAACGCGTTGGTTGGTTGACGCTCACTGCACACGGCGCTGGCCTGTGTGGAGCCGCAGCCTCCCGACATTTTTAAATGTGAGTGAGCGAAGTCCTTGTATCGGGTATTTTAATATAAATATTGTAAGCCTTTTCAAGTGGCAAGGTATTAATTAATAATGGTATTAATAAGTAATGGCCTATATCTACCTAGACCCTAAAGAAATATCAATATATTGATTATCTGATCACGTATATTTTTTAATATAGTTATATTTTATAGACGGCCATTTTATATATACAATAGAGGGGGTTATTATATAAAATATTTTATTTTGTATTAACGAAGTGTTTATGAATCATTTATTGTAACAAATGTTATTTTCATATTTTGTTATATCAAAGCTGTGTATGAATCATTTATTGTAAAAAATATTAGATTACCGTATAGTGGCGGTCTAAGAATATCCACTACCCCATATTATCATCCTGGGTGTCATCAAGAGGCGACAGAGGAAATAAATCAGCAGATGGACTGATCTTTCTAATAACTGCAGTTAAACCCACTTGCTAAGCGTGGTTACATTGGATTGCCTCAAAGCCGCTAAGTTTGCCGTTATGGTACTTAATATTTTGTAATGTTAAAGTTTGTTATGATTCATTTATTAAAATAATAAAGTTTACTATTTTGTATAGACAGCTGTGTTATTAATCTATTAATGATATAAACATTAGAATAAAATATTAGTTTTATGTATTGTATTGTCAAAACTAGGTTAAATCTTTATCTCCTTAAATTCAAAAATATAGAATAATGTACTAATTATTTGTGTTTAATTCCATTCATGTTAAAAAATATCGTAGTTAATTCCTATTTACAAATTATGAATCACACTTTATGTATTAGATTAGTTATCAACACTGATAAATTAAACATTTGAAGCATTTTATTACCATGCAGTTATCTTTAAAAAATGTTTCAAATGTTTAATTCACTGTTGGTTGTTGATAATTAATCCTAGTACATAAAGTAATGAATTACCATGAACAGTGGTGTATATGTCGAGGTGCATGTGCTATACGCACGCACACATTCTCACTATATTGTGCCGAAACGACACCAGACGGCGCTAGTACCTCGGTTGACAGATTTCGCCTGAGTGGGCTCTCTTTTCCTGTAGAGGACAGTTACTATACTTGCATCAGTCCGACAGTTATTTTTGTGCGAAGCACACGTTTTTCGCGTGTGCAGTGAATTTTGTTAGCTGTTCACGGCTGAATCCGTTCAATTTTTATTCAATGTGTATGGCTGTGGTGGTAAGTAACTTTATTTTTACATCATATATCTTTAAAAATAATACGCAGTAGATATCTAGTTAATGAAGGTCGTACCCTTCCATCTGTAATGTACGTCACCATGCAGGCATTCAAAGAATAGTTAGGTTTCAAAGGAACACAATTTTATTATTTCAATAATAATTGACATACTAAAAGTGGAAGGTTTCGTTTTTTAAATATACGATTGTATATCAATGGTTAGAATTACCTAGAGTGTGCTATTAGAAGCCCATACTGATTTTGTAGTTCCATCATTATTACAGCCTTACAGATTATTGCAGCCTTTCACAAGTCCACTGCTGAACATAGGCCTCTCCCAAGGAACGCCACTAAAACCCGGTCCAAAGCCACGTGCATCAATCAACTTCTGGCATGTCATACTGGTTGTCACAATAAGTTATTTACAAAGCATAATAAATGTTTGTTAGACAAACTATTTTAGTTGTTATTAATTTTTTAAATATTTTAATAATAAAGTACTTACTATTATTTTCTCCTTACCTTTACAGCCTATTAAAGTCCACTGCTAAACATAGGCCTCCCCCATAGATTCCCTCATATAGGATATTTATAACATATAGGATAGTTGCCACACTTGGCAAGCATGTTGGGAACTGCAGTTTGTTTTAGTCATTATTAGGAAGACGCTGCTGCCCATCTCCTGATTTCTTAGTGGATAATCTTACATCCCCACTATACGGTTTTTTTCCTTAACATTTCATTTTCATCTGAACCTTTACACTTTATTAGTCATTTAAAAATTGTAAAGTAGAAAGGAAAGATTGCAAAACACAGGACAATGATGTGTTTTTAAGATCTTTCGGGTAAAACTTACATTGTCTCCTTTAGTGTCATAGTTTTACTTAATTCCAGAAACATAAATGACATTTATTGTGTTGGTGGTCTTCAGATGTGTGCTTAGTTGCAATAATACCCCATTGCTAACTCGAAATATATAAACATTAGTTAGTATTTTTAGCTAGGTAGTGGCAGCAAGGCGTAAGACATTCTACTACTTAATATCATTCTGTGGTTCAAGTCTGCTTCTTGTTAAAGAGCTCAAAATAAAAATAAAAACTGTAGTTGCTAAGCAAGGCAACTATGGCAAATATACCAGTTTTTTTTTTAAGTAAGGTATGAATTTAGGGAGCTTTTGGAGAAAAGATGTGTTCAAAATATATTTTATTTGTTAGGCAAGAAGATTTCCTCATAATAGTTTACTTGACCACTGTGCAGGTAGTAAATTGGCAATTATTTATGAGATATTTTAAACATAAATTGACCTCAATTATCATCAAAACTGTTAAGTCTAACTCAAAAGATGGTTATGTCTTTAGGTAAGCACTAACATTCAACTAAATGCCTACTTTTTTTTTGAAATACATTTTAATGACACATAAAATATTAAATGTATTGGCTGATCAGAAGTAAGCCCTTTCACTCACTTTAGCTTACCCTTTGGTTAATTACTATACTTAAGCTGAGATCTATAGACCATACTCTGACTTTGCTCAGACTTTGCTTTCGAGCTAAGATAATGTCGGTATTTATATAGCTAATTTCGAAGTCATGATGAGTGCGCGCTTAGCAAAGCCTAAGTCAATGAAATCAACTACTTATGTAAAACTCAGGATATTATCCAAAGCCACCGTATTAATTTTAAATTGTTGTTTTTATGTTACTCTAATTATTTATAACAATAAATAGGTAGTTTTAGGCGGTCTTCTAATTTTAAATAGTATTAATCCATTTTCTATCAACGTAATTTCAAACTTATTTCGAATTTCTTAAAATCTTTTATTTTCTTCTGAATTGGCACACTTCTCATACGTTCCCGTTCTCATATGCAAATTTTTTATTTCATATAATAATAACTTATTTATGAAATACAATTTGGACTGTTTTCGAGTTTTAAATATATATTTTTTTTTAATTTTATACAGTAAAACCAAGAACATAATTTGTGGAATGAAGCATCCATAAATTCTTTAACTTCCTGGGCCTTAGCATAAGCTTAGCTTAATCTTAGCCCGATACTACTATAAATTCAGAATCAAAGATTATGCTTATAGAGATACATGGTAGAGCCATGCTGCAGCTATATTAGTTGTAGTACGAATGGGCCGGCTCGACAGGGTTAGGACCATGCTCTCACAGAATACCAGTGTAAAATAGCAGCTTAATCTTTCCTTTCCCGTGTACTACATATACCTAGTCAGGTCATAAGTTCTGTCAAAAACTTTTTATAAAATTAATGATACACTTTTTGATAGTTATAAAGAAATAATATATGAAATGAAAGGTAATTTAATTTAGAATACAATTTTATTTACATTATTCAAAATGCCCTCCCCTATTTTGAATACATGCCCTTAATCGACGCGACCAATCATGAATTGCAGCGCGCACCACACTCATATCTATTTCTGCCGCTGCTTTAGCCAAAGATGCTCGGAGAGATTCCAAATCCTGATGAGGTTTAGCGCAGACTTTCTCCTCCAAATGTTGCCATATCTTATAATCCAGTGGGCTTAAATCTGGTTTAGAAGAGGGCCAGTCCCATGTTCGATAAAGTCAATTCCATGGGTGACGTTCATCTATTCTAAAATTTTAAATAATAAGGTTTTGACAGAACTTATGACCCGACTAAGTAGTTCATTGCTATTGTCTTAATATTGTGTCTGAAAACCGGACAGTGAATGTGTTAAGGTTGCTGTGTATCGTATGGTGAGTGTAGAGAACTAGAGAACGTTTTTATTGAAAATGAGACATTCCATCGTAGTCCTCGGGGTAACAACGCATTTGCATTTTGATTCTTAATCGAGGATAAATGTAAATGTCTATGGGCCACAGCATCCACTTACCATCAGGTGTACTGTGTGTTCGTTTGTCACCCTTATTTTATAAACAAAAAGATAATATTTTGTATTCAATTCACCTAGATTACAAGAATACTTATTGTGTCATCTATGAATGGCTCTTCGAAAAGATTAGTTTTTACTTCACACAAAAAAAAATTGTAACAGTATTTTGCTGTGTTGTCTGCATGAGCTCAACAGCAGTTAACTGGGGCACTCATGGGCACTGGGCACCTTTCTGATTAATCAAATATTTTACACAGTTTAATTTGTCATTTATATGGGATTGACAATCTGCATAAATAAGTTATTTCTATAATGATTTATTATGTTTACGCAAACACAACAGAATGGGATTGAAAATTGCGTCGCCTCTATTCACTTCTCGCTCGCACACTGTCGCTATCTATACTCATACCCGCCGGTAAGAACTGCAAAAAAAAATACGTTGCGATATGCGTTTTTCGTACGTTCTATCGAACTAATCTTCAGAATGAGTGAACCGATTATAATAAAACTTCACGGCTAAATAGATTGTAATACCAGTAGTGATCTAGACTAAATTTTAGCCCAAAAAATTTACAGATTTTATTAAAATAGGAACATTGATAAGATAAAATAAATGGTCTTTAATGATAATCTTAAGTCATCAATTAGATCCCACCCAGGCGAAGCCAGAACGGGTCGATAGTTATTTATGTTATTTTAAAAGTCATGTTCCTACTTGTGTATACAATTCTTTTAAAATATTTTACCATTAATGGAAAATTTACAATTAACCGAATAGTATCTATTTTCTGTGATGTAAGTGCTGTTAGCCTATACGGCTCTTTCAGCTCTATCTGACAAAGGGCTCGCGTGGCGACCTGAAAGGCCGCGAGCTATTTAAAAAGGGAAAGGCAATGATGACGAGGATGAGGATAATGTTGGTGTATAATTTGGTATTGTTACCAATCATCATGTCGCCTCTGTTGAGGTTTTTTGAGCTATCTCACCGCTGTCCGAGTGGGAGCATGCGGACCCTCGCCTCCGACTGCTTAGCTCGTGTCGGCTCGTGTCGATTCCGAATGATATAACGTTATAGCGATTAGCGGGTTTACGCTATTAGTACCGTTTAAGTTGACGGTACAGGCTTGATGAACCGCCATTTCTAATCCCATTCTTTATCCGTACGGACTGTATATTAACTTATTGTATATTCCCGACGTTTCGAGTACTTTACAGCACCCATGTTCACGTGGGGACTGAGGTGTTTGACGTCCTAATGTCATAGTTAAACACGGCTACCTTCAGATTAAAATTCTTCGGCCCACAAAAAATACATTAATAAAGGCATACTTTAAAATATTATTATTAAAAAAATTGTCACTTTTCTAATTAATTATGTACAATGATGCTTAGAATGTAACTATAATATATACATATTTTAATATATTCAACACTCAGAAATTCTGAATTTTCAACAATTTAAATTTTTGTTACAATTCGGTACATACACTTCAATTCTTTCAATAATTTCAAGTCTGCTATTTTAGCATGAGAAAATGGATTGACGTCATCTGATGCGCAAAAGCGAGGATTAATCGCTCACTGTATTTCATGGAACTTATATTGTGACCTGCTCACGTCAGTACTAACGCGTCTCGATTGCATATTATTGTTGTTTCATCAAAAGTCAAAACGTGAAAAATTTGATGTAAGCTTTATTAATTATTTGATACGCATTTAGAACACTGTAATGAGCGTATAGAAATTTATTTATTTAATATTGTTATCAATAAATAATATTATCACTAATTAATATTATTTACGAGAGACATTTAATTAAAGCAAAAGAAGGCTTGGAATCATTCATAAATCATAAAATATTTTTATAAATAAACAAGTAAGGGAGAGATTACGAAATGGAAGGCTTTTACTTTTATTTGAAAAGTCTTGGATGTCTTTCGTTGTAAACGATATAAAATTCTGGATTTCCTGGATATGGCTAGGGGCGTCGACCCGACCTTGGCAAGCGTGTGTTGACCCTGCGCAGACGCTGGCCCGTTAACCCGAACACGCACGATTTTGTTCGAACATTCACGAAACGGTGTGACCAGTATCCAGTATATTATTATAGTTTAAGTCGTTTCAAAAATGATTTAGCTCGTTGGTTGATGACACAACGGTCGGGGATGGCGTCATTTTTCTCGAACGCTCTATTATTCGAGCAACTTTTTTTGCATTGTTAACTAATTGATTGACTACAAAATCGGAGTAAGTTATCACCCATCTGTTTATTAAATGCTAGCATGTATTGACCTAATGAGCAGGCTTTAATATGATATTTAATTTTACTATTAGTCTCGTTAACAAGTTTATATCTTAAAATACTACTTAAAGCAGTTTTTATTAGTTTTCATTTGATTTTGAAAAATTATATGTACATGTGGTATATATATACATGTGGTAGCATAGTCAGCGTGAGGGTGTCGGCACTGCTCTCGCCAATCTGTCTACCAAGCGTAATGAGTATAACCAAATGCTTGTAAAAAACGTATTTTTTATTAATTCCATAAAAACTGGTAAAGAAAAACAAGAAACTGTTCTAAATTTTCGTGGCAGTCTTCACTTTCTGAACAAATTATATATTATTTCTTTGAACTCAGCGCAACAAAGTGTTCCAATTATTATTCCCAGAATTTCGGGTGCGCTTATAAGATGGGTACCTACGTCCTTTAACGGCGAGGGCTGCATCCGGACGAATGGCGTCGTATAAAAACTCCGGTTAGTCGGCAAGGGCTCGCGGTCGTTGCTCTAGGCTCCTCGGAGTCGGGGTTTCGAAGGGGGCGACGATCTCTGTCCTTTACTTTACGCCAGCCATGCATGATTAATGAACTATACTTTCATACTGGACGCGCAATGACTTTACTTTTACAATAATTACACATCTATGACTTCACTATTCTAACACACGCTATTGTAAATGAACTTGCAAATTACGCGTTTTAAACACATGTAAATAGTAACAATGTAATAATTTTGCCACCCTGTGACGCTTTGTATAATTCTAATGTCAGTCGACGAGGTTTTGTTATTTTTTGTATATTTCTTTAATTAGAAATAAGAGTGATAAACAAGCATACAGTCCACCTGATGGTAGATCACCTACATCTATGCTCGATTGAAAATCAAATTGCAGATGTGTTGCAAACCCCTGACTGATCCTTGAGGACTACGATGGAATGCCTCGTTAGCACGGATTTAAGAATGGGCGCCAAGCTGTATAGCAGTTCTGAGAACGTTGTACATTTTTAAAATAAAAAATAAATATGTTTTTGTTTGAGTTTGAGTTAGCTTGTTTATGTTTGGCTTTGATAGCTTAGTATTAACTGGTAATTAACATTTATTTGAGTTTCTATCGTAAATTTTTTGAGGCCAGGTTGAAAGTAAACGCAAAAAACATTCACAAGAATGAATCTCTAAAAATACAGTGTATTTTTATTTAACTCTGTGAACGGAATATTATTTGCAGAACTAGAGAGAAAAACAACTGTTGCAACAGTAGCATAATATTATGCTTTATTTATTTTGTATAAAAGAGTCAAAGTGCCTTGTAGTTTGACGTGATAAATGGAACTTTCGTCTATATTTGCTTTATTAACCTGTTGTCATAATTATTTATCGCGTTTAAAGCTATAAGACATAAAAGTATATATAATGTATTGTTTATAGAAATACTATTATAGTTTTTAAGAGATGTAACTAGAAAGAGGTATTTGAAAGCGCATTAATGATAAGGAAACTTAGAGATTTTTTTTAATTTGCGTGGTACTGTTATCAACGTTTATCAACATAATCAGTGATTACTGATAGCGCGGTTGCTGATTTTTATATGAGTAAATCATAATCCAAGTAGGAAAAATATTTAAAAAAAATAAGTAACACTTCATCTTTATTACGCTTTAAAATAGTTTATCGCTCATTATTTTTTCTGGACTGGTCTGGGATTGGCTTTTTCTTATTTCGTTAATATTTCACAATTAATATATATAATATCCTCCCACCGTTTTGTACAGGTCTTGCTTCGCCACATTCCATCGTAAAACTTATTTAATGGAGTTGAAAGAATTATTTATTAGTTTTATGAGGAAGTAGTGTCCTTCGCATGATTCGTCATAATCCTTACCGTCGGTGAACAAAGGCCATAGATTGCCCCACAGTTGCAGCTATATATCTATAGTCGCGCTGAAGCTGTATCTCACAAAATAATAGCTTAAAATAGCTGTTGAATGCTGCTGTTTCGTACGGTGAGTATAGAGAACCAGGGACCCTTTTTACTGGTAAAGAGGCATTCTATTTTAGTTTTCAGGGGTAACAACTTAATGGCGGATAGATGTAGGTGTTTATAGGCCACAGTATCCACTAATTATCAGGTGGACTGTGTGCTCGTTTGTTACTCTTATACTATATACACTATACATAAAAAAATATAAATTGTTGCTACGCTTGTCAGGCGGAATCAGTTCCAATTCACTCTGTCGATTCCTACGATGGGATGATATGAGGTAGTGGATTTCTTACGGCGGCACTACATTAGCACTTAAATATTTAGACCGGTGTCCGAGAGAACGGAATCATAATGCCTGAGGTGCAAACGGTCTATCATAGTCCTCGAGAGATCCTCTGACTATTAGTTGACTATTTTACGTCGTAGTGATTATCCTGTACAGTTGACAAACTATATCAATGATTGAAATTAGGGATAAAATAGAAAATAAGCAGTGGTACTATCTAATATTATGCTAGAACTGAAATTTTCTTATAAATGTATTATAATATTTCCATCTACTGAATGACTACAATGTCGCTAGTGTTTCATCTGAACTTAACGGTTGCAGAAAAAGTGATCTATGACAGTAGGAAGTAGCAAAATAAAAGAAGTAGGTATTTGATGAATAGAGCAGTTGAATACAGCAGTGTTGGTTTAGACTAGATGAATATAATATATTAATTGTACATCCTATATATTTCATTGTAAAATATCACTTTGAAAAGTTCTGCTCGGTTTCTTGCTAGTTGTTTTCATGACTGACATTTTTTTTCCAACCAGTGGTATATAAGGAAAGATAATTATAATTTAAAATGGCTTTTAAAGTTTCTTAGTCGGGACATTATCGAAGAAGTTATTTTAAAATCGATTGTTAAACGACAATGGCGAACTCGCAAACAAATTTTTTTTTGACATTTTTTTTCTTGCCTTTACAAATGAAAAATATGTAAAAACATAAAGTTTGAAATCCTGAAAAAAAATTTCTTCAGTCCAACTTCTACAGGAAGTCAGGTATTAAAGATATTCCAGTTTGAACAAAATTCACATCAGACTAGGCTGTATGATATTGAGACCTTTGCCTGCCTTAATTGGCAAATCGTTACAACAAAAACAACTAGTCAATATAATTTTCAATTATGCTTGTAATTACTAGCATAGAGGGAATCCTAAAAGAACGCATTAGTACCTATATTAAGACGATTTTTGTGAATAAAATACACATCAAACTAGGCTGTATGGTATAAGTCCTTTGCCTGCCTTAATTGGCAAATCGTAACAACCATGACAACTAGTCAATTAAGTTTTAAATTATGTATGATGATTTTTTTCCAGACTTCGATAGGCAATAAGCTTAATTAGATATACATAGTAAATTATTTTATTGATATCTGTAATGGTGACATAAATAGACGCTTAATAATTCCATCAACAATTTGCCACAACAACTAGTCAATTTAGTTTTTAAATTAGGTAGGGTAAAATAGGATATTATTTCCATATAAATAGTGTTGAAATTTGTTTACACTTTTAAAATAACGTTTAATTGAATCTGTGTCTCGTTATTAACTAATACGCACATGTACGAACCAATAGCATGTCAGGTTGATGAGCTACTGAACTGCTGCCAAAGACATGACTAGATGCGTCGCTGTTTTTTTTTTGTTAAGGAAACGTGCTAGAGTTTTCGGTAAGTTTTTGTGTGTATTTGCTGTAATTTGTGGTGGATTGTTATACATACTGTGTTACAATAAAATGTTTATTTTGTGATAAAATTAACAATTACATGCATTTTATTTGTTTAATATGTTGTGATTTAGGTGGCCGACTAGTGGGTTTCGAATTTTAAGGTAGATCCAGTACTCAGCCATAAGTGGCTGACTACTGGTTTTTTCGTGATTTTCTTATATGTAGTTGAAATTAACGGAACGAATAGTACTAATTTTGCTTATTACTTTGGGTTTAACTCTTATAAGGCGAAAAGTGTATTTTACCAGTAGTCAGCCGCGTACAAATGTAATTGCATGTCAGGAGCCGACCAATGGGTCTACAAATCCAGTAGTCAGCCGTTAGTCCTGTTGCACAAAATAGTGCCTTAAAGCCTTTTTAATAAGGAGTAAATCTATGCACGGTTATTTTAGCATGAAAATCATTTGTTTTAGAATTCTATCATGTCAAAAAACCATCCATCAATACAAAGAAGAGCAATTAACACAAGCTATGGCGGCGATTAGAAATGGGATGAAAATAATAGGAGCTATTTCTTCCAAAGAGTGGAGACAATTTCAGAAATAAAAAGAAGAAGTGATGCAACAGAAAAAGAATGTTATATTGATTAAAAAAATTAAGAGATTTGAAGATAAAACAAAGAAAGAAGAAGAAAATCAAAAAAAGAAAGAAGAATTACAAAATGTGGGGATGAGTCGCTCGCGTCCGTAGGCTTCGACCACCTAACCTAGGCCCACCCTACACGTGTCCCCCGGGTGGTGCTAAACGAGCGACAAAGCCGAAAAGATTAGACCCGGCTCCTCGCCGTATGGTAGCGGCGTAAAATCTACCACCCCTTAGTCGCACCATGAGCCAACAAATAAAAAAAATGGCCCCGAGTTCCCGGCGCCCCTTTAATGGGGCAGGGGTGCGAAGAATCTCCGGGAGAAAAACCGGCGACGAGGTTCGCCACCCGTCACGTTCTGTCTCCCGGAGGGGCGAAAGTAGATTGCGGAGGCCCGTCTGGCTACGCTGAATGTATGTGGAGCAATGAATGATAAGATGGATGAAGTATGCGAAATGATGAATGATAGAGGAATAGATGTGTTATGTGTAAATGAGACGAATCGAAAGGGAAAGGATGCCACTGCACATGGCATGTATACCGCTTACTGGTCTGGTGTAGACGAGACCGAGCGGGCATGCCAGGAGTCGGTGTCATCCTTTCAGAAAGAATGGGTCAATGTGTGAAAGAGTATGAATGTAAGCCCAAGGCTGCTATGGATACGAATGAAAGTGGGCTTAAAGAAGTTGTTTGTGCTAGGGGTTGTACGCCCCAGACATGTCTAAGCCCACTTATATCCGAGAGCAGTTTTGGGACATGGTAAGGATGGTGTTGAGGAAATGTAAGAGAAATGAAAATATTATTATGTTAGGAGATTTTAATGGAAGGGTTGGGGTGAAGAGGTCTGGTTATGAAAGGATATTAGGAACGTTCGGCGATGAAAGTGTAAATGAGAATGGTGAAGACCTCCTCGCCGTATGTGTGGAAAAGAATCTTTTTGTGACGAACACTTTCTTTCGCCATAAAAGGATTCACATGTATACATGGGAAAGAGGTGATGATAGAAGCATGATAGATTTCATAATTGTGGATGAAAGAATGCGGAGCGCAGTGGTAGATACAAGGGTTTACTGGGGTCCAACGTTGGGACTGATCATTACTTGGTCTTATGTCGAATTAATGGTCTATTCAAGCGTTGGCGGCATCGGACATCTGTGTCTACCACTGCGTTACAGCGTATAAGAATAGAGAGGTTACAAGATGAAGATGTGAAAGAGAAGTATAAATGTAGACTGAGAGAGAATATTAGTGGTCTGAATGAAATATGTATGAATGATTAAGACCTGAAGACTGTATGGAATAATGTTAAGAAAGTTTTGGTGGATGCAGCCACCGAAGTATGTGGTGTAAGTAAGAGAACGAATGAAAGGAAAAATAATACGTTATGGTGGGATGATGAGGTACGGATGGAAGTTGAAGCAAAGAAGAGAGCATGGCTAGATTTACTAGCAACCAAAGCTGGTAATTCTGGCGGTATGAATGATGAGATTGAAAGAAAAAAGGCAGACTTAAGACTTATAAATAAGAGAGTAAAAGAAGTTGTTGAAAGGAAAAAGCAAGAAAGAACGGATAAGAATGATAGAAGGATATCTGATAACTTCCAGGCAAATATTAAAATGTTCTGGAAACTCGTAAGAACTGCTAGGGGAAATTCAAAACAGCCTAGAATGAATGCTATACGAGACGAGAATGGCTGTATGCTGAATGATGAAGCTTCGAGTTTAAAGAGATGGAAGGAATACTTTGAAAGCGTGTTTATGAGTGAAGAGTCGTCTGAATTAAGTGAAATAGAAATTTCGAAAGAAGTGGAGAGGTAGGAGATAAGTGTAGATGAAATAATGAAAGCAATGAAAAGCATGAAAGCAGGTAAGGCAGGCGGATATGATAGAGTATCACCTGAAATGCTAAGGGCTGAGAGGGAGGTGGCAGGCCTGCTGTACACCTTGTTTAATTTATGTTGGGAACTGAAGCGGGTACCGGAAGACTGGTGCAAAGCCGTTATAGTCCCAATATATAAGGGAAAGGGTCACAGCAGGACTGTAAAAACTACCGTGGTATCAGCTTGCTTAGCATTGTGGGTAAACTGTATGCTAAGGTGTTAATTGAAAGAGTTATGGAAGAAACTGATGGAAAAATTTGGGATGTGCAAGCTGGATTTAGAAAGGATGGGGTACGGATCAAGTCTTTTCCATGCGCATGATTGTGAGAAGTTTTGGCCAAAAACCAGAAAGTTTTTTGTGCGTTCATGGACTTGGAAAAGGCTTATGACAGAGTGGACAGGAATATGTTATGGCAAACACTGAACTCATTTGGTTTGAGCGCTGGTTTGATACAGGCATTAAGGTCTCTTTATAGGGACTCTAGTGCTTGTGTCAGGATCAACGGGGTCTACTCGGACTGGTTTGGCATCCAAAAAGGTGTCAGACAGGGCTGTGTAGCTTCCCGTGGCTGTTTAACCTATTTATGGACAGTTGTTTGCAAACTTTGAAAGTTGAAGAATGTGGGTTGAGAATGGGTGAGTTAACCGTCAAATGCCTTTTGTACGCCGATGATCAAGTCATATTTGCATCGTCGGCGGCCGAGTTGCAAATGATGGTTACTTTAATGAACTGGTCATTAAAAGAAAGGGTATGAAAGTGAACGCAAGTAAAACGAAAGTGATGGTTTTTGAAAGAGAAGAAAGTAAAACGTTATGTGAAATAAGAATAGAAGGGGAGTTGATTGAGCAAGTGGATGAGTTTGTATATTTGGGATGTTTATTTAGCAGGGATGGTAGATATGATAAGGATATAGAACGACGAGTGAACGCAGGAAATAGAGTGAATGGGGCTCTACACGCTATTGTGAGGAGTCAAAATGTGTCAAAAAAGGCACGTTTGGCAATTCATAATGCTGTGTTAGTCCCTACTTTAATGTATGGTAGTGAAAGTTGGGTGGCAGAAGAAGCATGAGAGTAGAATAAATGTTGTAGAAATGCGGTCATTAAGGAGGTGCTAGGCTGAATCTGAATGACAGGGTGAGAAATAGTGATAAGAGAAAAGTGGTTTGCAAGATGACGTTGTGACCAGGATTAAGAAAGGAATGCTTCGGTGGTTTGGTCATGTAGAAAGAATGAACGAAGAAAGAGTGACAAAGCAAATTTATGCTGCAGAAGTGAACGGCAGAGTCGGAAGGGACGCCCTAGACGAAGGTTTATCGACCAAATTGGCGATATATTAAAATGGGCCAGATTAGGAGTACCCTTAACCGACGTGCATGTATGCGTAGATATATGGATGTAAAGGAGGCGAGAGGTGTGCCAGGATCGTGCCAAATGGAAGTCCGTAGTCTCTGCCTACCCTCTGGGTGACAGGCGTGAGTGTTTATGTATGTATGTTATGTATGTAATTACAAAAAGGAAAAGGAAAAGCGGTTGAATTCCAAAAATAGCAAAAGGAGGAAGAAAAATACAATAAACAAAGTAAGATGCAAATACTATGAAGAGGAATTGACTAGTGACACAGAAATTATTGACTTAAAGAATATTGGACAAGAATATTGTGACAATTGCCTTGCATGGTACATTTGAAATGTACTGAATTCGCTGGGGACATATTTGAAAATTGGACTTACCTAGTCGGACTATTTGTCCCAGGTAAACATATCCGTCAACAACTTCGAGCTTAGTGCTCCCAACAACTACCGGCATAGGTGTGACATGGACGTTAAACACGATTTTTATTTTGTCCATGTTCATCTTAAGACCTATCCGTTGGGAGACACTATTGAGGTCATTGAGCATAGTGCTTAGGTCCTCCAGCGATTCTGCCATAAGGACTATATCGTCGGCAAATCGAAGTCCAACTTCGACCGAGAGGTCAATCGAAGAATTCAACTCTGCTGGGCAGCGTTCGGGAGATTACGACACATCTTCTCGTCAGACATACCTCAAAACCTCAAAATTAGATTGTACAACCAGTGCGTGTTGCCAGTGATGACCTATGGATCTGAGACGTGGTCCTTCACTGCTGGCCGTATCAGGAAGCTCAAAGCCGCTCAGCGAGCTATGGAGAGTGCTATGCTCGGCGTTTTTCTGCGTGATAGATTTAAAAACGAGGATATCCGCAGTAGAACCAGAGTAACCGACATAGCCCAAAGGCTTAGTAAGCTGAAGTGGCAATGGGCCGGCCATATAGCTCGAAGAACCGACAATCGATGGGAAGAAAGGTTCTCGAGTGGCAGCCTGTACCGGCATGCGAAGTGTAGGGCGTCCTCACTAGATGGAGTGAGGACTTGGTAAGACATGCAGGAAGTCAATGGATGCAGGTGGCTCGGGACCGTGCTTTGTGGCATTCCTTGGGGGAGGTCTATGTTCAGCAGTGGACTTGTGAAGGGCTGTAATGATGATGAAGATGATGATATTTGGAAATATACATAATAAAGAATTTCTATGCCAAATATGCGAGAATAAGTGAGAGGCTGACTACAGGGTAAGACATGGCAGACTTGTGGAGAAATGAGACTGACTACTGGTGAAAAGTGCCATAATTTGTTTAATGTTGATATTTTATATAATTCTATAATTTGTTTAATGTTGATATTTTATATTAAATATAATGTTTTGTTAATTTCTTTAGTAAATTTAATAAACAACCTTACTGGGAATAATGATTGTTTTTATTAATAATGTTTAATATTTAAAATACAGTCGAATCAAATTTTAGTCCTCACTAAAAGGCTGACTACTGAGTGTTTTACCCTATGATGATTTTTTCCAGACTTCGATATGCTGGAATAAGCTGGAACAGATAAAACATAGTAAATTATTTTATTGATATCTGTAATAGTGACATAAGTAGACGCTTAATAATTCCACCAACAATTTTTTCGCCATTGTCCTTTGTACCGAAGAGACAGACAAGAAAATAAGTTAATAAAATCCTGGTAAAACGTCTTTCAATAAGTACTTCTTTTATAATCTCTGTAAATCTAAATATTTATTGGGAATTAAACTGATATTTAGCCTTCATTAAACACAAACCGTAATCATAATGATAAGTGAATGCGTTAAAGAACATCTTTGACGTCAACGTTAGCATATCAAGGGACACAAAAAGCAAATCTCTCCCCGTTATCTACGATTATAAATGCCAAGGACATTTGTAAGTCACCTGTCCGTCTCCTTTCAGATGTTGTATTATACATTATACGGTTTATTTGCAATGTATCAGGGATGTTACAAATGTCATATTTTTCACATTTTCAAATTTTCGGGATGCGAATGTGTGAATGCGAATGCGAATGTTTGGGAATAACATTAATCAACTTAAGTCATCATTTTTATTACTTATAATAGGAATATGAAAACATATTGGAACAGTAAACCAGTGTTATACTTATACAGTAAATATATCTAATAGTCAAAGTTCAAAAGAGGGATGTTATATTTGAGAAAAAGTAATTTTGCCGCCTTTTCGCCCATGAGGCGATTTCTAAGAGGCTCGTATATAAGGCCGGCTGCACTGAACAATTGCTCACTCGGAACGCTGGCCGGTGGAGCGCTCAGATATTTGCGATTATTCACATTTTCTAGTGTCTCCAGATCTGAGCCTTCGTTTTCGCTTGAAGAATCTAGAATTCCTGCCAGGTTGCTTATAATACTGTTAGCAGAACTTGTTGAAGGCTCATCAATGTTGCTTGTTATACTACTCAACCTTTTAGCGCCTGAAGCTAAACGCCGATTTTCATCACCATCCCGGTTAGACAGACTTAGAGCCAATTCCACAATATTAGAGTGGACTTTATCTTTCACAATATCACTGAAAAATTTATGCTTGTATCGTGGGTCCAGAAATGTGGAGATTGTGAACAAAGAATCATTCTCCAGGTTCTTCTTGTTTATTTCGGTTTTGATAACTTGTATAAAGCTGATAATAATGTCTTTGTATCATCGAGACCTTTTTTCAATGTGTAAATAATCGGAATCACGGACAAAATTAAAGCGCTTGAGCTGCTCAAGTTGCGTGTAGCTTCTTCAAATGGCTTAAGAACTGTTACGCAATACTCCATAGCTTTCCACCTTCGGGTGATATGTTGGAAATGTTATTGTCGTTACCATACAGGCACAAATCATCTTTTAGTTTTAAACACCTTTCGAACATATAAAACGTGCTATTCCATCTCGTTGAACAGTCTCCTATAACAGTTAATGGAAGTTGATCTGGATTTAGTCGCTGTTGGATTTTGGCTAATTGAGCTTGAGCGATAGTCGAATGATTAAAATGAGTGGCGATCCTCTTACATTTCTGAATCATATTCACTAGGAAATTTTGAGAATTCAATCCATTCTTAATTATTGTCTGTAGCTTATGAGCAGTACAGTTAAATCGTTAAAATCGGCCAATGTCATGTACAATGGCCAGTGTACTTGCTCCTTAGTTATATTCCATTCACTCAGCATTGATTCAAATTTGTTTGAAATAGCATCGCCAGTGTGTCTGCCTTCGAATTCCTCGCACTTTAAGACAACGTTTAAGCGGTTGAAGTGTGCCGTTATGCCGTGACAGGTTAGGCTGAGAAGTGATACATTCGCACTTGGCTCAGACCATATGTCATTCGTGAATGACATATATTTAAAATCAGCTAACAGAACTTTGATTTTTTCAGCAACTTTGCCGTACAAAACTTCACAGGTATGCTCAGTAAAAAAATTACGACCTCTTACAGTATATTAGGATTTCGAAGGTTGATGCAGTTAGCATCAACCTTCGAAATCCTACGCCTACAACGAAGTTAAATGGCAAGTCTTGTAATGTTGTCATTTCACTTATTCGGCAGTCGATTTTTTGCGGCAATGGATGTTTGGTGTCACATTGTTTCTTTTTCATTAGAGTTTCTTCAATAGATAATTGTTTTGTTACCTCTTTGCGGAGTTTCTTGCGGTATATCCAGTTTTGAAGCCTGGGCCTCCGATTCAGTATGGATCAGCATTTCGTATTCTATATATTTAGCATATCTTATCATAGAGCAATTCTTTTATATTTTTTTCACAAAGCCTGGAATGCTAGTAAAACCGTCAGGTTAGGTAACGCAAAAGGCTTACATTGTTTTAGTGGAATTCAATTAGTTTATAGGTTAGTCGTAACGAGTGTACGGGGCAGGTAAAGCGGGTCAACGAGACGACGACGCGTCACGCTTCGTGCGATCGGGGTCACGGAGCCGGGTCGTGCACTCCACGGTCAGGACACCGTATTGTCTCTGAAGCAAGTGATGTAGTGTAGACTAAATGTAATAAATGGAATATTTTGATAAATCTATATTATTGAACTAGGTGGTAGGCCTTCTTTTCTGCCTAGGAGTCTGTCTGTGTTATTATATCCTATTTATTATTGTACTAGCTATTCCCCGCGACTTCGCCCGCGTTTAATTTATTACGATTGGATTTCATGGGTTTTAATTTTTTTTTTGCGCGGGACCCTAACTATTTTTCTAAAATAAAAGTAGCCTAAGTTACTCCTTATTACATCAGCTACCTGCCAGTTAAAGTCCCGTCAAAATCGGTCCAGCCATTTCGGAGATTAGCCGAAAGAAACAGACAGACAGACAGACAAAAATTTTAAAAATTGTGTTTTTGTTATAAGTATCGCGATACTTTCATATGCATTTAGTAAAAAGCTGTTATTTTGACATTACAAACATACACTTCAATTTTATTTATTTGTATAGATTACATATTTCTGCCGCCAAATATCTGACGGGAGGGTATAGAGAGCCAGTATTATGAGGGCTAACAATTTTCCGATCACCAGAAATCGCTAGTTGACATTGAGGTGAAGTTTTTTGTTACACAACGTCATTTAATTGAGAAGTTAGTTTTCAATAAAAGTTAATCAGTTTCTAGAGTATTATATTAATACACAAAACAAGGCCTCAGTAGTTAGTTCTTTATTTTATTGCACATTTTTAACTTTTTTTTTAATTTTTCTACATTTATGAATATCTGTGGTATGCTTTTTTTAATCTAATTATTATAAAATATATCTAATAGTACAGAAATAAACATTAACCTTTACATTTTTCGAACAAATTAACTTCCCGCTATGAAATCTGTCAAATATTACACACCTCATTTTAAGTTGCCCTCGTTACTGGCTAAAGCATTCTATCTTAGTCCTCAGTGGTGAAAACGCATCTGTGCCCCTCTTTGTTTGTAGTTAGTTGCAGTTGCCATTTACCATCAGGTAGGCTGTAAGTTCACTTCAGTTTTGTATAAAAAATATGTAAAATTGTAAAAATGTTTCTTTTTCGGGTTGCGTTTTAATGTGTTACGTTACGTATACCATTACGTTGAAACTACCGATTACGATGGGAGTTTGGCGAGTTGTTGTGTGCATGCCCGCGATTGTTTCTGACAAAAAAGGCATTACGACGCATGCCAGACACTGCTAGTTTTGAATATAGGAAAGACTTACATTCATCAGTGAACTGCTATAGGATTATAAAAAAGATTAATGATAAGGAACACTGTCATATGTCAGAGGAGTTACAGACAAGATTGGTTATATCTTGAAGCGAGCTTCCATATAAGCCGCCGAAGAAGATTAGTAAATTTTTACCATCCGTCAAGTGTAAAATCCCATCTACAAAATGCAGGAGTGCATACAAGCTTGATTGTGAATGTAATCTCTAATATGGGACAAACAAAAAATTCAAGGTCGTCACCGTCAATACATCAGATTAGATAAACCACAAATTTTCGCAAAAAAACACCGACTTCTACCAAGGATGATACGTGAGGCTATTGAAATTAAAACATCCTAATTTCTATAGAGAAGGAGGCTGGGTACTACCACCTGCTCGGGTTCCTATAATTAATAAAATATAATCCAAATTATTTTTGGATACCATTGCAAGACTTCAAGATTCTGTAAGCTCGTTCCGCGTAGATCGGACCAAAAATTATTATTCAAAAATTGAACGTCAAACACCTCAAACCCCCCTATGACCATGGGTGCTGTAAAGCACTGGAAAAGTCCGATACTAAAATTATTAAAAATAAGTGCAATTAAACACGATAAAATCCATGAATTAGCGGTGAATATTTAAGCTAAATGTTTTATATATTTAGTAATGTTATTTTATTAAGTATGGTTCTTAAAACTAAAGGCCGTATTACATATTCATTTAAAATTGCTTAATTTGTTATTACGTCCTAATACTTGGAAACAATTCTAACTGTAGATTAATGTGGCTTGTGTTTAAAATATGTGTACAAATCTTGGATTATCAATAAACACTGAATGTCTTAAATAGTATAACTACTACAAGCTACACCTACTACTGCATGAAGAATTCGTTAATTTAACGTTTGTAAAATATTTCAAAATTTTTTTATAATTCTACATTTCATTTGGAAAATTAATATTAAAATATATAATACATAATGACAGATACCATAATATTGATTATGTAAATAATACGTATAATTAAAATGAAGTCTTATACACACAACACATCTTAAAATATGCGTAAAAAGTTCTTAAAAAGTCATTAGTTTATATGTTTTCCAGTCACGAAAAATGTCGACCAATAATCATCGATTGGATTTGCTTCTATATTTAGAACTCTGTTGTGTGCTCTACGGTGACGTCATGCCTGGTGTTGACGTCATAGTTATGACATCACAGCCTTTGGGAGTTATCAGTCAGGAGTATCATAGGTCATACAGCTTTGTTGGGGTGAATTAAAAGTCAATACTTATTACTTACTAGTTTTCAATAATGTGGTGTAAAACAATGTTTAAATTTATCAATGGTATCTGTATAGCCGTCATTACGCTAGGTATTGATAACATCGTAGCCTTTTTCAAAAGGCTTTGAAATAATTTAAATATTCTGAACAGGAGGAGGTTTTGATCTAAGTTTTTGCTCAAAATTACGTAGAGACTAGCTACTTTGTCCGCAAAGAATTTATTACGGTTGTATTTCATGGGTTTGATTTTTTTGCGCGGAACCCTAATTGTTCTTCTAAAATAAGGTAGCCTAAGTTACTCTTTATAACATCATCTATTTACCAGTGAAAGTCCCGTCAAAATCGGTCCAGCCATTTCGGAGATTAGCCGGAACAAACAGACAGATAGACAGACCGACAGACAGACAAAGTTTTTATTGTATATTACTTTCATATGTATTTAGTAGAAAGATGTTATTTTGACATGATGTTATTTATTTGTATAGATATAGATAAACATCTATCCGTTTAACTTAGATAGACTATTTTTTACATACATTATATAAAACTTTTAAATAAATAATAAATATGTGGTTTACAAATGCGTTGCGATTACGGCAAATCCCACCTTACAGAGATGCCATAATATTCCAGCTGTGGAAAATTGCAAAAATGATGCAAACATTTTCGACTTTGTTGATGTTAAGACTTTTATTTAGCTAAATAAAATATTTTACACGTGTTCTTGTAGAATAGAAAATGTACATTATATTTGTATATATATATAATATATTATACTATATTATTACTATTTTTTTTGTTCGAAAGTTATTTTCTTGTAGCCGCAGTTATTGCACAAGGGGGCTATGGACTTTGATAGGTTGATGATGAATTTCTATGTACCTACTTAGTAATATATTTTCAGGCTAATGATGTTTGCTCTTTTGCCGCCACTATTTTTTTTATTTTTCAAGTAGCCATATCAGATATCACATCATATCATCGACTGAATGGTGCATCTATTGCTGGACATTGCCGGCCTCTCTAACAGATGATTTCATCTAACAGGTCATGGAGACCAAAGCAACGTTTAAATATTTTTGAATGTCAGTTCAATTAAATGGTTATTCCAATGTTGGTAGTAAACATTTGAATTAATATCCGGTGTCACTACGATTGAATTTTAACCGTTGAACTTTCGAAATGCCTATTTATAGTTAGCACGTATATCCGTGGTAGTTTTCCGTTTCGGGTCATACCATTTTGAATTTTAGTACGCCGAGATAGGATAGGAATGCGGGGTTACAGGATGAGGCGCAGGCGGAGTCGATGACCGAGTATTGATCTCGGCAAAGTGGGTCGCGACCCGCTTCCCGTTGCAACTTAGGCAGGGGCTGCAACGGACACTTTACCCCAGACAGTTGTGGTGATACGACACAACAAGGGACAACAGACAATTGTGGTGATACGACGACAGGGACAAGGATAAACTCACGCGAATCTTTGTTTTTATTTCAATATAACAGTATAGTTTGGCAATTACTTGCAATTTCAAAGACAAGTTGTAACGACCCCGTTCCTTGGTTTCAGAAATAATTTTTAATTTCTTTTTGTGTAATATAACATTTTGAATTGGCATATTTCTAATTATTTAATTAATTTTGTTTTTCTAATTAGTTTATTTAATTAATTTTGTTTTTCTAATTAGTTTATTTAATTAGCGTTTTTAACGAGGTCTTCAAATTATATAAATGGAGTAAATTTTGCATAATATCAAGACCAATGGATGTGTTTTTTGCAGAATCCTCGTACAACGTAATAATTTATACATATTAAATAAAATTGTAGTAGTAACTGATACGATATTGTTTGTAACCGCAAGCCGCCACTGTTGTCGGCAACCGCAGTTTTTTTATTACTTTGACTTGTCATCAGGAAGTTGCTCTTGCCCGTCTCCTGTTTCAATCCCTTCTATCGCCTCTTACGACACCCACAGAATGATAATGGATTTTCTTTCGTCACCACTACACGAACAGCGAATCACATAACTATTATTAATCAATTTTTGAATTATGAAGTCATTGATTAAGAAATCAAATGGCTGATAGCTTTTCTAGACGTTATTATCTAGGTGAAAGTTTGAATAGTTCATGTTAGGATAATAAGACCGGATATCGGCGCGTATTGCCTGCCACGGAGCGGAAAATCATTTCCATGAATAAAAAGCTGTAAAGGCACATATGCGGACGGCGTGAAGCGTTGTTATTGGTCGAACGCGTGGGTACGTTCTTTTATTGAAGCCGTGAAAGTTGATTTGCGAGTCTCCCTCCGCGCCACGCTACACCACAGAGTAGCAGCCGCACAAAGGACTACGTTCACTTTCCAACGTTCCGGCCTATTATTTTACTCTGTGGCCGTTCTTAATTATTGAAGAGTATTCAATACTGTTTCGATTGTTGCCTTTTTTCGATTGTATAAAAATACAAAGCTATCGGCTGAATAAGCTGAAGTGGCAATGGGCCGGCTATATTGCTCGATGAACCGCCAATGCTTAGGAAGAAAGGTTCTCGGGTGGCAGCCTCGTACTCTGGATGGGGTGACGATCTGGCAAGACATGGAGGTCGATGAATACATATGGCTTAAGAACGTGTTTTGTAGCAATCCTTGGAGGAAGCCTATGTTCTGCAGCGGACTTGTGAAGGGCTGTAATGATGATGATCGGAATAATATAATACATTTTATAAAATATTCGTATAATTCCAACATCTGTGAACGAATTTTCATTGCCTTGTGTAAACTATGGAAAATTTGAGACGTATTTATTTATATCTTTAAATAATATCTTTAATCTGAAATATTTTATTTTTATCGACATTATCAGTGACATTCAAGAATTTAAATTTATTGATATTATAGTTAGTACATACAGTGCAATTAGTTGCTATGCGAATAATTTGAGATTGACCTTCGGGGCTGTTCATTCGGCGCAATGTAAACACTGTTAAGAGAGGTTATAAATTACTTACTATAGTACATCGTTTTATATAAGTCATACACATTTTAGGTTATCTTTAAATAGCTTAACAAATGGAAAAGCTTTTAAGTTTAATATTCAATATTGTTCACATTATTACATGTGCGATCAGCCATATTATCTATTAGATGATTTAAGTTATTTGGAGTTTAAAAATAATTTGCTAGAGATTATACAAATACATAATATTATATTTTAAACCAGCATTGAATTGATATAAAATAAATATTCAAAATGGAAGCTTTGTGATGAGATGCTGCTTTTCAGTGCTACGATGCTAGTAAAAGTACTTAGTACATATACAAAGTGCATTATTTAAACATTCCTTCGCAAAATTTGTCTAAAATAGATAAATGGATTCATAATAATAACATTGGTCGACCTTATTAAGCATTTACCTTCTTTACCAGCCTGTTATAGTTCACTGCTTGTCATATCCCTCTCCCATTGTAGGTAGGCTCGCAGTTCTTTCATATAAGAACACTAGGAGTAATTACTTAGTCCTAGAAAGTAAATAGCGCTTTACGACTAAACAATAAATACTTTTATTGAGGTGGTTATATTTGTTTACAATACTCCACTAACACAATTCTTGGAGCAGATAAATATAGCGCGTCGCCACAACGCCCCCACATCGATAAAAGTCTCTGAGCGCTCTCTGAAAGCGTCTTAAACGTACTCGAGCGCATTCAGGGCCTCAAGTGTTTGTTCGTGTGAAAGCTTTTGCGGAGTTAATGGTTGGCTCTAAATTGTAATATTAGCTATTCTTAATCTGAATGGGAAAGGAATGCAGGTATCAATAAAAAAAAAATTTTTTTAGCTTTGTTTTTTTAACTAGCTAGCCAGTTATAAACATCCCGTTTTGTGTGAGGATGGCGACGGACAGCAGGGATAAAGGTGCGAGACGTGTGGGTGCTGCGTTTGTGTATCAACCTGCCAAGTGTGACGATAAAGGAAAATCCTCCATATAACGTAGGCGGCTAACGTTCAACAGTGGAATTTTACGAACTGATAAAGGAGCATAATAAAAATTATTTCGAAGACATGTGAAGTTCGCCAACACGCATTGGGGCAGCGCGGCGTACATTTCCTCGCCCTAAAACCCTCTCAGGAATGAGAGGAGGCCTGTGCCCAGCAGTGGGACGTATATAGGCTGTAACTTTAAAGGAGCATAAAATACTATTTATTTTTATACGTCTATGTTTTCATCATTCATTCATTACTTATATGTCTACTGTTAGACATAGTTCTCTCCTATAGGGGACCTTATAAGGGAATATTGGCCATAGTTTGGCTTGTCAACCGCAGATTTTTATTTTGAGCTATGATCAGGAAGGTGCTGCTGCCCGTCTCTTGTTTCAGTTCCTCTCTGTCGCCTCTTACGACACTCACGTGATGACATGGGGTAGTCGATACCTCTTACGCTGCCACTACACGGCGGCGACTATTATTGATCCCGGGTTCGAATCCTAGGTTGGGCCAGAATCGTTTACTATGATTTTCTGGTAAGGAATTCTCAGTAACGGCCCGGAGTTAGGAAGCTAATGTTGGTGTTGGAAGTTCGTGTCTCACCGCCGTGCCTCGAAAAGCATTTGTAAAGCAGTTGGTCTTGCGCCTGCCTAATCTTTCTCCAGTCGTGTCGGATTACCGTCCATCGGACTATCAGAGTGAAGGAATAGAGGGTGCACCTGTGTTTGCGCACACGTTTGAGCAAGTTAAAGTTAAAGTCTTGTCATGCGCAGATGGCTAGTGTGCGTTGAATCACAAGTTGGCCGCCGTGATAAAATTCGGTCTGGAAGATAATTATTATCATTATATTACATTATTATTAACCACTATTACAGTATTATTAGAAATAGAAACTTTTTTATTTAATATCGATTATAATTAATACTTATCGAAAGTCACTCTTGTGGTTAATTTACCACTAATTCCAAAAATACCTCTGTCCTGCAAAGAACCGACAAGAAACCCAGCGGGACTTCAAAAAAAAGAATAGTTTACAATCATTAAAGTTACACAATAATTAACAACACAAAACAAGTTAGAAATGACATGGTAGCGATCACCTCTTTCCCGGTGTTTATTATCATGCAACACTTTATAAATGGTTGATTGAGCAAAAACTCAACAGTACAAATGACATTGTTCTGCGTCCATACAATGTTCGCCTAAGAACCAACAGTGAAAATAAATACCTTTTTAAGTCCGAAATTACACATAATTGTATGTAAGAACAATAACTCCTGACGGACACTTTTGAAAACATAGATATTAGCAGTTATCATAGAGATTTTGAGGTTAATCTCAGTTATTACTTCTGTAATAATGTTATTGCCTGGTGATGGAAAGAGAGACGAAGGTGGCTCTGCGTAATATTTACTGGGATTGTGGAGATATTTTAATGTGCAGATTAAATTTGGTAGGCGTCTCTGAGCAATTCTATTCTTCAGAGCTTCGAGTAGCCTGTCACTGATAAAACTGTTCGTCTTTTCAACTTTTTAACTTGAAGGACTGTTTCCGCAGTAAGCAGATTTGCATTTTCTTGGCACAGCGCCTCTACTGTTGCCTTTACAATATTCAAAGAAGTGGACAATTCCTGCAGTAAAGCCAGCTCACCTGAACTAAACGTGGTATCGTACTTTAAATCAATAAGAGTCTTCAATATAGGGTCTTTTAATGCCAAAAATCTTGTGATCATATCGGCTAAACTGCTCCACCTGGTTTTACAGTCTAGGATCAAACCCATTTTATTCTGTTCTTCTTGAAGATAGTTATCGAGAATCTCTTTTCTGGTGGGTGACTTCCTAAAAAATTTAACTATTTTTCGCACTTTCTCTATTACATTTTTTAAATTCACATCCCTGTATAAATGTAGGTCTCGGTTTCCGTTCAGATGTTGCTCAACTACAAATCCTCCTTCTTCACTATCACTGTCAGAGTCAGTATTCTCATTTGTCTTTTCTTTGTTTTCTGCAGATTCTTCCCCTTCTTCTTCTTGCTCATCTTGATTCTTTTTGTATATAGCATCCAGCACTGCACATTGGATACGGTATGGTATGAAGGCACTTGCCGACCCATAGCACACATCACGCTTGCTCCGTCAGTCACTATGCATGCTATGTCCTCTTCCAAAGATAAATCATAGGATGCTAACTTGGCCTTCAAAATATTAGCACAACGCTCCGCCTTTGCCCTGCCAGTTATTCTCGCTAGTCCTAGATTCCTATATCCCTTGCCTTGGAAATTTGAACAATGAACGTTAATGTTCATGTAACGTCGGTTACCAGCTGAAGTCCATTCGTCCAGGAAAGCGGAAAATTTATTTCCTTGGGCCTTTAATTTCTCCAATTCTTTCTTCAGATCACCCTTTAATTGTGCACTCTTTTCTACTACGATCTTCTTAATTGTGTTCGGTGACTTTGGCAAGTCGTCGTAGCCACTTTTTTTAAAGAAATTTCGAATGGAATCAGAGGTACAGAACATGCTGAATAGAAGACCGTCACAAGCAGTCATTTTTGATACCACATTCTCCATATCATCCTCAGGATTTTTAAAGTATGCGTCAATTAGTTTAATTTTCTTCTTTTTTGGCTCATTTTTATCGACTTTTTCTTGCAGGTTTGAATGTGTGGCCGAACGTTCATCGACATTAGGCTCAGTAGGGTGGAGTTTTAAGTGGTTATGTAAGCATTTAGTTGTGTTTCGGCATTTAATAACCTTTTTACACTTTTTACATTGCGCGTGAATCCCGTCTGAAGTCCTCAAAAAAAGTTCCATACTGACGACTTGTCGCGCAAACCTTTGACGTACTCTTTGAATTCAAGTTTCTGTTGCTCCATGTTTGAATTTGAATGTTTAACTCATTACCTGCAAGCCTGCAACATCAAAAAAAAAAATAACATAAAGGCCTGTGTGACATACAGACGTACAGAAAGTGTGAGTGAGGTGATATTCATAATGAATATAGATAAATACAGTTGCAAGCGAGGCTAAAAAAATAATAATATATCACTATTAGTAGACAATATTAACATACTCATATTGCGTACATAGGTGCGTCGACGTCACTGTCACTCAAAAATAAAAATATAGGTACTTACATTAAAAGTATACACGTAATTCCTCTCCTGGATAGTGGATGGGTAGACAAGTAGGCCGTTGGCACACAAAACTCACTCAAAAAGACTAAAATCTCGATAACAAACAACAAAAATTATAACCACGCTCCGCCATCCGCACTGCACGCGTGCAAAATGCAAATGGCAGACAGATGCACGAACAAAGACGCCAAACTACCAACACCGCCGCACTAATTCTCGAGTTTCCGATCGCTTCCGAGCTTTGACGAACCCTGTCGGGTCGGACGGAACACACTGGCGCGGCGCGCCCGAAAATCGAAATGTCGCGCGCGAACTTTAAAAGTAATATTTTGTGTACATCAATATTCCGAGTTTGGCTTTCAGAAAATTGGTTGAATATTCGAATGCAAGACCTTGTCCGTGGGTAATGAAAAGTTAAAGTCCGTGATTCAAGCTAGGTAGGTCGCTAAAGAAGGGTATCGATGTCCGTTGTTCAAGCCGAGTCGTAATTTATAAAAACTTATCGCATAACAAACCAACTCACAGTGCACTTAGATTTCGAAAACATTTGCAGAAATGTATTTTTTCAAACGAAACGAAATCGATCGCGCGTCTGACGTCTATTTTAACGTCTTGTTATCTGTCAACGTTATTGACGTTTTTTTGCGTGGCACAATGCTGATTTGGCCAATGAGAGTACAATAGTATTGTTATTTTAAATGAAAACAAATGATTTCACTGTATCCCAGTTCCTTGTGGCATATATTAATCTGAGGTAAGTATATTTTAAAATATTAACGTTTTCATAATATAAATTGAGTTTATGACAACTTTTGAAATATGTGAGTGAAAGTATTGTGCGATTGGCCAAATCACAGGAGCCCATAAACGCAGCACATTAGTATTAAAAAATAGGCACAAAGTTCAAAATCTAAAAAGTACTTTTTATTTTGATTTCACAATTCAGAAGTGTCCGTTACTATTTAATGAATGTTATCTAATGCATAATTAAGGATAAGAATTTTAGTAATTGTCAAATATATGTTTGTTCTTAGGCGAGTTTTTACAATGCCTTTAACTCAAACGAAATCAGGGCTACTTGCTGTGCCTGCGGCCTATGCAGCTTGGCGCCACTTTAGATCTCAACTCTTTTATTGGCGAAGCCATATAGACAACCTCGATCGTCGCTTATACCGAACTTCGTCCCCTTTTCGCTATGTTCTTAGTGAGATTATATTATAAACCGCAATCCCCTGCCATGTCGTGATAATATGGCCTCATCAAAATTCAAACCCACCGTCTCGTGCCTCATTTAATGAGTCATACACGAGCTATATGAAACTTGATGCTGCTCGCATGAAAAGATCGTTGCACTGCAAATAGCCTCACGTTTGCACTTAATAACCGTAATACCACGTTTGCTTTGTCAGTAGGTGTGTCATGGTTTCGCTTGTGTGCGGCCTGTTTCATAAACTTGTCCCTTAATCAAAGCACAAATACAGAAATGGCAACTTTGTTTTTGTGTGTTCGTATCTAAGTTTACTCTTATCCAACAAAAAAATATATATATTTCTATGTTAAATAACAGGTTTTACTACTAAACTAGTTAGTATAAAATTAATGTGATATCTATTCAATTTATTTATTTTAACGAAACTTAATGTCCATACTAGGATTTTCGCCTGTTTCGTCTTACATATATTGTACAAGTATCAATATATATGTATCATATTATAAATAAAGCAATAAGTGTGCAATCTTATAATTCATATTAATTATTGAATAAGTATATATTCTTCTAATGAACGTGATTATTGCTAGTTTGTATTTCTTTCCGCTGATACATTTACATTATACGTGTATAATTTTATCTCTAATTGACTGGAAAGACGTCAATTAAGTCGGGCAATGGTTTCTTTCCACGAATAGCCGTTATAGACTGGCTATCACGTCCGATTTCTTTGTCAATCAATTTTGTTCCAATTGACACAAATTAACTTATTTTGTAACTACCGATTCATTTAGTTTGTCGCAGCCGTTGAATAAAATTTTATAGATTTTACATTGAAAAGTGCCTACATGCAATAAGACTAGTAAGCATAAAACAATCTGAGACATTAGAAGCCTTTCACCTGCGAAAGCCCCAGCGCTTATTGGAATCATAACTGACTTATGTGATCAGTTATGATTCCAATAAGCGCCGGGGTCTATATACCGGTTGTTACAAAACTACCCGTAAAGCCGAAAGGAGGTTAAATGGGGCCTTATAACGAGTCCATTCACAATATTTAAGAACCGTAGTAACGCCGTATAACATACACCAAAAAAATAAAAAAATAAATATTATTTTCACTGATGTGCAAACCCTATTTCAGTAAAATTAAAGAGTTAAACTACGCAGAATGTACCTACATTTCTACCTAATTCGCGGAACGACAAAAATTTTATAAGACCTAACCTAACGAAACAACCTAAACGAATACTTACTTTTTCATAATAAACGTCAAATTTACAGAAACGGCTCAAAGTGTGCTCCGCCTTGCTCAAGACACAACCTCGCTCGTCGGGATATGGTTTGTGTGGCATTTCGCACCATCGTTGGTGTTATTGATGCGAAAACCGATCTAACACGCTGTTCCATCTCGGCAACCGTTGGGCAATCGGAGAAATGCACTCTGTCCTTCACATAACCCCACAAAAAGAAGTCCAAGGGTGTGTGAGGTCCGGAGAACGAGTAGGACATAGCACCGGTCCCCCGCGGCCGATTCATCCTCGCGGAAAGCGAACGTTAAGATGTTCTCGTACGTTGCGAGCAAAATGTGCCGGAGCTCCATCATGCTGAAACACCATGTTTCTTTGGTTCTCAAAGTAATCCCAGTCAGCCACAGGAAAGTCGTCAATCGCCTCTTCGAATTCCGTTTGTAAAAACGTTAGATAGTTGCTACCATTCAGACGTGATGGCATAATGACGGGACCGATGACATGCCCGTCATAAAGGCCAGCCCACACATACAGCCGCCACTGGTGTTGGAATCTGCCCTGCCGTGAAGCATGTGGATTCACGCGAGCCCAAACGTGATCATTATGCATATTTGAAAGTCCTGACCTCGTGAATGTTGCCTCGTCCGTCCAAAGAACATAGTTTACGTAATTAGAGTTTTCCTCTAATTGCCTGAGGTACCACTCGCTGAAGTTCCTCCTGGGTGCAAAATCGGAGGGTATCAGCTCCTGTGTACGACGATAGTGATAAGGGTGACGATTGTCGTCACGAAGAATTCGCCAAACTGTAACATGGTTTATACCGAATCTTGTTCCGGCTCGCCTCGTACTTGTGGTCGGCTCTTCTTCAAAATGCTCTAACACTAATTCAGCTTGCCTGACGTCGACCGTGCTTGGACGTCCACTTCCAGTAGACCGATGAAAAGAGCCGGTGGAATGTAGTCGTCTTAACATGTTCAGAATACACTGGTACGAAGGCAGCCGTCGCTGTTCAGTGAGGGGTCTACCATCGATAAATCGTTGCCGATACAGTTCGCGAGCACGATTTAAATTACTATCTTCATGGCCTACGCATAACATCATATCGTAATATTCCTAGTTAGAAAGCATCGTTATTTTGCAAAAAAAGTTGGAAAAAAAACTCGAAACAGTTGTAGGATATCGATTAGAAGATTTGAAATTGACAACATATTTTTTTTCCAACTTGACCTTTTTTGAAGCCAGTACTTGAGTATAATGACATCCTTGTATTGAGGTGGCAAACATTTATGAATGGGAAATAGAAAAACTATTAAAGTAGACAATTATTAGGTAAAATAGGTACGTAGGCCTTTCTGTTAAATAATCTGGTTCCCTGACATGACAGCTTACTAGGGTTGACAACATTTTTGGCTTTGATAATTAATTATATTTTTTACGGGGTATTTTGTAACACGTTGTATGACTGATAGACATAAATGCTGCTCGATTTATGTATAAAGATCTACTTTTATACGATGAATTATTGTGAGCCTAATGCTAAGGGTAGAAGCATTCCATCTTAGCCCTCAGGGATGACAACGCATCTGCATTTTGATTCTTAATCGAGGATAAATGTAGACGTCTATGGGCCACAGCATCCACTTACCATCAGGTGGACTGTGTGCTCGTTCATCGCCCTAATTCTATAAAAAAAAGACCGCAGTGGAGAACGTTTGGACCGCAGAGTTCAGCACAACAGAAGAGGGTTCTTTAGTTACGTAAACTAAGGAACCCTCTTCTGTTGTGGATGTGATGGCATAGCCGCGCGTTTCGCATATATTTTAAGTGTCTGAAGACACAGGCAAGAGTAGAAATTTTGAGATATCATTGCGTTTTATCATCTTGATCTTCATCACCACTTACCATTAGGTGGGATGTTATGTTAGTCAAGCATTAGCTTATATTAATATTGATACTGCCTCGTTGATCTAGTGTTCGTAATCGTGTCTGCTGATCGTGGGATCCTGAAGGTATTTATGCCTTTTTCATAGGAAAATACTTACGCATACCCACCTAACGGGATCGGGGCAAGAACGGGTTATGTCCGACTCGCACCGACTAAACTCATGGTTCCTCGTCGTTCATCGTGGGCGACTAAGCACCACAGCTATTACGCCCCACGCCACAGCAAGGCGAGAACTCGTTTGTGAGGCAGGCTATTTAAGACTACTTTAGTTTGTCTCTTTGAATAAATAGGCAATTAATATTACGGTGAATATTTCCGCCGCCAAATAGCAATAGTTGCACAGCTGTGTTCCAGTCTGAAGGGCATAGAGGCATCTTAGTCCTCAGAGGTGACTACGCATCGGTAGTCTTCTTTGTTTGCAGTCGGCTGCAGGTGGTTAGTTTTATAAAAAAGGCAAAAACCTATAACGTGTATCTAGAAACCGTAAATTGCTTTCTGCCCACGCAGCTTTTCTATATCTATTCGTCCTATTAAGTTTCCATCGCATATTCCCCTGGGTGGATCTAATATTGTCCTAGACGTAGAGAAATTTGTCTTGTTCCTTTTAACCTTTGTTGATGTCACTTTGCTTGTTGTATTTATAATATAACATGAATTATTCTTTCCTTATGGCGATGCTCGGGGTTTCTCTGCGTGATAAACTTAGAAATGAGGATATCCGGAGTAGAACCAGAGTAACCAACATAGCCCAACTGATTAGTAGTAAGCTGAAGTGGCAATGCGCCGGCCATATAACTCAAAGAACCGACAGCCGATGGGGAAGAAAGGTTATCGAGTGGCAGCCTCGTATCGGTAGGTGAAGTATGGGGTGGCCCCCCACTAGATGGAGTGACGACCTGGTAACACATGCAGGAAGTCTCTGGATGCAGGTGGCTCAGGACCGTGCTTTGTGGCATTTCTTGGGGGAGGCCTATGTCCAGCAGTGGATTTGTGAAGGGCTGTGATGATGATGATGATAATAATTCTTTCCTTATTATATTTCCTAATACTTAGTTTATGTGTAAACACATTCATACCATAGAGTGGGAGTTAGCGTGCGGATTCTTGTTCGTTTTTTCTGAACGCTAATAATAGAATAAAGACGCCATCGTTCGTTTGAAGGTAATCGAATTTCCACAGACATACGACGAAACAGAAGACATGCGAAAAACGTTTACAGTTTCATGAATCCATCTACAAATGAATTATAATTTATGCTTTAACCATATAGTTCATTTTTGAATTGCAACGATTATTAATGTAATATGAAAAGTTTGAATGGACACCGGTGTATGTTTAGAGACCTCTCAGCGTGCATCAGACCGCTATTAATAATAATTTAACTCCTACATTGACACCGTGTTTAGTCTCACGACTGCCATAAAGCCAATAGCGTTATGGGAGACGTCAAACTAGCAGATTAGCATCTCGTTGGTAACAAAATGTCAAGCGATAAGCGCAACGTGCGTTTGCAATCGAGTGGCGCTTATAGGGACCATCATTTCGTTATTGAAAAGGATATTTATTAAAATGAAAATATCGTGCATTTTTTCATTAGCTTGTTATAGCCCAATGGTAGACAGACCTCACCAATTACCGTGTAGGTTTTGTCGTGAATAGATGTCTCGCAACTTTGACGTTCTGATATATTCAAAAATCTGTCAAAGATCAATGAAGTCTCTATACGACACCCACAAGATGCGACGACAGCGAATGGACTCTAAATAAAAACAGGACAGTTTTCTTTTATTATTTTTGCGTAAAAAACACGATTGAAGTAATTTATAGAAAAAAAAAACGAGCGTGAGTGTCGTGGAACACTCTGTTGGAACGAAGTTCCTTTCGTAGTATATTATTATTGATAAACGTATTATATTAGTGATTACCAAATACAAATAAATCAATTACTAGCGTCTATTAAAATGAAGCGTAATTTAAAATAATATAATATTTCTTTCATGGCAAGATAAGAAAAAAGTGCGAGGGAGAAGGATTCCATCTCGCTTCGTTATAGCCGCCAAGGCCGTCTACACTACGTTAGAAGGGGTCGTGACGGAAAAATCTTACACTTTTTCTCGCCTAGCCCCCATCCGCCAAATTCGTACCGTCCGATAAGGAACTTCGTTCCAAAAAAATCGAAAATTATTTGCGTTTACAATAATTTTTATTATTTAAATATATAAAAATTTGTTCGTATTTCATGCGCTGCCATACCGTTCATCAGATTGCGGTAAAAATTTGTCAACTTAATGCATGCACTTGCGCGAAAATTATAGGCATAGTACGATTAACTTACAGTAGGTGGCGCGCGTATGGCACCGACAAATATATTTGAAAGATATATAATATATCATTCAATTACAATGAATGTATTATTGTTGCTAATTAAACAATAAAACTCTTCCAAATTTTAAACGATATTTCCACAATTATTTCTTCTGCGGCAGCAATGCTCCGGGAGCCTGCTAGTATTAAATAAAAAATATATTTTTATATCTAATGGTATTGTTATTTTTGCGTAAAAAATTGGGTAGAATCACGTCGAAATTTCGATCTTAATTCATTTCCCTCCAGAGTTGTCCGACATTTCCTTATAGCAAAGTGCCTCTACCATATGCGAGGATGACGCCAGCGCCGGGCTCGTCAACGTGACGTCGCCGACGTCGCGGGCGTCGCGGGCGAAGCGGCTGCGGGGCGCACCACAGAACACCGCCACTTCGCCAGTCTCTGCACGCCCGCGGCACGGACAGTGTCGACCCGCTGCGATGTAAACGCTTAACCCTCGCCCACTGTCTACAACGACAGCATTTGCTGCGCGAAAGTTACCGTTTTATTTTATCATCCCGTTACCCCACAACTTTCAGTTGCAATCGTGCTAGCATCCGACCTATCGGATACATGTAAGTGATGTTTTTGTGTCACAATTAACCTCCAGTGACGCTGCGGTGATCACGAGACGAGACCGAATGCGATTCGTGTGGCGAAATTCCAAAGAAAGTAGAACAGAATACTCCAGGAACGTAAAGTAACTAACCGACTGTTTATTGGATATGGTAAATATACGTGACAAGATGGGTTTGGTGTATAGTTCTTATAGTTCTTAACCAATTATAAATACGTTCAGTTTAGTTTAGTTTCTTTGTTTCTTTTTTTTTGCACATTGTTTCGTTTAATCGTTTCCATTGCGTTTGACGCAAGCAACAGGTGTCCCAAGTATAATGCGACACGTATACCGGCATTTAGCGAACATTGTCGACGGTTACCCGCTCTATCTTATCAATTCGAGCTATTATTCCACGTTCTACATAGAAAGCCGTTGAACATGTATTACACTGTAGAGTGTAGACGTTGCTACATACTACTTTGTTTTCACGAAGCCTAGTTAGTCCCTAGCTTTTAAAGCTTAGAACACTTTCTATTAGAACCGGCATGCTCGCCTGTAATTTCATTGTATATTGCTAAATAATTTCACAATGTGGGTGGCCTATTCTTCCCAAGTGAGTGAATGACCTGGTGCGCTTTAGTTTAATTACTACTTGCACTTAGTTCTATTAGTTCCCGTAAATTCCCGTAGGACGCAACTCATTTATAACCATGCATTGGGTGCGGTTCTTAAATACATGTTGTCGCTGTGTCAATTAAGTTAATCACAATTATATACAAAGCTTGTTAAACTGTTCTAAATACCTGAAACCCTATTGTTTATCTCTGAGCATTAATAAAATATTAGAGTTCAAACATGTTGGAGCAATCATATACATGTTTAGGGCAAAAGACAACCAGAACACCTTTCTTGATTGAGACTTTATTTATAATGTAGTAGTAATTTAAGTCACTAGGTACCTAGTAGGACTACCTTTCTGGTTAGGAATCCGTCTGGATTACACTCTTACTTAGTCCTGCCGTTTTTGCATTGATGATTTTCGGTCTGAAGAGTAAGAGGGTACTTGCATTGATGTATTCTAGAGATGACAACACATCTGTAGCCTCTATTGAAGTTGGCCGCAGGTGTCCATAGATTGCAGTAGCCACTGACCATTAAGTGGACTGTAAGTTCGTTTGTTACTTTAGTTAAAAAAAAATACCCTCATATTTATCAGGCAAGCGTGATCAATATGGAAGACCAAAAACTCATCGCTGTAGTTGTCCCTTTGTTTTAATAATAAAAAAATACATCAATAGATTCATCCCAATGAGAACGAATACTGGCCAAAATCGGACACAACGACATCTTTCTACGGAGACTATCAACTGCCCATTTATTAGGCATAATAATTTTTATCTTACGAAAGAGCTAAATATTTTCACACAGGTGTTTATTGTCACACCTATTTGAGTGAGATCGCAGCATGTGTCAAAAAACTCTACTTTTTTGTACATTTATAAAGTTAGTAGTAACTTTAGTAACTGTAGTAAGTTAGTAATTTTAGTTATAATGCCCCAAACACTTCAGCACTTATGTATTTATCGAATCCGGGATACATAAATAACAACGCTCATTGAGGTAATTTAGATTAGGTATTAAATTGTAAGCAATTCCGATCTTTGTTATTAACATAAATTAAGTCTCAATTTGGGGAGACATTTTGGACGTATGAGGTCAGTTCAATACAAGATTTTTGCTTTTATGTAAATTAATTTAGCGCTGTCTGACTTTTACGAATGTGTTATGTCAGTGCCAATGTCGTTATTTCACGGTCGGAGCTCGTTAATAGCTGTGATTATCTTCTGTTCGGGCACTGCTACTATTTTAGATTTATTTTAATATGATTCTTTTAATGTTCCTTCCTACATTACTATTTGTTTAACGATTTCAAATGACAATGTCTCATTTTTGATAGAAAAACGTTGTTGTTGTACTTAAAGTAAAAAGCTTTTAAAAATTTACAGGAGTACTATAGCAAAATATTTTTGTGAAGGAAGACAAATAAAAACAATTGTTTCCAGTAAATAATATGCCTAAAAGTCAAAATTGTTGTCCGTTAGTCTCGCTAAAACTCGAAACTGGCTCGACCGTATCTGTTTTTTTTCCGAATTTTTTGTGTGTTTGAGTAGGTCCCTGGATGGTTTAGATTCACAATTAGACCCGGTAGGTGGGAGCTGTTGTCGTAATTCAGAAATCACCCGTGTGAGGTCGGGGCGGATCGCTAGTGTGTAAAAATTACAGTTAAAATATAAAGTTGTTTATAAATCATGCGCAGGTTATATGCACTGTTGAAATAAATACAGTAATTCATTGTAATTCCTAAACATAAAGAATTCAAATTGTTATCGACGTTATAACAGGATGACGTAAACGATCGCAGAATTATGGTCTTATGTTAGTAGATAGCTATAAATCGATTTATCAACAAGCGTTCTTAGTGGAGATCAATATTGTGCCTGTTTAATTTGATCGTTTTTCTTCTTTTAAAGTTTGATGGAGTTCATCAATTCTTGTGTTATGTGTTCGTTAATTTACTTTATTGTCAAGTTTCGGCAGTAATATTGACCCTTGATAACTTCCGACAAAAATACGATGATTATACTCAATTTTTTAAATTCCAAGTACATATTATAACAACGTAAATATATATATATATATATATATACAACAATATAGTTGGTTCCTTAGCTTTACTTGATTTTTGGTGATGTAAGTCTTCACTTCTTAAAAATAAAATATGAGTTGATGTTGGCTATTGACGAGGAATAACCCGTAAACTGTATGAATAAGAAAAACAATAACCTACGTATGAATAATGGTTCAGGGATAAACTTTCGCATTTAAATTTCATAGAACGCGAGCAAACTGAGTTTGATCCTCATTCCTCATCAATGAAAAGAGAAGTTGACACCAAATACAAGACAAAGTCCTACTGTAGGAGTAAAGTATTTTTATAAATATTAAATACCTCTAATGAGTTGTCAAAGTTAATATTTATGTTGCATAAGATGGCTGGATACGAATATAGAACAAGAAAAGGAAAACAGGACCTTTGATCTAAATCTTAATTCCTGTTTACAAAAAGATGATAAATAATTTAATCGTTAGCATTTGCGTTTGAGTTGAAATAAATTTAGGTGGGTCAGGACCGTGCCTTATGCTTTGTGGCGTTCCTTGGGGGAGGTCTATGTTCAGCAGTGGACTTGTGAAGGGATGATGATGATGATGAAATAAACGTATACTTCTTGAGACTTATAGGTGTAAATATGCAGTTTTGGCTTAGCTATGTTACGAATATAACAAGTTGCGATTATTAAACACAAATCTACTTAGATTAATAAAATCTAAATAGATTTGTGTTTAAAGTTTTTGCTCAATATCGGCCCCTCGGAAAACTTTTTCTATGGTTGTTTTTCAATTAAGGAAGTAACAACGGAGCGTAACGTAATAATGAATAGAAATATTGCTTTTTTTTCTAGTATTATTCTCATAAAATACATAGGCGGTGATTACCCGATTGCCCTGCAAGAAGTGTATGTTTTCCTAGTGTATGTGTGATGTATGTATTTTTTATTTTTCTCTGTGACCTCATGTAACCTAAATGGTTAGACATATTTAAAAATCGGAGGTGCCATTTTGATTCCCTTTCTTCTCCCAAATACCCATAGGTACATTTAGTAGTAATACACGACGGTAAAATATGCTGTATTTGCTTAAAGCGCATTCTGACGAATGTGTCATTTTATTAATAAAAGATACAGGTTCTTTGTGTTTTAATAATAATTTACTTACCGTCGCCGCCTATTAAAATTGTTATGATTGTTGCAATAAAGATTTCAATTTCAATATTTAAGTGCACTGCTGAACATAGGCCTCCCCTAAGATTGCCCCATAGGGAAGATATTTAGCACCCCCTGTCGCGCCATTACCATAGTCGCCACCGTAGCCAGTAATAGCGTACCGCCGCGGACTGGGGGCCGTCTCTTCGTAACTTTCATCAGGGGGATTTTTGCCATAGTTGCCACGCTTGGCAAGCGGGTTGGCAACCGCAGTTTTTTTATTCGTTATTACGAAGACGCTGCTCCCATGACCTGATTTGTTTCCCTCTGTTGCCTCTTACGACACCCACGGAATGATATTACGGGGTAGTGGATATTCTTACACCGCTACTACACGGTCACAACACGCCAATAATTTACTTGTTTTGCAAATATTATTCACTTAACTCCCAACAGCTGATCGCTGCGAGAAGTCTATAGTCGTAAACACTAAACAATTTTAGCTACGCAAATAGGAACCTTGACGCGTTCTCTGTTCGTTGTCTAATATCGATAGCAAACAAATGGAACTGGAAGCGTGCGGTGGGTCCGTGATTTGTTTGTTAATTATTGTCCTTTGTGTAAATTTTATTTTATAAATAGATCACGAAAAGCATTGAATAAAATTGCAAATGACGACGCTCTACAATGAGTTTGATATCATTAGACAATTATTATAGATTCTATGTTAGGAAGTTTTCTGTTTCTGTGCTAAAAACAAAGAAAAATGCATAGTCGAATAGGTCTGCTCAACCAGGGTAGGACCACGCTTTCACAGAATACCAACAGTAAATAGCAGCTTAATGCTGTTGTATTTCGTATAGTGAGTGTAGAGAACGGGAGACCCTTTTTACTGGAATGGAGGCATTCCATCTTAGTCCTCAGGGGTGACAACGCATCTGCATTTTGATTATTATATAAATGTGGATGTCTATGAGCCACAGAATCTACTTACTATCAGGTGGCTGTGTGCTTGTTTGTCACCGTTATTCTATAAAAACTATAGTAAGTACCTTTAATATAATTTTAAAATTTATAACCCGCCAGTGTCAGTTTATGTCGATTCCTATTTACGTTGTTTGTTAATTGCTGTTAATGAAACATGATGCTCTAGTCTAGATGCAAGTATGCAAATATTAGCTGAACAAAAAAGTAAAAGCTTAAATAATAAAAAGGAAGATAATAAAATGACTATTGGAAAATAAACTCAACAGTAATGTAGATAGATTACAAAATTCGTTTTGATTTGATCTTTAATGAATTTCGATGTAGGTATTATGATAAAAAATATAGGTGTAAATATATACGGCATACGCAATACGCATACCGTGTAGTGGTGGTGTAAGAATATCCACTACCCCATATCGTCCAGTAGGGGTCGTAAGAGGCGACTGAGGGAAATTGAACAGGTGATGGGCAGCAGGATCTTCTTAATAACTACTTAAAATAATAAAAAACTGCAGTTGCCAACCCGCCTGCCAAGCGTGGCAACTATGACAAAATCCCCCCTATGAGGCAATCTATGGGGGACTTCTGTAGGCTGTAATGGTTGTAATGGAACGGCACGTACAACCAGTGTTTGTTTTAATTTGTCCACATAAGCTACCTATCTGCTACGTGACTGGAACACAAGCAATTCCTCATTGTTGCCGCGCAGCTATAATCCTCGGAGATAAGCCGGGGAGCTGACCTTCCTTATACAAACATATCGCTTCTGATTCGAGCGATGTGCTTCAAATTATATTTGTACAGTTATAATCTATTTTATTTTATCGTTATCAGTATCATCAGAGTAAATTTACCACCGGGCGAAGGTGTTACTCGAGGATGGGAAGTATTGCCCTAATACCTACAATTCAGTTTATATTTTCTAGACATTGAATTCTAAAATGAAATAAAGTTGACATATTTCTCGGGATTTTTTTTTAATTTTTGCTACTCTCGTAGGTTTCAATTTGAGGATCGCCTTTTATACCCAAACCATATGTCGTACCTTGAGAAGAAAAAAACCGTAAGTGTAAAAAGTACATTTTACAGGAGAGCGAAAAAACTAGTTATTTCTTTATATCTTTTTATTGAAGAATCTTGCAATTTCGCCTTTTTAATGAAAAATTGCGTCAAAAAATACTCTTTTCTTTAATTAAACAGGCTAAAAGTAGAAGTTAATATTTAATTAGTTATTAACTTTTATTTAAATTACGCTACTCTTTATTAGCCTCTTTTTTACAGAAGAAGAAGAGAATCCAGTCTGAAAAGGAAGTAATATTATGTTTTTTTTATTGAACTAATTTGTTGAATAACAGTACTCTATGCGTTTTTTTCAAATGTCAAAGCTGAAGACCGAGTGTGGCAGCATCGTTTCCGGGACACCTGAGATTTTGAGTGAGATTGAGAGGTTATATGGGCAGCTGTACACGTCAACGTTGAAGCCACACGCAAGAGTGAGTAACGATCGAAGAGCAAGTCTTATCCGACGCTATTCCGATGATATTCCGGACGTCAGTCTGAGCGAGATTAGAATGGCTCTCCAGCACTTTAAAAACGGCAAGGCCCCAGGCGAGGATGAAATCACACCGGAGCTTCTGAAAGCGGGTGGAAAACCGGTACTTGAAGTTCTTCAGAAGCTCTTTAATTCCGTCCTCCATGGTGGGACTGTGCGGTGCCAAGTGCGGTGGTCTTGTTCTTCAAGAAAGGCGACAATGCTCTCTTGAAGAACTACTACTACTTTTGAGCCGCGTCTACGTGCTGTTTTCAAGAGTCATTACGAATCATCTCGCACGCAGACTCGAAGACTTCCACCCTCAGGAACAAGCCGGTTTCCGAAAAGGTTTTAGTACCATAGTTTCGGAAAATTGCACAGAAAACCAAAGAGTACAATCTGCTACATTGCCTTGCGTATGTGGACTATGAGAAAGCCTTTGATTCCGTCGAAATTTGGGCGGTTCTACAGTCCCTTCAGCAGTGCCGAGTTGACTGTCAGTATATCGAAGTGCTGAAGTGTTTGTACAGTAGGGCTACGATGGCTATCCGAGTACAGAACCAGAGTACGAAAGCTATCCAACTGCAGAGAGGTGTAAGACAGGGTGATGTTATATCCCCGAAACTCTTCACCGTTGCATTGGAAGACGTTTTCAAGCTACTGAACTGGAAAGGATACGGTATTAACATCAATGGCGAGTACATCACTCACCTTCCATTTGCCGATGATATAGTCCTTATGGCAGAATCGCTGGAGGACCTAAGCACTATGCTCAATGACCTCAATAGTGCCTCCCAACGGATAGGTCTTAAGATGAACATGGACAAAACAAAGATCATGTGTAACGCCCATGTCACACCTATGTCGGTAGTTGTTGGGAGCACTAAGCTCGAAGTTGTTGACGAGTATGTTTACCTGGGACAAATAGTTCGACTTGGTAAGTCCAACTTCGACCGAGAGGTCAATCGACGGATTCAACTCGGCTCGGCAGCGTTCGAGAAATTACGACACATCTTCTCGTCAGGTATACCTCAAAACCTGAAAACGAGATTGTACAGCCAGTTCGTGTTGCCAGTGATGACTTATGGATCTATGACGTGGTCCCTCACTTTTGGTTTTATAAGGATGCTCAAGGTCGCTCAGCGAGCTATGGAGAGGGCTATGCTCGGGGTTTCTCTGCGTGATAAACTTAGAAATGAGGATATCCGCAGTAGAACCAGAGTGACCGACATAGCCCAACGGATTAGTAAGCTGAAGTGGCAATGGGCCGGCCATATACCTCGAAGAACCGACAACCGATGGGGAAAAAAGGTTCTCGAGTGGCAGCCTCGTACCGGAAGGCGAAGTATAGGGCGACCCCCCCACTATATGGAGTGACGACCTGGTAAGACATGCAGGAAGTCGACACCGCACACCGCACCCCCGCACATATTCGCGCTTAGCTCGGAATCCTTTCAAACAATTCTTAAGTATGCGAGCTTACGTGAATAGGACAGTTTTATTTTTAGGGGAACAAAGCCGTAATCGATATTACGCTTAGAAATTAAGACAATCACATTGCTTAATCAATCAAAGAGCTTTTATTTGTAAATAAGTTTATAACATAGTGGTAATCGCGATAATTTGTGGGGAAAAATAATTTTGCACAAGGAAAATTTATGTTATAATGTTTACATGAATTACAACATTTAAAATTTCACGACAAAAAAGACTTTCAAACGTTTACTGAAATTAATAATTATATTTCTTCAGGTTTAAAAAGTTGTTAAGCTATATACGTGTAGGTTATTTATTTATTTTCTGCGTAATCCATAAAACTACTTTTTTATTCGATATATTTTTTTCAAGGGCAAAAATGCACAGATAACAAATTTTAACACTACTTCCTTAATACTTATAAGAAAAATCAGAAAAAAATTGAGCTTTTGTAATTTGCGTTGCTTTTTTTGATGGCGTAAAAACAAACAAATCGACATAAGACCACTTATGCTTTTGTTCTTCTTAAGTTACGATGTGTGCATTTTTAAGACTATTAATGTTGCCTACCTGTGTTAACCACCTATGTATTTTATTAAAATATCGGTCTGTTAATTTTACGAAATAAATTATTTTAGAAAATATGAAATGAACTTTCTTCTTATTTATCTGAAAAATTATTTTGAATAATTTCCACAATTTTAATTTTTTATTAAAATGACCCAAAACTAGTAGTTCAGAAAATAACGTAAAAGTATCATTAGGTTTGTAGTTGTTGTTATCGTTATTGTTATAGGCATATTATATATATTTTTTCCGTTTAATAAATCTCACTGGGTCGGAGGGACCTTCTATTGAGGGAAGAAGAGGGAGTGCTCTCATCTAAGTTATTGAGTTAACGTAGTGTCTCGTATATTATTTTCAAAAATTCAAAAACGGAGGGGAAATCAAAAATGGCGCAGTCAATGAATAATTACGGTGGCAAAATAAGTTTCGAAGTACGAACACGTCAAGGCGACAAGTCGTTTCCTAGAAGAGCGTTGCAATAATAAAGAAGCATGCTTCTCTACTATTGTCGGCGCTGACCTCGCCTCCGTTTCCGTAAAATGCATCTACTATGTATGTGCTACTATTCGCGTTCTACTGATTTTTGCGCCGTGGCATTTTCTTTTCTAAAAATAAACAATGTTTATTTTAAATATCAAAAACATCACTTTCACTTTGTTGTAAAAAACAAATACACTACTACAAGTAAAATATAAAAAAACTATTACTAAGTACATATAAAAAAGTAGTACTTAAGTGTACCTATTCATTATTTTAAACACTTAAATAATTAATGGCAAGTCCATAAAGTCCGGAATGTTTTCCATCTTTTTAGCCTACTTCAAAAAAGGAAGAGACTTCGACTGTATGTTCTTTGTGTATGTCAATTGTGAACCGTTTTCCATTCCATTCCATTCAATGATTCTTTTTATTAAATAGGATTCAAGGGGATAAAGTTTTTAATGTAACTATTTACATGACGTTCGAGTTCGATATTCCTTTGCTTCTGAAGTCGGGACTTTAATACAGTATGTGTTAGCACCGACTTCTGCAGCTATTATGTGGAAATTATATTATTCTTATTAGTTCTTTCTTAATTTTGTTTTGTCATGTCGACTCATATGTGATGTTAATGAAACAAAAAACTTTTACTTACAAATAAAAACACGACATTTGATGATGTCATTACAGCAATCGTCTTGGCCATTTTAACTATTTATTTCTCTTTTCAATTAACTAATAGACTTCTATTTATTGTAGTATATTATATAGCTCATATCAATAAAACCACGTAGTAATATTATTTATTCTGTGCTAAATCTTACAAGGTTATTGGAGCACTTTTGTGCATCGTTTGTACGGGTATACTATACATTATAGTTCGCAATCGTTATTCGATATACTACTGCAGTAGAATATAATAATCGATATCCAGTAATATAAATCAAGGTCTTACAATGTCACGTAGTGTAGGTTATGCGCAGTAAATTTATGTAGAATGATAATATTTGAACAAATCAGTCAAAGAAATAAAAGTATATTAACAAAAATCGTTGTAATAAAAACGCTACAGTCAGTAGAACACAAGATAATGTTAGTCACTAATCACAGGGGAGGAATCGTAAAGGTTCTATTGAGCTGTATTCCTAGTTGATGAAAGATAAAAATTAAAAAAAAAGAAGTTGTATTCGCAATTGCATAACCCATTGGATTGATAAGTGTACATCAAATAATTTTGTACTTTTAATGTACCTATTCAGATCCGTGAAGCTATTTTTTGGTTATAATTTAATAGCGTATCATTAATATTGATATTAAAGTAAATTTAAAGTTATCTGTGATCTTTTATCTAATGAAATACCTAGACGCGGTGCTTTAGCAGTCTTTATAGCCGTTGAAAACGTCTGGATTGTTGCACATGTGTATGGTAAGTCTGGAGTTTATCGACCGTCGCGTCTAGTCGAGATTCGGACAATCTTCTGGTCCTCAGGCTCGACCCCACTTTGTTAGAGAGAGCTTTCCCAACTTTGTTAGAGTCAGCTTCTTATCGTTTATTCTTATTTTGTCTGCCACGCTTAACTGCTTCAAACTCGATTTCCTGCAAAATATGTCTCGATTTTTTTTTATGCTAGTTATATTTGTTGGTTTTACCAGGGACTGTTTCAACAACAGACTCAACAGCCTTTCTCTTATACATTTACTAGTATTATTCAATATAAATGGGATATCTATCGGCGAATATTTAGATTAGACATTGGACAGTTTTATATACTCATGCTACGAATATAATACGGAAGAACGAATACAACAACGAAGAAGGAAATTAAATTAAAATTTTTCTCCTTTGAAATGTTCGGGTATTGCTTTTACGAAAATTTGTACTAAAATCATATTATAATTTAAAACAAAATTAAATTTATTAAAGCAGTTTCAAATGAAATTGTAGTTATTTTGGGAAGTTTACTATATACTTCCTTTTATATACAGGTGATCATCACCGTCATCATCACCATTACAATACCTATCAAAATCTATGTCTAAATATCCCTCATCGATTGCATCGTCCTCGTCATCTCGTAGGGGGATATTTGCTATAGTTGCCACGCTTGGCAGGCGGGTTGACAACCGTATTTTTTTTATTTTCAGTTTTTATCAGGATGATGCTGCTGCCGAATTCCTTGTTTATTTCTGTCGCCTCTTACGACACCCACGGTGTGATATGAATATGATGTAGGTAACATAGATGTATTAAATATATAAACATAAACAAAAAGCTATATTAGGATATATCAAGTAGAGACGTAAGATCAAACATCAACAAAATTTAACTTTCCTCTTGGCAGAATCCCAACTCCGCTTTTCGCCGCTCCTTAAAAATTTGTTACAGAAATAAACATTCGCGCGATTTGTCAAGCTACTGATTCCAATGGCGGCTCATGTAGTTGCCAGTGTTTCGGGTGTTATCAACATACTAGCGACCCAACATACGAGCGTATCTGAGCCCTGGATCAATTAATGATAATCATAGACCATTTATTTATTTTCCTAATCAAAAAAAAAACTTTTGAAAAATTGCTCTCCGAAGATTAGCCCGTACATGTCTGTAGATAGACATAAATTATAATAATGGTTATTTATGTCTCAACAGCATTCAGATAACCGCTGAGCTTAATAGAAGCTAGTTATTTAAATATTAGGTACAGATGGACACTTTAATTTTATTTATATGTGTAGATTATTTATACGTATAGATTAGCTCAATGGCGGCTCTTATAGCTGCCAGTGTTTCAGGTTTTATCAACATAATAATAAGTATTTAAATGTAAACATGACGCGATCCGTGAAGTCCCGCGTTGATGACCCTGTTGCCAAAATCTGTTGCGCCGTCTTCCCGAGTCGGTCGCACGAAGTTCTCATAAATCGTCGTGAGCAGCGTATCGGAGTGAATGCAATAAATAAATAGATTTTTTTTACGAGAATTCAGGTCATTCGTTTGAAAATGCCAGATTTTGGTTTGGACAGAGATTTGTGTAATTTAGTGCTTCTCGCGCTCTTTACCATGGTGCCTCAAGTTTTAGAAGCCTGTCGTGATACAATTTTTTTTAGGAACGTGATAATTAGTGTTTAATTGCGTTGACTGATAGTGGAATATTTCTCAGTAAGACGCCAACCTTATAATATACAACTAAAAGTTAGTAGATCGTAGGCTCATAACATCCAATTATCTTGTAAACTGAAAAATTAGTCAATAAACTGCTTATGTGTATTACGCACAAACGGTAAAGACTAATAATAATTCAACGCTATTAGAAATGGCGACGCTAACAACTATGTGTACCTAATTGTTGTGTCTGTTGTTGCAGCTGGGCATTTTTTCTGTGGCGACATTGATGGAGTTCCGCTTGGACAGCGCGGAGTACTGCCAGGCCCAACACAAATAAACTTGAGGGCGTATTGTGCCACTGAGGAAGCGGAGCGTGCCACCAGCTGGACCCATGCTGCCGGGAGCGCGCGCTGATACCCAACCCGCTCACTATATGTTGTTCACCCACCCACAGGTTTGTACCTATAGATTATGTACTCGCTTATTCGCGTCATGCGTAATAATTATGTAGATCGAGGTTTCGAACAGATAGCCGCAAGATGCGTTGCAGTTGACGCGGTTCCGAATCGCAAACATTTTATATTGGGTGCCACACGGCTGGTTCGAAGCCTCGAACGAACGGCTGCAATATATTGTAAAAAATGAAGCACTGGGTGTTTCATTAGCAGCACCACCGTCGCAACGCCGCTTCGCGTTACTATTTCATGTCAAAGTTCTTAGGATAAGGCTCAGTGAGGAGCTTTCGGCTGGGCAGGACGTCCAGCGTATAAGATAAACACTAGCTTCTTGTATTATAGTATTCTTAGTGGCGGTTGGTTAAAATGTATGCTGAAAGCGCCGCTACATTGCACACTCTACTCAAGCCTTAACTTAGACGCAGCGCCGCCCCAACACATCGTGTGACTTCGCTCTTATAGTCAAAGCACTTATCTGATACTGACCAAGTCAAACAAATTAGATATTATTACACGTCTAAATACTGTTCAATGTAATCACGACTTGTATTTATCAAGTACAAATAATGGGAGTGCTATTGCACTGTGTTTACAATATTGTTATCGCATAAGTGTACCGACGGACAAGAGTCGAGATGGGACGGTGTGAGCGCGCTAACGAGTGACGCGGAGCTGGCGGTAGATCAGTCTGCGAACACCTCCCCAAGTAAATAGAGACGTTCACATGACCGTAACAACGCTAGCGATTTGTACTCTATTTTTATAAACAACAATTTTACATCTAGTCAATCTTCGCCATCGCTTTGACGTATTACAACGTTGAAATGCCAATGCGCATTAATCAAAGCATCTCTTCGTCCGTTTTTATGACATTAATACATTTTGAATATTCTTGTTTCAGTTACCTTAAGTTCGGATCCCGCTGCTAATTGGCGCATATCACAGAGTTGCCGGAGTTCAATTGGAATAGAAAAACATAACTTATGTTACGTGGCTAATTTATCGCTTTAGATCCCCATTTTGAACCTTTGTTTGTTCGTCTTCGAATGTGCTCGAGCGTTTGAAGGCGACATCCATGCGGATGGTTTTCATTATATAATTGGACCCTTTCTAAATAAAAACAACGAAACTGAAGTGTGTTGTGTGGAAATAGAGTGACGATTTGCCTGTTAGACTGTGACGGATCTCTGCACGTTCGTCTGACGCGTGTGAAGTGAAGCTACCACCTCGGTGTGAGATACGTATCGATCGTTTGGAAAGAGCAAAAGTGGTCATCATGAAGCAGAAGGACATCAGGCCGGCGCCATCCCTCATAGAGTACAAGAATATGCGCTTCCTCATCACAGATCGCCCATCGGACGTCACTATCCAGTCCTATCTTCAGGTAATTCATTACAACTACTGGTTTTTCAATTATACTTACTGTTACAGCCTATGAAAAGTTCCCTATTGAACATAGGGCTCCCCATACATTGCCTCATAGATTGTCACGCTTAGCAGGCGGTTTGGCATTTGCAGTTTTTTATTTTAAGGCCCTTATCAGGAAGACGTTGATGCCCATCTCATGGTTTGTTACTTTCTGTCGCCACTTATGACACTTGCAGGACGATATGAGGTAGTGGGTATTCTTACACCGGCACAACACAGTCAGTTATATTTCCGTTATAAGAAAAATGAAAAAATAATAAGTCAATGAATATTCATTTCGGAGACAAATAAAGGGTATAATATGCTTTTATTTTTAATATATTAAGTAAGTTAGAGATTTGCCTTTTTAACACTATTAATTCTAAAAATGTTAGACGATGCAATTTTTATCAATAGCTTCGAGAACAACACACGAGTCCTTTTTAGAAAAGAAGCAGATGCGCTTATGAAGACAGTATAGGGTCCTGGCTTCCCAGCCGGAAATAACTAAAATATACAGATTGTTTTGGGGTCTGTTTGTGTTCTGATTTTTCCTGTATCTTCAAAGTTATGGCGGGCACGATATGTTAGGATATATATCGTGCCCGCCATAACTTTGAACTATAAGTACCTCCCGTGAAACTGAAAATCGGTAAGAGGATATTATCATTATTTGCCTTTGAATAACTTCTTTGCACGTTTTAAAATGGTAACACTGATAAAACTTGTACATAAGTTTAAATTACACATAATTTGCTGTCACAGATAATTGGCTGTCGTACAAAAATGATTGTCACGAAATAACGCTAGCAAAAAAAGTCGGAACCATTCCAAAAATACTATTTCATTTCATCGTTCGAACTTAATTTATATTTTTGATTCATAGCAGGGTATTTTCCTGCCGCACCTTAACCTACTGTCGCTGATAAGTGATAACACTAGATGGTTGTTTTCGTATTTATAATATTGCCAATAATGAATGGTCTAATCGACAAAAATTGACATTAATATGATATGGGCCAGTAATAATTGCCTTTATCATGAAATGGTTGCGTTTCATGAAAAGGTCGGGTACTTTATGATACGATCTGGCTACGACATACAATTTTGATGCTAGGTCAAATCTGAAAACATCTTTTTGTTATTGTAAATACATAATATAGTAAAAGCACAAAAAAAATGGAAAATCCAAAAGTGCACACCCCAAACGCTCATGTAATATTTTAAATGGATTTCAGAAGTGATTATCGAAAGGAACCAGCTCTACATGATTCTGAAGGTAGTGAAAAAAAAATAGGTCGTTTTGTTATGTAGTTCTCGAGATATCTTGTACACAAAGAATTTATGAATCATGGACTAAAGAACATCCACAATATAATTTTTTTATCGCACTTTTTTTATAATAGTACTTTTATTATAGTGTTGTTGAATTAAAAAAAGCATCAGGCTGTTCATTAGTGTTTCCTCTTTCTAACCATGTGCTTTCCATAACATATTAGTGCGATGTAAAATAATAAACAGGACTTAATGCGAGTGAAACGAGTAATTTAAAAAATTCGACAGTAGAGCCCAACCTCTCCGCTTCGCGTTCGAGGTGTGCAATACAATATAAATTGTAATGAAAACATTTAAAACTATACGAGGGTGACACTGAAAGTTCTTAGAAAATCAAAAACTTAACAAACTAGCAAGTTATTAGTTTTATTATATCTTTTCAAAATAGTGTCCATTTACATCAATACATCGCTGCATCCGATGGAACCACTGAGAAAAGCACTTTGCCCACTCGTCCTTACGGGTTTCTTCGACGGCATTTTGAATGCTTCCTCGGCGTCCATAAAACGTTTTCCTCGGAAGTTTTTTTTATTTTATTTTCGGAAATAAATAAAAATCGCAAGGTGCGAGGTCGGGGCTATAGAGTGGGTGACCCAGTAATTCCACATCTCACGTCGCCAAGTAGTCGATTCCTCGTCGCACAAGCGTTTGCTTGGCGGTGTGCGACGAGGCGTTGTCGTGGTGAAGGAGGATCCTACTGCGAGGTCGTTTCTCCCAAACTTTTTCCAAGACAAGTGGCAAACAATTGTTAGTGTATCACTCTGCAGTAACTGTTTTTCGATCCTCTAAAACTATTGTTGCGTAATGACCTGCCCTTCCGAAGAACGAGGCCACCATCTTTTTTCGAACGCTTCGACCTCTCTTCACTTTAGTTGGCAACTCCTCGGAAGGAAACACCCAGACAGCAGACTGTCTCCTACTTTTGGGATCATAAAAATAAATCCAACTTTCGTCACCCGTAAGTATGTCGAACACAGCATTTGAGTCACCTCCGTTAAATCTTTGAACCATTTCACGACACCAATCAACACGACGGAGTTTTTGGGCCTCTGTCAAATTATGAGGTATCCACCGGGCACATAGCTTCCTGACCGCTAAATGTTCATGGAGGATTTTGTGCACTTGACTCATACCGATGCCTAAGCTTGTCCAAATCTGCTGATAAGTCACTCTTTTGTCAGTCTCTATCATACGCCGCACAACACTGATGTTATCTTCAATCGTCGCCGTAGAAGGTCGTCCCTCACGCAGATCATCGGTGAGATTAGTGCGACCACGTTTAAACTCATTAGACGAGTTGTAAACAGTGACACGAGATGGGGCTTCATCGTGAAAGGCCTATCGAAGTCTATCATAACTTTCTTGTTGACTTAAATGACATCGAAAGTCATAAAAAATCATTGTACGAAAATTTTCTCGCGTTAAATTCACGCTGACGTGACACAGACAGTTTTCAATTTGCCGCCAAACCGTAAACAAATGACATTAATAAAATACATACACAATAATATTGGCAAAGAGTTCCATTTTCAAAATTTGACCTTATTTTTTTATTATATCGTTTACAAGTGGCCAGTTCTAAAAACTCAGTGTCTCGCCCTCGTAATTGACAATTAATAACAAATGTGTGAATGATACAAAGCACCTTATTTATTGAACTATTTTGTGCGGATTATTGACGAACATTCCTATATTGTTACCCGTGTACGCTGCCATACGTTCTCATACTTGTATGAATCAGTAACAGTGAGTATGCAAATTTCGTCGGTTGCTTTCAGTCCTCGCGGCGAGGATGTTATTGTTTAGCGCAGACAATGGATAACGTCCAAAATGATTTATACATTTTTAACAATAAATCACTTCATCGGACAACCGGGGTCTTGTCTTGCCACACGAACCTGAAGATATTGTGACGTCTTATCTTAAGTGATAAGGGTGCGGTGTAAAAAATCGCCCAGTTTCTTTTAAAGTATTATTACCATACTTAAAAGTAATTAATAATAATTACCTAATAATATTATATAGTTTTTCGTTTTATATAAAAAATAACAACGTTAAGCAACAATATTTACAAGCTACTAGCGATTCGCCCCGGTTTTGCACGGGTGATTTCTGGATCTCGAAAACAGCTCCACCTACCTGGTCCAATTATTAATCAGATTAGATTCACTCAAATACACCCAAATAATTTCATCAATGTCGGTCCAGCCGTTCACTAAACTGACAAACACACGTATAGAAAAATCATATTATATATTATTATAATAACTAGAGGCTATAACCTCATGTGCTATAACGGTGTACTCAGGACTGACAGGCGTCATTAATCATTCTGTTTTACTTGATTCTATTGTATGTCAATTACTTTATTCCCGACGCAAAAAAGGTTGTTGTTAAAATTGAAACTGTTGAAACCTGTATCTGTGGTGTTTCCCAAACCGAAAAAATTTAATGCATTTTTTAAATTTATTTGAAAGCTAGTTAGTAATTTGAAGTTAGCAATGCTTTTTATCATTTTATTTATTAAAATGGGCTCACTCTTGACCTACATCTGGTCCGAGGGCAAACATGAGGTCTACGTGGAGCGAGTTTGTCCAGGTGAAGCCTGTTAACACGCAACTTGAAGAGGTTCAGGTTATACGCACTCGGAAAAACGATTCCACTCCTTGGCTATGCGCATAGGTCTTTTCCTAGTTAATTTTGGGATCTCTGCAACACAATGAATATTTTCTAGTTCAACTGGCAAAATGGTCTTGAAAGTTAGTTGGCATTCTAAATTCAATGATTCTGCAATACAATAACCTTGAACAAATGCTGCAATGATAATAATAATAATAATAAATGCTTTTATTTCTTTAAAATTACAAATTTAAACAATATAGTAGATGGGTCGTCCTTGTAAGTTTAAAAGAAAACCTGTGTCAGGAGTCCCCGCTCTTCCTTATCTATGACAGTCTAAATAGGAAAGCATTTAATTACACAAATTAAACCAGAAGTCGATGATGATAGCATACTACCCACCAACTCCTCGAACTTTAATTTGTTGAATAAAAATTTGTTTTAGTCATGCTCCGGTGTATATTTTTTCCAAAAATGCTCGTATCATAACATGTTTTCTAACAAAATGGGAGGCGTGGTTTATAAGTTTAGCCAAACAAAAACACGCAATCTGTTATCTGAGACATATAGATAACATCTTCGCGTTTGCTTGGATATTATGAAGATATGGAGAGAGGTAGGGTTTATTCCATCGTTGATCGAATGCAACACGAACATCGCGAACATCAAACGGAAAATAAAATGCATGTCCTCATATCTCTAGCATCTAGATCAACATATTGAGGAAAATGGTGCGTGGAAATAACTCTTACTCTGCACTTGCAAGTCCCCTGGCTACTGTTATCATTTCGTTAAAACTGACATAATGATTTCTTATATTTACGCGATTACTACACATGGAGTAAAATTAATTTTACGAATTTTATTGCGTTTAATTTTATATTTTTTAACTCTCGACATTTCGGGCACCTTAAAGCACCTATGGTCACGGAGTGTACTCCCGTGACCATAGGGGATTGTACTTCCATGACCATGGGTGCTGTTACACGGATAGATCCGTAAAATTTGTATTATTCCATTAAAACTGACATTTTAAGAATATTTTATTGACCTTTGACATTACATTATTTTATTATAGGTTGTAATTGTAAATTCAATTGTAAGGTTAAATAAAAAGAAAAACTAAAGTTTGTTGGCGGTTCTTCTCTGAGAAGGTCTTGATTTTGTGTACTGGTGTAGATCTTGACGTTCATAGGAGCTTTAAATAAGCCTAAATTAATAGAAAGTTTTGATTTTGATATAAAAGTACGTAGTAGATTACGGTCTAATGCGATATAGATTTTATTTGTTATTACTTATATAAAAAATAACTGGAAGACCATAAAATACATTTTCCTTGACCGAACTCATTTTACCTGAAAGGAAAACTTATATTGACGTCGTTGATTAATTGTTTATGAAGTAGCAGCAGACCGCAATGTTTTGCTAACACGTTCATTATTCATGTTGTTGCATTGACTTGCCTTTATTCAATCTGTTGGCAACGATAACAAAATTACTATAGTAACAACATAGTGATTCACACACACACACAAAATCACAATACTTGATTCTAATGAGAATGTGTATAACTTACTGTAAAATAAAATATTATTTTTTTGACGTTTAGTCTAAATAGTAGTTTAAAAAGACAGCCCCTTGTCTGGAAAAGAAACGTCGAAACAAACTCCGCAGGTCTATGTCGTTTTCCGAATTCGGACAAGTGTCCATTTGTTTTGCGCGTACGGTCCGCCCGTTCTATCTCAACCGGGCTGAAGTTGGCTTTCCGAGACATTCGCGCATGTACAGACGCTAATCGATAGAGATGTGCTACTTCATATTCGCTCCTAAGATTGCTTAGGAAAACAGTTTGTTTTGTCTATATCGATTATAGAATAAATTGAAAATTATTATTATAATGAAAACATCTTTATGTATTTCAATAAAACGATAGTATCTAATAAAGAATCACGATAATAAGTTTAAATATATAGTAAATACACAATATTAGCGAGGAAATTAAATTCTTTCAGTAACCCCAAAATAATATAACTTTAAATTTTTCTATAAAATTTTTGATGCACATCATCATAATCGCTGTATTAAAAACGACATGTTACATTAACACTCCAATAAACTATAAAAAATCTAATCATAATCTATAATAACGATAATGGAGTATTTATATAATAGCAACCGCGCATTATGCGTATTTGCATCTCTAATAATTATCGCTTACTTAGTTACCGCCCGCCCTCCCCGCTTCTTGTCACCATTTAGCTCCTAAAAACTATATCTGCGCAGCCAGTCACGATTAACTTCAGCCCAGCCAGTGTAGAGCGCGCGGACTTTACACCACTACATATATACAGTTTCCAACAATATTCATACGTTTTCGCCGAGATCGAAATCGATTGGGAGAACATCAACATTAATAATAATAAAGTGGAAAGTATTTTACTATCGTTATTTTTAATCTTACTCACAGAACTATTTTTATATATATATATATATATATAAATTGAAGTGTCTGTCTGTAATATCGAAATAATTACCTTGTATTGAGCCTGGGGGGTTTATTTGCATGCCATTAAGGCATGTGTAACAATTATTTTAAAAAAATCTATCTGTCCGGGCTAATCTTCGGAATGGCTGAACCTATTGTAATGAAACTTGACGAACACATAGAGAGCAATGCCAAAAGTGATCTAGGTTATATTAATCCCAAAAAATTAAGTTTTTTTTTTTTGAGAAATTGATGAATTTATAAAATTAATGGTCTTTGATTATCTTAAATCTAAATAACGTCACACTGAATAGATCTTCCCCAGGCGAAGCCCAGGTGTCGCTAGTGTAAAATAAAAGGGCAGTGCTGGGTATCTCAGAGACTCATTAAATTTTGTCGTTCGCAAGCAACTCCAGATTGATCCCTTGAGCAGTTCTGAACTTATGAATCGGAAGTGCACATCAGTATAGGACTGTAATGTAGAAAACTTGCATGTATGCGAAACTTGAAATATTTCGTGGACATACGAAGTTCGTCAATACGACATTGCAGTGTCTTCTCCGCTCCAATGCCTCAGATATGAGAGGCACATCAGCAGGACCAACTTATGTTTACCAACCAACATTTGTTAGCCAACATTTTGTGACGTTCCGTGTACCGCACGTTTGCAGGAGCTGCGCAAGCATAACGTGTGCACGGTGGTGCGCGTGTGCGAGCCCAGCTACGACACGGCGCCGCTGCGCGCCGAGGGCATCGAGGTGCGCGACCTGGCCTACGACGACGGCACCTTCCCACCAGCGAACGTCGTCGACGAGTGGTTCGAGATACTGCGCGACAAGTTAGTACTTCACTGTGTCCTTGTCACTCCGTTTCATAGCATTTACATCATAACATACCATCAAAACTTAAGTTAACTTATACATTATTAATAAAATATTACAATAACGCTTTTAAAAAACGCACTGTATATAAGATAAGATCCATGAGCGGTGCGTTCTACAATAGCAGGTCACGCTCTTAACAAATAATAGTAAGTGTAGTTTTTTACTTCACCCTTATTATTAATTGTTATTGTCGTCGATAACCGGTACACGGTAAAGTTTCATAGCATGGTATAATAATTTAATAAATAAAATTACGCCTTTGTGAACAGGCTTAGTTCAGTGACTGCCACAAACCACGGTTTTAAGCTACCTGCTTCCATCGATTTTCAGCATGTCTAACCAGGTCGTCATTCCGTCCAGTGAGGCACTTTACACTCTGTATGAGGCTGTCACTCGAGAAACTTTTGTCCCCAGTCATAGCATTACTTAGCATTTTTTTTAAATTGTTGCAAATAATACTACAATCAAATTCAGTGAAATTTCTTTGGTCGGTTTTTGCATTTAGCCAGCTTTTAAAAACGGGAAAGTACCATTGCTTTATCATCATCATACAATACTAGCAAAATACAGAGCACCAGTTTTGAGTTTTACGCGACATGATGTGCTTCGCCTCCTTATTCGCTATATTCGCTTCAGTTAAAACCATGTGATATAGGTCTTGAAATTGCGATGGTCAAGTCAAATATTCATTTCCGTTGTCATTTATACTACACTCATCGGACTGCATAACAATGTAAACTATCTAATTTATTGGGTCAACAAGGCATGTCTCATATCCGCGAAACAACGTCGCATTTGAATAATTGGAGTTGCGGCACTACAATTAATTGCTTCATGTTTTACCTTGTGACGGCAACGTAAGAGAGTTAATTACCTTATTTCCTCCAAGAAGATGTCACAAAGTACCCAGACCACCTAATGAGATTGCCTAATGAGACCAGAGTAATGACAATTTTTGAGTTACGGCACATCTTTCTTACAGTGGAAAAAGTCTATGTTATATTCAATGGTGGACTATTTAGGGCTGATGATGATATTTCTATTATAGATATTTTATTGTTTTATAGTAAATCATTGTGTATAAAATTCCCGTGCGCGTCTGTTCGTAATTCTTCTCCTGAACGGCTTGACCTTTTTTGATAAATTTTTATAAGGTACTTATGGGCTCACCTAGATGGTTTTTAGCTATAGTTGGACCCGGTAGGTGGCGCTGTTGTCGAAATCCAGAAATCATGCGTCGAAGCCGGTGCGGACTGCTAGTATGTAAAAAAAGAAAACTTGTGTTTTCATTAAAAATTAACAATTTAAAACAAAATAGTTTGATTTTTGCACAGTCTATACAACATACGAGGGGAGGTCAAAAAGTTTGCGGAATGAAAGGGAAAACTGGTGAAATTAATCATGAACTTATTTTTCCTTTTCGATATATTTTCTATTAACTCTAATACACTTCTCAGACCGTTCAAATAACTTATTTATACCTTCGAAAAAAAAAATGTTTCGTCAAGGCCCTAAAACTAGGCAATAATTGCCGACTTATTACTTCTGTCATCTGTAAATTTCTTTCCTTTCTTTTTTCATATTTGGGAACAAATATTAAGAAGGGGCCAAATCTGGACTATAGGGAGGGTGGTTTAAAGTTTCAAAGCCGCACTTGTGTAAGGAAGCCATCGCAACATGACTCCTGTGAACAGATGCGTTGTCGTCCAAAAATACTCTTTCCCCCGTCCTTTGGTTTTTTGTCTCAGTCTATCTTCTGTTTCGTGTTAAGGTTTTTCTTTAAATCGACAATAATAGAGCATTTTTTTGTAACACTTATTTCTAAAATTCCGTTGATAAAGGCTACTTCTTTTATCTTCAATTAGTCTAAGATCAGCATTGACACTTTCGTTGTTTCTATTATTGATCAGCGGTTCTGGAGCTATATTTTTGTGGGTGGCATATTCACACTCATAGTTAGTCACAAATATATCTAACTTTTTGGTTCTTTCTATAATCAGATGAGTACTTCTTTCACTATCATATCAGTTCATATCCTTAACAGAGTTTCGCTGTCCCTTCTCCTTCTTTTTTACATATTTTAGTCTTTCCTTCTCTTTATATTCAGCCAACAAAACTGGATTGCTTTTAATTATATCCAAACCTGCTTTTGCAGCAGCAGATTTTTTATGGAATTCCAAAAAACTGAAGCCTGAATTTTTCAGGCCGATTGTGACACCTTGAACTTCTTTGGCAGCGCTGCGCCTTTTTTATGCCACTGCATGGACTCCTGCTTTGACTCAGGGCCATGGTGATAAACCCAAGTTTCATCCCCAGTCACAATTCGGTTCATAATTTCGTCCCTGTTCTCACTACACAGGTCCAAACATTCGACCCGCTGTTGTTATTGAAGCGATGTGAGCATTTTTGGCACCTATCTTGCATTGACCTTCGATACACCAATAGAGATAGATGATACTCCAGTCATTTCTGCGATCTGTTTTTTCTTCAGACAGGTATCTTCAAGAACAAGTTTTTCAACTTTTTCGACAATGTCCGAGGAAGTTGCCGCAATCGGTTCCTGGATCGCCTTCAATTGAGTCTGTGGCTTGCAAAACGGCTATGCCACTTATAAATCATCGTTTTTCTAGGGCAAGAATCCCCGTACATAGATGACATCTCTTCCATAATGATATGTGGCGTTTTTCGTTGCTTAGTGAGGAACTTAATCATAGCACGAAAATCAATTTTTCTCCATAGGTAGTGTTCACTTCCCGATGATTTGTTTATCCAGTAATATCTCAAAGGTAGGAGTGAGGCGTATTAATCGTAACAGATAAAAAAAAAATTGGTTGCCTGTAAAGTCGGTATACGGGCGAAAGTTTTACGTGACAACGACTTTGAGTGGTAAAATAATTTTATTATGTCTGTCTCTCTCGCTCTTAGGCGGGCTAACCATGCCCGAGTGGAAGGGACGCGTGCCTCTCACTCGCTCTCATTGTGAGCGCATAACGTGAGCGGGCGTAACGCAGTTTCTTGAAGTGTCACCCGGCAAACCAATTTATAAGACGTTGTCACGTCAAAACAGGTATCTTAAAATAGCAGACTGTAACTGTGACAAACAAACTGAAAGCACAGCTCCTGTTCCATGAGATAACACATCCACTAAAAGACAGTCACAAGTTTTTCTTTATTCATACATATGCCAGTTATCTTTGTTAGAAGAAGATAAAAAATGTTACTGTTGCATTGTGACACCCTGTTACAGTTGTCACAAGCTCTGTCCTTTTCTCGCATAGGTTTAACACCTTAGAAAGAGAAGTGCCCAGTACCTATCAAGACTGTAGTAACAGACAGCTATTTTGTAACAGGTTTTTGAACTGTTTTTTATGTGGAACTGGAACAGGCGGAAAAGATATGCGATTTTACCTGTGACAGCCCACTCCTACTCTAAGGTTAATAGACCAATCTGACTGAAACTTGCTATTTATAGTTGTATTAAGTCACCAAGTAGTTACAGTCCCCTCTCTAACCCCTTAATTCCGCGAATTTTTTGACCCGGCCTCGTCATTGAAATTAGTACGAAGTAGTGAAATCGAAGTGAGATGTCAGTTTGATAGTTTTATTCTTACCTTTCTGCTTCATAGTATAATCTAATTTTTATGTTAGCGCAATAATTAATCAAACTTTGATCTTAGGCATGTCATTATAGCGTTTTTATTTTAAGATTCACATCGTATTGTAGAGAGTAATGTCGGTGTGTATTGGTACTGGTGCAGGGCGCAGAACAAGCCCGAGGCGGCGGTGGCGGTGCACTGCGTGGCGGGGCTCGGCCGCGCGCCCGTCATGGTCGCCATCGCGCTCATCGAGCTCGGCATGAAGTACGAGGAGGCTGTCGAGACCATACGCGAGTCAGTATTATTTGCCCTCTTCTATATAAATATGCCTATGCCCTATTCTATATAAATATGCACATGCCCTATTCCATATAAATATGCACATGCCCTTTTCTATATAAATATGAACATGCCCTCTTCTATATAAATATTCCCATGCCCTACTATATAGATATTCCCATGCCCTCTTCTATACAGGGTTATTTTGCAATAACCGGCCAAATTTGCAGAGAAGGTTCAGAATAAGTAATATAGGCAAATTGTGAAGAAAAATTAATTAAAAAAATCTTCTGCCCTTTTTTATCTTTTAAATTCAAAATGTGTAGTAATGCATTATTTTAACTGATTTTACTGCGCACGCACACATTCGTAAGGGTCGATCAAAAACAAAAACGTTGTTGCCCATAAATCACATTCGATTTGAGATAACTTCAAAAAGCCTTATTTACTACTCGTATTTTCAAAAACTGTAATAACGGTATAATATCATTAGTTATATATTTGAACTTAAGTTTAAAATTGGCTACTCTTTGAAAAATAACCCTGTATAAACCTTACCTTGTTCACTTTAGTATGAGATTTTATTTAAAGTGTAAACACTAGATTTTACCCGCGATTTTGTCCACCTAAAACTTAAACAAACAAAACCTGCACTCAGTTTTTTATATAATCTATGTGCGCTATGGAAAAATAATACAAATAAAATGAAAGATCCTTTAATTTCAGCTAAAAAAGGTCTGGGGGGGGGGGGTCCATTAATTACGTGAGGCGATTTTGGCGATTTTTCTAACCTCACCATCTCACCTCCACCCACCAAATCTCACGTGAGATTTTTCAAAATGCGTATTTTATACTCAACCAAATCTAAGAAATACCTTTTGACGTTTCACATTAATTATTCCGCAATAACTTTGTACAAGCGTACTCACAAGATTTAAAATAACCTTTTACGTAAATCCAAATAATTATGAAGTTACCTATATTTCATTACAACATTTGTATAGTTCTTTATCGCTAATTCAAGTTAGAATCTTTCAGAAAAAGCAAAATATATTTTTTTTTACCAGAGTCAACTTTTTTGCCTGACGTTGTTTCAATGATATGTCGCTATGTACCTTACCGTAGTGTTTGAATGATTAAAATTCATTGTTATGCGAATAATCGGTAAAAATATTCAAATAATCGGTAAAAATGTTCAAGAATAGAATAGTATAGAATTATATGAATCATGAATAAAACAAGTTGGGGAGTGCTTTTAGCCGGGATGGAAGATGTGATTTAGATGTGGACAGGCGTGTCGCTGCCGGGAACAAAGTCAATGGTGCCTTGACTGCTTTAGTCAAAGCAAGGCGTAGTGAAGAGCGCACGCCTTGCAATACATAACGCAGTGTTGGTACCAACTTTGTTATATGGCAGCGAAACCTGGGTATGCCAGAAGAAGCATAAAAGCAAGTTGAATGCAGTGGAGATGCGATCTCTTCGTAAAATGTGCGGCGTTACCATGGCCGACCGAAAGCGAAACGAAGAGATTCGCAATATGGCAGGTTTGAAAGATGACCTTATCACAAAATTGATAAGGGCGTGCTTCGATGGTTTGGGCACGTTGAGCGAATGAGTGAAGACCGAATGGTGAAGAAAATATATAGCGCGAAAGTTAACATTAAAGGTGTCGAGGTAGACCGAGACTAACTTTCGAAGACCATGTGAGCAAACTGCTCGAAGAGGGAGGGTCAAGAGTACTCGGATACCTAGACGTGCATGCATGAAGAAGATTATGAATCTGAAAGAAGGAAAGAGATATGTAAGGATCGTGACACTTGGCGATCTGTTCTCTGGCTACCCGTCAGGGATTGTGCGAAGAGGTAAGGGTAAGTATGAATAAAACAAGTTTATTTATTTTATAATTTCCTACTAGCAGGAAATAGAGTAAATGGGGCTCTACACTCTATTGTGGAAAGTCAGAATGTGTCCAAAAAGGCACGTATGGCAATTCACAATGCTGAGTTAGTCCCTACTTTAATGTATGGTAGTGAAAGTTGGGTGAGAAATTGTGTGATAAGAGAAGAGTGTGGTTTGCAAGATGATGTTGTGACCAGGATTAAGAAAGGAATGCTTCGGTGGTTTGGTCATGTAGAAAGAATGAATGAGGAAAGAGTGACAAAGCAAATTTATGTGGCAGAGGTGAACGGCTGTCTCGAAGGGACGCCTTAGGCGAAAATTTATCTACCAAATTGGCGATATATTGAAAATGGGCCAAATTAAGAGTACCCTTAACCGACGAGCGTGTATGTGTAGGTATATGGATGTGGAGGAGGCGAGAGAGGTGTGTCAGGATCGTGCCAAATGGAAGTCCATAGTCTCTGCCTACCCCTCTGGGTGACAGGCGTGAGTGTTTATGTATGTTATATATTATTATGTAATTTCCTACTCTGTCAATGTAAATTTGTGTAGGCAAAGAAATTCATGTCCAAAGCCGCGCTGAAAAAAAAAACACTACGTAATTCCAATTTCCCGCCATTTTGGGAGCTTACTGTGCGTACTTTTGTGATTTTGTGTTTGTCTTATTTTGTGACTCGGCTATAACTTTTTGGACTGATTCTATTATATTCGTTGACATTGACAAGTTATATACATATGAATATCATAAACAATAATATCTCATATTATTATTTATGATATTATTAAAATAAGAATATCCTACTGCGGCTTAGTTGCAAGAAAGTTTAGTAGATGACGGTTTATACAATGGTAGTCTTTGAGAACCATTTTAAAACGCATGCGCTTCCGATACAAAAAAAAATTATAAACGCAAAATAATTATGGAGAGGCATGACAAAGCCTTGCATAGAATAACATTTTTAAGAGAAATGAAAAATATAACCAATTGGGACAACGTCATATTCGTTGATGAAACGATGACACTGCAGCATTTTAGCAGCGTACCCGTGGAAAAAGGTGATGCGGGATCCGCTGGAAGAGGATTTGTAGAAAATTGTTTATTAGCTTTCCAATCAAAGAGTACAAGAGAATACGATGAGGAAATGGATGCAGAATAATTATAATTAAAAATTAAAATTTTGTACAACCGACTTCAATATAAATTATTAAGAATAACTCAAGAACTATTATTCAGACCTTGATCAAATTTATATGGGACTACATGAGAAACACAAGCTTACAAATAAAAGAAGAATCATTGAAATCCGTTCACCCAGAAAAAAGTTATGAGGTAACACACATAAAAAAAAGAAAAAAAGAACATACAGTCGAAATAAGTACCGTCTCCGTTTTGAAATCAGTAGAAAAGAGTGGTTTATAACCCTTTTACAAAATATTCCTTCGAATATCGCAAGACTACCACCATACCACTGCCATTATAATGCTATTGAATTGATTTTGGCCCAAATCAAAGACTAGTTCTTATATGAAATGCTCTTAATGCAAACATATTATTAACTCTACTTAAACACAGACGAGATGAAAATATCTTATGTTTCGTAAAGAAAATGGAAGGTTTGCTGAATGAAGCATGTACCCATGTCACAAAGGACAATTGGTAAGTGGTGGAGAAAACAAAGAAAATTATAATGGATGACTTTGAAAGAGACATTCATTTTGACCACATTATTGAAAATCCAATTATAATTAATCTAAATAATGACAGCTCAACTTTGTGGTAAAAGTGACTGAATATATTTATTTTTAATCTAATTTCAAATTTTAAATTTATACAACTTTGCGTCTAGAAATAAGCAGTAATAATAAATACGAAGACTGATAAATCTTGTGTTTTAAACTATCTGTTTCTAATTTATTCTGGTATTAATCGAAACAAAACTACAAATGATTACCAACTCTAAAGAATCGATATCGATTTTTCTAAAGAATCGAATATTGTACGTACCGATTTTTTTGTTGGTATGCCTAGTACAATAAGTCGGACAGCTGTCAAAAGGTATTTCTTAGATTTGGTTGAGTATAGTGTAAATACGTTAGTCTGTGCTTGATTGCGTTGGGTTTATTTAAAAAAAATTGCTTAATTATTTTTATATAATGTGTGGAGTTCGCATAACCGCGATAAATATTAATTGTGTAGAATTTAGCCATATTTTACTTAATTTAACCCAATTTTGTCGAAATTTTATACTGTTTCTTGCGGAAAAAAATTACGCGGTATTTGCTGAGACCCTCACTCTCACCCAGGTGACATCGGTGACCAGGTGATCGGCTCGACCCTTCCCCTCTAAACACCACTCACGTAATTAATGGACGCCCCCTTATCAACTTATCCTCTGACACTCGTATCATAGTTTTGTTGTAAAATGGTGTTGGAGTAAAAAAATAGTATTAAAAATAGATTTTACATCAAAACATCAAAAAAATACAGAATGATGAGGACCTTTTGTGTAAAATTGCAAATCAAAAAGGGTTTGTTCGAAACATTTTTTATATCTCTTATAGTCAATGAGATAATTTTTTTTTTGTGTAATCTATAAAAATGAAATATAATCCGTTTCATTTATATGCAAAAGGATCAATGCCCACACATCCAAGTCAGACTATTTTTTTTTAAAGAACATAAAAAAATAAAAGATTTTAGATCGATTAACCGATTTCCGTGTATTGATTTTTATATAAGGAATTGTCATTCATTTATGAAAATATTGACAGTGTGAACAGAAATGATATATACAATGCCTCTCATTCATGTAGCTAATGCCACAATAAATATGAAAAAATAAACAATGTCTCCCATATATGGGTTCTATCTTCAATTACCTTTCTATTCGACTATCCCAGAAGGGAGTGTAGTGTTTTTGGCTATTTTTTATAGAGGTAATGTCGCCCTTACGAGCTCATAATCCAGCTGATTGTAACTGGGTTTTGGGGCCATAAACACCTACATTAAGCATCAATTAAGAATCGTAATGCAAATGCGTTGTCATCCGAGAGGATTAATTTGGAGTGCATCTTTACCAGTGTAGGGTTTCCAGTTCTGTACACTCACCACATGAAACATGGGTACTATTTTGCGCTGGTATTTTGTAAAATTGAAGACCCTCACTTTCAGGCCAACCCATTTGAATAATTAAACTACGCTGAGCAGAGAAAAAAATTGTATTAAAAAAAATATAATAATAGAAATCATATTAAACTAGCTAAAATATTAGTATAACTAACACTTATCCGATTTTCAAATAATAGGATTTCAAACAGTAACAGTAACTGTTGCTGCAATATTATCAGTCCGAAGAAACGGCATTAGAAGAATCACAAATATCTATATATTTCAAATTTACATTTTATTATTAATAAAATATGTTCATGATTATATTTCTTCGTTTGCAGTCAACGTCGCGGCGCCATCAACGCGAAGCAGCTTTCCTACTTGGAGAAGTATAGGCCGAAATCGCGGCTGAAGAAGAACGGCCACAAGAACTCGTGCTGCGTGCAGTAGGCCCTCGCTAGGAAACCGTCCCGCGCCCGCAACAGCGAATGTAGCTCTGCTTTCACACACACACTCACACAGGGGAGCACACAACTTAACTAGTTTATAAAAAAAAAAAAAAAAACATCAGTCCGTGTACAAAGACCATATTTTACTTTTTATTTAGCAACGGGAGGGTTGTAACCTAATTTCGAGCTCACAAACGAACACATTCCCACCTTCCATCACGAATTTGGCTCCTCTTGTAGATCCTCCAACACCACTGACCGTCTCGAAAGTTTTCACTTTTCTATGCAATTTAATTTGGAGCCTTATTGCAACTTTTGTACTTTCAAATGTGTATTGCTCTTGTGCTGTACTTTGTATTAGTGGGATATGTTTAATAGAAGCAAGCCACATTTTGTGTTCATAGTCTACAGTTACTCGGGTATCTACTTGAAATCATAATAAAATAACAATAACCATAATAAATACAATTGAGTCTGTATCGCGTACTGCTGCTACATTACTTTTCGATTTTATTATAATTCCTTTGTGTGTTGACATTACGATAATTTTTTCTTTTCTTATTATTATTCACTTATAGATTTATAATTAATAAAATAAAATGAGACATAATAGAAGAAGCAAATGATAAAGATTTTTGTGTTTCTTATGACAATCTGATTGTATTTCTGATGTGATTATAAAATATGTTGTGCTTTTGTGAAAATATATAAATAAATTAGATATTGTTTTTGTAAGCTGTGGATAGGTGATTCAAAATTTTATAAAACCTTTGACTATTTAACTAAATGTATTCGCGCATGTACCCGTACACAAAAAATGATAACGATTAATTGACACGCTAAATGTTCCGAGAAGAAATAGCCCTTTGATATTATTTTTCTATTTCTAATTTTATGAAGATTATCGAAGTATATGATTGTGTAACCACGGAACAGTCACATTCAAAAAATAAAAATATTTATAAGCAACCGATGTTTTATTGGCACTACGCTTGTTATAATTCTTCTTCTTCTTCTTCTTTTATGTCGGTTACGATGAATTCGCCAATGACTTAAACCTGTTCGCATGTAACATACATGCGAAAAGGTTTATTTGGCACACAAACTCTGCTTAAAAAAGGGAAATTGATAATACAAGAAATGGTAACAACGAATATTATGTGAATGATTTTGGTCAACTTATCTGTTGAATTACCTAAAACAAAAGACAGATAATGTTCTTAGAACAATATTAATGTGTTATTATATGACAAACAAATTATAGTTTAATGTTGATAGTTAATAAAATCACATAAAATATATACAAAAGAGGTATTTGTGAAGATTAGAAGGGAGTTAAAGTCTATGGGACGAGGGATGTCAGGGGGCAGATAATCGTAAAGAGATTATGACAATTTGGTGCAGTTAAAAAAATATTGTTAGTGTTTCCCTCATCTAAACCACATTCGCACAAAGAACTATCCCTAATCCTGAGTTAGCTAGGTGAACATACGTACAGGCATATCCAATTCTCAACCGGCAGACAATAGAAGTAGCACGTTTGTTTGATTTATTAAATATGAAAAACCAAGGTCTTGATGGAATATTATCTTGTATAGCAGCATAGTGCTTGCCTTTTAGTATTCGTGATGCTTTCCATATCTCATTCCACGTGTTAACAAGCTTTTTCCTAGCAAGTGAAAGCAAGTCATGGGAATAAGTAATATTTAGTGGGGTGCCATTTCCAGTAGCCTCTTTTGCACACAAATCTACTTTTTCATTTTCACAGATACCACTATAACTAGGTATCCAGGCTAAACAGACAGAAATCCCTTTAAGATGACACCTATACAGAATGCTTTTTATATCAAAAATTAGGGGAAATTTATATTTACTTTGAAATTGGTTAGCCAAAATAGCAGATAAACAACTTTTAGAATCGCTAAAAATCACTGTCTTGTCTAGGCTATGTGATTCAACATATAGCAGAGCTTCAGGTCTAAGGCCCAATTTACACTGCCGCGGAACGGAATGGAAGCGAATTTTTGTAACGAAATTGTACATATTAAAATGAGTTTTATGTTGATGGTGTTAAGTTCAAACTAGATATGAGCCAAAAAAAATCGCGCGTCTTCCGTGGAATTCTCGAGAATTCCGTGGAAGACGCGCGACTTCTTTTATCATATCTAGTTTGCAGGTTACGCAATTAACATAAAATTCATTTTACTATGTACAATTTCGTTACAAAAATTTTTGCTTTTGCTTCCATTCCATTCCGCCGCAATGTAAATTGAGCCCAAGCCACATCTCCTGGATGGCAAGAACAGGTGGACTAAATTTGTTAATAAGAAAGATAAGTTCATTCTTTGTATGTTTGATACTCCGACAATTCCATTGTAGAATTGTGAATGTTGCTAGTTATTGAAGTAAGCTGAGTAAGTTTTTGACGTAAATCATGTTAATTAACAACGATATCATAAGTTCGCAGAAGTTATCATTATTAGAAATGTTGGCATTCCCCAGTAAAGCACACCATTTGGAAGGGAAGAAGTAGGATTCTCAAAAATTGCCTGATGGGCTGGCTTATCATATCCAGAATTTAATGATTGGCTGTAAGTATGTTGAGGAATTAAGATTGTTTTTTTATATGATGTAGATTGTGAAGGCTGAGCCGAAGGAGTTGAAAGACTGTCATTTATGGGATAAGGAGTCAGTCTGTTGAGAAGAATTACGAGACGGGCTTCTTATTGTGTCAGCAAAGGATCTTCGTACCAGAGGGAATCTAGCTGCAGCTTCTAAATATGATATATTTTCTTGTGACATAACTAGTTTAACTTGATGACTAGTTGAAGTTGATGACACGCCTTTTGTACCATCAACCATGTGTAAAAATAATTTTCTTTTTTATGCTTTTTTCACTTGTTTAGACTTAATTAAGTTTAGTTGACATCAAACATCAGTTGCAAAGGGAAGGATACTTGTTTTTAGTGGGTAACTACGTGTTTTCCTTGAAATTGAGAGTAAGTGACTTTTTTATGTAGAGATTACAAACCTTTTGTACTATTTTTTGTTTTATAAAAAAATCATTTATATAAGTAGGTACAGCTAAATCACCCTGGAAAACCTTGGTTTTTATTAAATTAAATTTTCACCTACCTAATAATAACATTTGTAAATATCAAACAATCAAGAACCTTAATTTGGAAAAAAATAAGGTTTATGATTCATTGATATTTACAAATATTAAATATTATTTAATGTTATACAAATGTAAAAGTAAAGTCGATCTGAAAACGTCTAATTAGTAAGAATAGCAAAACAAGTGTTTTCAAAAGGAAAAAAACGCCGGCGCTGTACGGCGGCGGATGAACAAAAGACTATTTATTAGCGAACTTTTTTTATGCATGAACGGGTTCGAACTGTTTCAAGCAAAAATAAACCTAATACCATATCACAAGAGCATATGGTACTTCGTAGGTCTATTCGGCCATATGATAGAATAAGACAGCAGTTCAACCATTTTAAGCAAAATTAAACAATAAGACAAACGCATTTTTTTTAACAGACTTGTTTTCCAGAAACTTTTTACAACTTGAGTTTGTGAGCGATCGCAATGAGTGCTATTATTTGTTACTTATTAGACTATTTTTCCACAACATGATTTAAAAAACCCACACAGTAAAAAAGAGTACCATGTACAAGTTAAAAAAAGGTTGTCAACCCCTAAAAATTTCAAATTCTCTAAATTTCCAGAAACGAAGTTGTAGGCATGAACTACTTGCAAAATAATGAATATTTTGTTCTGGATAAATCTTCCAAAAACGCAATTTAAGCGAGTTATAACGATTTTTAAAAAGACACGACTCGCGTGTCATACGCCACACATAAATAATCGACGGCACGCCTGGCGTACCATCCGCACTGAATCGGTTAACAGATTTTTGTCTTAGATGTTCAGGGCAGGTAGGGTCTTTTGCTGTGTGGGGTCCTGAGCAGAATAGACAAGTAGGAGTTTGCCTAGTACATGATAAACCTTCATGATTCTGTGCACATATAAAGCAGCGAGGGGATGATCGACACTGGGAAGTAACGTAGCCAAATCTGCAATATTTATGACACTGAATGAGTGGCAAAACATTTTTTTCTACTGGCATAGAGGTGTAAAAAAAGTAAATATGTGGTGGAAGTTTTTGTCCAGAAAAAGTTAGAACTACTGTCTGAGTTGGAATCCATGAAATGCTATTGCTGTCACTCACTGATCGTCTATTGAGTCGGCGAGCTTTAATTATAGCACCATATCCAGAGGGAATTTCTATAGCTGCTATTAATTCTTCTAATGTCCACTCTATGGGAACTTGTCTGACTAGCCCCATACGAGTGATACTATACGAGGGGATAGTTGCTTCATATTTAGAAGTCTGAAGAGTTGGGTGATCAACAAAAGTGTTTGCATCCGCTGCTGTTTTAAACTCAACCGATATCCTGTTTCGTCCAACTTTTTTGACTCCGTCACAAAGTATATTTTTAATATTATTGTGATACAGAAAGTGACCGAATTTAATTGGTTTAAGAGTTACTCCGGACACTTGATCATTTGACATTTTACTTACGTGAACTAGAAAAGGCGCGGTATCATCTTGAGAGTACTTTACTTTTTTATTAATAAAATCAGGATGGGTATATGAGGATTGTATTGAAGGAAACTGTTGGTTTGGATCAGTAATAACTATTTTTTGTGGATGGGCAGACCCATTACTTAGTTGGGCGCATTCACGGTTAATAGGTTCTACATTATCAATGGGTAAAGAAAAGGAGTCATTGCGGACCCTTTCGGGATCGGGAGGTTCGTCCTCCATTATATTTTTATAACTAAAACTTACATAAAAACGGCACAACTAAAACACTTACTAATCTACAAATGTTAAAACCACCACCAAGATAAAAAAAATTACTGTAGTGACTCAACAGCACTTAATAAAACAATAAAAAGCGAAAAAACTACGACACTCGTATCTCTCGCTTAACCTCAAAGTCGTTATAATTCTTAATTATTACTCAAAAATTTCAGGATCTACCGCATTAATAAGTTTTGATTTTAAACCACATCATAGGCAAAATGGCTTAAGCGACTTTAAATAATGTAAGAGTTCCACCTGATGTTAATTGATTACTGCAGCAAAAATGTTACACTGTAATGGAGCAGGTTACACTGCAATTTAGCGACAAGGTGTGAGGTATCAAGCCAGGCGGATTTCTAGTCTAGAAAAACTGATCTAGAGATCAAGAAAGAGAGAAACCTTAGAGTATACATAAGTAAGCTTTAGAGCACGCGTATCGCTCACGCTCATTGCCCATTATGCCAAACGTAAGCAGATGTTCTAATCTATAGATACTGATACATATAATAATAATAATAATAATAATAATAATAATCTTTATTCATTACCAAAGGCAACCTTATAATTAATAGTGATCGATGCCTTTGCTTATAGAAGCCTGTGCCAGGAGACATCGCTCTTCCTTGAATAGTATAAATCTGTGCTAAATACAATACTACAAAACAAAAACAAGCACTAATACTAATAAATACCAACTTTATTAAGCTATGTTATACTCTTTGTTTTCACATCTGTAGTAACTAAGTAGTGATGCACGCGCGTGAGTGAGTGAATGTATGTGTGAGTCAATAGGTGTATGTCTAAGTGAGTGAGTGTACATATGTGTGAGTGAGTGAGTGTAGGTGTGAGTGAGTGAGTGTAGGTGTGAGTGAGTGAGTGTAGGTGTGAGTGAGTGAGTGTATGTGTGAGTGAGTGAGTGTAGGTGTGAGTGAGTGAGTGTAAGTGTGAGTGTGTATGTTTATGTAGTATTTTTGGAATTTAGCTTAAAATTGTCTCGATGGTGTCATAAGGTTTTGGTTTCAGCCATTTCATTAAAAGTTTTTGCATTCGAAATAATTTTGTCAAAATATTAATCTCCTTATTGAGTAAATTATAGAGATAAACTGAACGCTATCATATTGCTTTTTAGCAAAGAAGGTTTTAAACCTAGGAGCATGTGCAACAATATCTTTCCTCCTCCTATTGATAAAGTCAGGTTATAAGGCATGGATTTGTGCTTTCTCAAAACTGTGTGAAGTATATACAACTTCCTAACTGAAAGAAGGCCACTAATTTGGTAAAGACTTTGTGTTGAAAATGTTATCTTTTAAAATACATAACCTTAATTAGGCTACGTTGGGCCCGTTCTAAATCAATGAAGCGGGATTTAGCTGCACCACCCATATCGGTACACAATATGTTAGAACAGACTGAACCAAGAAATATAGATCTCTGTGAACAGCATCCCAGGAATCAGCACTAAAACCACGGCAGTGTCATCGGCGTATGAGAAAATGTTGGCGTGTTTTATATCCATGGTGCAGAGATCGTTAATATAAACGAGAAAGAGTGTTGGCCCAAGTACACTTCCTTGTGGTACACCGTACGACACCACAACATCTCCGCTAGTATAAGTGTCAGTTTAACTCTCTGACGCCTGTCAGACAGATAGTCCTTAAACAGTTCAAGTGATGTTCCCTTTAGGCCAATAGCTTCAACTTACGTACAAGAATGGGAACAGAGACAGTGTCAAAAGCTTTTGTAAATCAAGGAATACTGTTATGCATTTCTTATTATTATCTAGTTGCTCTACCACTAGCGAACTCATTGCAGTAACTGCATCTTCAGTGGATTTTCGGTCTAAAGCCGTACTGACAAGAGGATAGGATGTTGTATTTGTTAAGGTAGTTAAGCAGTCTAGAATTAAGTAATTTTTCTATAATCTTTGAAATAGCTGGCAAGACGGATATAGGTCTATAGTTAGTTACACTGTCTCTATTCCCAGCCTTGTAAACTGGGGTTATAATTGACTTTTTAAGTGAAGACAGGAAAATTCCTTGTTAAAACAGAGGTTAGCAAAATGGGTTATAATTAGTACAATATGAGATCTTATGTGTTTAAGAAAGTTAGTAGGAATATTGTCCCAGCCAGGAGCACTGTTTGACTTAAGCGACATCAGAATACTACCAACCTCGTCTTGGTCTGTGTCCAATAGGACAAAAGAGTTAGCTGACTTGGTAAATCGCGTAAATAAGCGTTCCGTTCCTCATCAGACGTCTGCGCGTTTAGCCAACTGCTCACCTATACCCGCAAAAAGTCGTTAACAAAATCTGCAGATGCAGTTGGAGATGATTTGACATTAATTAGTTCCGAATTATTACTGTTACATTTGCTAGTGTACGTGATATTTTTTATGTTCTTCCAAAGTTGCTTGTTATTGTTTATAGATTTACTAAGTAATTCTCGTTCATATTGTCTTTTAAGTTTTTTGATAAGGTTGTTACAATAATTTCTGTATCTAATGTATGTTATTTTATGTATGTCGTTGTGTGGTTCGTCTTTTGTTTTCTTTTGCAGCTTGTTTCGATTACGTATACAGCGAAGAATTCCAGGTGTGATCCATGGCTTAATATTACGATGTTGTTTAGGTATCTTTTTAATAATTGTATTGTCCATTATTGTCTCTGTTAATTTAAATATTAGGCCGTCAATCACTAAATTTGGATCGGTGCAGTAAAGCAGTTCTGTAAGATTTTTAGATTTAAGGTCCTTTATGGCAGCCTCATAATTTATAATTGAGGTAGTTTTAATAGCAGATTGATGATTTTTAATTTTGCCTATTGTGAGAAAGGTCGTGTAATGATCAGTAATACTAGTCTGTAATACAGCTATAGTTGCACGGAATTTGGTTCTATCGATTTTTATCATAAAGTGGTCTAAGCAATTTTTTTCTCGTGTAGGTATTGTATGACCAGCTAATATACCGTAGACAGACAGCATGTTCATGTAACTTATGCGGTTTTTTTGTTCATGTGGTGGTTCAATAGACTTAGAAGCAATGTTAATATTAATGTCTCCCGCAATAATGATACATTTGTTAGAATTGATAGTCTCTAGGTGAGCACTAAGAGAGTTTATAAAACCATCTCCATTAACATTAGAAGGAGATCGATAAATGCACAATATAGTCTGATTTAATATTTCAAGCTGTAGACAAGACGCCTGAACTAGTTGTATCTCAGTTACTTTATGCTTCAAGTTATTATTTATATAAACAACCACACCATCATTCTGGTTAAGTTGCGACTTCGTAAAATATGATTGATAGTTTAAAATTTGAGGTATAGGTTTGTTATGATCGATTCTACATTCTGTAAAAATCAATAAGTCTATTTCAAATTCGAAGTTAGATAACGTTAATAGAAAGTCGTCAAAATTTTTGTAGATGCTTCGTATGTTTTGGGAGATTATAGTAAAGTCGGTTTTTTTAACGCTAATGTAGTTCTTAAGCTTCGAGACCTCACATTCAAACGAACGTGCAATCTCGATCGCGTCCAATTCTTTATTTGCAGTTATTGCGTCACCCATTTAATCGATAAGAAATATCTAAGCTAGTCATAGTATCAGAAAGAGGACGTGTTTTGCAATATAAAATAAGCTTTATATCAGAAATATGATATGTGCATCTATATGTGGTAGTTTGGGTGGAGAAGGGGTTAAGATGAGACAATTTGTCATGAGACAATAATATTTGATATGTGTAATTGTATGTGTGTGTAATTATGTATGTATATGTATATGTGTATGTGTGATTGTTTGTGCACGATCCATAGAATTTAAAATTATATTCAAACAATATCTTAGTGAATTACATATTATGTGACAGTTGGTCAGACACCTTGGCAATAAATATGTTTCATTTTGTGAAGTTATAAACATTAGGACACAACTTGAAAACGTTACACTGTTAGCTTTATAAGGAAAACAATAGATACAGTGAAACATAAAAGTGATAGTTAATATCAGAAACTTAATATCTATCAGACGAAGGATACACTGTAATAGACAAAAGATACTTAAATGTAAATAACATATAACTCACAGATAGTCAGCCTTGTGAGAGCAGTTTATGTATCTGTTCTTCACTTTTTATTAGAATAACCGCCGACTCTTCAGTCTTCCGTACATATATTTTTCCATACGACGTCCAGCAAAATCTGTAACTCCTGGACTTGACCAAGTCTCTTGCTAGGAAATGAAGGCGAGAACCTTTGGGGGTCAGGTGCTCCGACAGGAATACGGGCGTGTCCTCACTAGTCTTAAACCCAAGGTGTTTGGCGCATAATTTCGTCTTGTTTCTTATATTAAAGGACTTAGTCATTCTTAGAAAATCTGCCTTCAGCAGAGCAGACGCAGTCTCCACTATAATAGGTGTATTTTTCTGTTCCGGTTTTTTTCCTTTTAGTCTGTAGATATCTTTAATATCACTTCTATTAATTTTGCAGTCTATAGTCTCCGATAGGCAAAGCACCATATCTATCAAGTCCTGTTTATTCTCATTATCCTTTCTGGGCACATTTTTCAACTCAAAGTTAGATTTTCGGCTCCCGATTTGCAGATCTTCCAGTTTTTCCTCGAGGAACCCAATATACTGCCTGTCTTCCTTAATGTGGTTCTCCATTAAGGCAATTTTCTTTTTTAAATCCTCATTTTGATCTGTTAAATAAGCGATTGAATTTTGTATGCTTTGATTCGATTCTTTTATTTCTTTGAGAGTTAAATTAATATCTGAAAGTTCTTTTTTGTGATGTTATAAAGAATGTGACTAATTTCCTCATTTCCTCCTTAAAATCGTTGAAATGTTCACTCGTTGTTTCATTAGACGGATCTCTATTTTCGCGCCTCTGTAAACGTTGAGTTACAAAGTTTGGCGGCGTATTTTCTTCCTCCGCTATGCAGATTGACATGTCGCTGTCTACATCAACATTGGTGTTGTGTTTCGAAGCCATAATGAAGTACCAGGGCAGCAGAAGTGTGCAGGTAATAGAGTGACTAATGCGTGCGTAATACGTTTGGGCGGAGACTGCGCGCGACTCACCGATTAGCGGCCAGGATTGTGCGTCACGCAGTAGGCGCGGCGTCCGGTGTTACGTGTGACAAATCACGCGCAGGTGGGGCGTGACTAGGAACCGGAATGACAGGGCGCAGTAGCTCCTCAGTTTTTATGCGCTCCTATTATTGCAGACGAATTAAATTTCACAGATTTTAATTTATTTTGATTTTAAAATAATAACAGAGCACAAAGCACGTTTAAACCTTTCGGTGGTCCGGGGAAGAGTGAATACATAGAGCGGTTGAATAGTGATGTGCCAAGATTGACACGCCTATGCGTTATTGTATTTAAGTAATTAATTTAATTATGTAAGTATTTAGTACATATTAGGCAGTTGGGTAATTATAAGGTAGGTTTTAGCAGATCAATAAAACAGGTATGAATTTACAAAACGATGTTTAATAATCAAACACAAAAATCTAATTACTGCCCTTAAAAAGGGTTAACTTGTTAAAAATTGTCGTTTTGTTTGCTTGATCGCAGTTTTCTAAATATAACGTCAATATATTTTTGAATGACATCATTATTTTTGACAAAATCGTGAACATACGTAATTTTTTTTTGGTTTGAAACGTTACCTCCACACTAGGATTTTCTCCTGTATCGTGGGGGCAATTTACATATATAAATTTCACAAGGACAAATATCCAGACCCGGAACAATTATTTGTAGGCGATGCGCCACGGAGTCGTAATTACGTGTAGTTATCTACATAACTGCCGAAGCTATTTTTTTTAATCACTTTAAAATAAGTGTAATTTTCAAAAATCTTTAGCTAGTGGAACACTAGTGTACTAATTATCCATGGTGATATTGCGACCCGTTCCAGGCATTGGATGAATCATTCGCTTTGTGATAGCCATCATAGAATTGTCAACAGCATACGGCTCTGCAGGTTTAAACTCCCACATACACCTCTTAAATTCAGGGTATAAAAGAACCAATGCCTGTATTTTTAGGCCATACTTTGGGGGTTGGTTAGGCATTTATTGCTTGAAACTACACTTTCCCCTAAAAGCTTCTAACATTTCGTCCAGTGTTACGTACACACCAACAGTATAACACCGTTGAGAAACCTGTACAAACTCCTCAAACAATTGTCTTATGGGCGCTAATTTATCTTCGGCGTATCTGAGATTACGCAAGAGAAATTTAAATCTTTGTACCGACATTACAGCTCAACAAATATCCAATTCAGTCCCATAGGGGTTGAAAACGTTCGAGATACGTACGTGTGATGTTTTGTATAGACCAGTGAGATACAATAAACCTACCAAGGCTCTTATTTTAATCATTTTTGTTGTTTCAGATGAGTCTCTATCTCTTTGATAATTTAATTGTTGCGATTGTATTTTCTGATTCGTGTAAAGAACAACTTTTTCTAACCATTTTTTTGTAAATAGCAATATCCAGGCTTTTTCAGCAGTGTCTGCTCCTCTACATATGGGTTTAGGTCCTGGCAAATGGGTCACGATGTCCTGACTTACGGTTGTGACGGTTACTTCCTCCATCTGTAAATTACTTCAGTCCTACAATTTCTCAACTTGCTTTGTACCACGTAACACTGTGAAGTTTGCAAGTGAGACAAGGGAACGTCATTTTCGCTACTTGAACAAATGCTCTGATTTTCCGTGACAGCTCTTATTCTGTATCAGTTTCATGCTCACTTATTTGAGGCTCTATTTCATCACCACCTTCTTCATCATCCTCCCCACCAACTACATCTTCATATGACTCTTCTTCCAATCAGTTTCTAATACTTTCCTCTTGTGACAAACTCATTTTGTACTCTTAATAATAATTACAATTTTATAACGTCGTTGGTCGCGTGGGGTCAACTGACGCCCGTGCGCGATAAATACGTCCGCAGCGTTCAAGTGCACGGCGCAAACTGAAAGGTCACGCGTTTGTGTCGCGTATTTATTCGTTATAGGAAGGTAGCTAGAGTTTGAATGCGATAAAAATATTAGTATTTTAAATATTAAGAAAATAAACTTTTGACGGGCGTTTATTCGCCCCACGCGACCAACGGCGGGTTAAGATTGTGTGTATGGAATATCGATTTGTGTCGCAATGTGTAATAATGGAACCCTACAACCGGAATTATTCGAACAATTCCTCTGAGCCCTCTCCGTGATACTGAACAAAATGATGCAATATCTCTTCATAAGGCCATTGCATCGAGTTTATAAATATTGGTTACTAGCTGATACCCACGAATTTGTCCGCGTTGCTTGATATATTCACAAGGTTTTCAAAACTTTATTAAATAAAGATATCGCAATATTTTTTTTAGATAAGGGTCAAATGTCTAAGAAATAAAACTTAGAAAACCCAATTGAAATCTATCCAGTAGTTTTTCCGTGATTCGCGCACAATTGCAAACTATCATTTTATTTATATAGATTAGTCTTGATTCGATTTCAATCAATTAAACTTCTATTCATTTAATTAAAAGGTGGGTACGTGCAGCTTGAAACAAGTAAGCAGCGATTTTAAACTACGTAGATATAAATATAACAAATCATTACGTAGGTATTTTGCTGACCCCAATCAGTGTCTATAAAATAAAATTCAGCCGCACTAATAAGACTATTTTGGTAACTGGTACTGAATTAAATAGGTACTTTTCAATGCGAACAACATCACAAGTAGGTTAAAATATTCTCAAAGGCATTCGCAACTAGCTTATACAGTGTCACAAAAATCAACGTCAAGCCGAATACGGGTGATAGGATAGAGACATAAAATAAATATCTTGTAAGTACCTTAAAATTATAGGCGTTCAAAAAGAAACGAAAAAATTGACGCATGTGAAGATTTGTATGTATGTGACGTTTCACATGGAGTGGAACGTGATAAAAGTAATCATAAGATAACACAGGTGACACCTTGACGGCGTGGATGCCTTTTTATTGATTATCACATTGTGAAAATAAAAATGATATTTAAATCTAAATATAATTTAATTAAGGTATTCATGGCAATTAAATTAAGAAGGTGAATTTTAATATTCAAATGTTTCATTGGTAAGTTAATAAAAACATGTTCTTAATTTGTAAAAACCTTTATTTTTAAGATCCCACATTTAAATAACAAACCTTACGTACTTTCACCTCAAACTTACAATTTATGATTATTTTCATTAATATTTAAATATCAGGGGAATCTACAACCTGTGTAAATATTACACATAAAAGAAATAATTAAAAAGTAAATAACGTGTATTCGCTAAGAAATTGAGAGAATGTATCAGATTGCTCGTTTAATTTGAACACTATATGACGACAACTTAAACATTACGTATATAATCTTACAATCGATCTGAAACATCAATTATAATTTGTTAATAAAACTTAATAACAAGTGATATTCTGATAATAACTCTTTGGAAAACGCGACGCACACGTCACACATAGAGTGTGTACGCATTTGGAGTGTTCCAGCTTTAATTCCATAGAGTAAAAAAATTACAGCCCACACAACATGTCCCGCGTCTGGGCAGAGGTTTCTTCTTATTTTTAGAGACTTTATTCACCATCATTATTACAGCCCATTACAAATCCACCGTATCTGAGCCGTGGTAGCTTAGATAGTTAGCGCTCGCTGTAAGTTTCACAGTACGCGAGCAACCCGGGTGCGATCCCCGCCGGCACCAATGAAATTGTTAATTGCAATTTTAAGTGCTGAAAACATTGTGAGGAAACCTGCATGTCTGAGAAATAGGAAAAAAAAATATTTCGAAGATATGTGAAGTTCGCCAACACGCATTGGGGCAGCGCGGCGGACATTTCTTGCCCTAAAACCCTTTCAGAAATGAGAGGAGGCTTGTGCCCAGCAGTGGGACATTAATAGGCTGCAACTTTACTTTACTTTACAAGTCCACTGCCAAACATAAGTCTCTCCCATAGATTGCCACGGAACCTTGCACTTTGGATGTTCTTATTACGGGTTCTACCAGGCTAAGGAATCCCAAACATAGCCCTATCCCAGGCTTGTTAAGTGACTGAGCTTGCTCATTGTGGCCAACAGTTAAAGATCACATATAGTTTCCATAATATATTACGTCAGTTATTACTACGAACACGCATTGGTTGTATCCTTATGTTTTAAGATTATGATGTTAGCTGTTACTTGTGTTACTGTTCGCTGGGTGTAATATAAATTTTAGTTAAGTACTGAATAAAATATTCTATGTCTTATTTAATCTATAATCGTCTTCTTGCCACATTTTATTAGAAGCCTTCCAGCCGTTTGAGCGTTATTGTAGGTTAGAACATTAAAATTAAAATTTTCACAATTGTTTGTTGCAAAAATATTAGTATAATTATCAGTAACAATAATTGCTAACTAATTCAAAATGTGCCATGAGCATGTGATGTTAATAATTTAATATAATAAATAAACAAAACATTTATTGTATTCTATTCTACCATCACTTATGTTAAATCTTAAATACTAAAATATCTAAAACACTTCCATAATTTTTCATTTATAAATAAAAATAAAATCATTTACTTCTTTGCAACATACTTGTGCTTTTTCCCTCCGTAGCGAGCGACGAAGGCGTTGACGTCGAACTTCCGTTTGCAACCATCGTAATTCATGTACCTCACTTTCCCGAAAACGGCTCTCTCGGCCCAACCCTGGTCGTGGATACCACAGATCGACCACATACATCCTGCAATAATGCAGTATTTTATATATACTAATAGCACTGCAGATAGGATTATCTATACTAATATTACAAAGAGATAAAGTTTGTAAGTTTGTGAGTTTGTTTGTAGGAAGTAATCTCTGGAACTACTGAACCGATTTTAATAATTCTTTCACCAGTAGAAAGCTACATTATTCCTGAGTGACATTTGATAGTGATTAATAATATTTTTTTATGTGAAATTACAATATTTGTCAATCAATTCCGAAAATAAATCCTAAACACTCAGTACTAAGAACTACACAAGATAATTTCATCACAAGTTAAAATTTTTGACGCCCAGCAAAGTGGGCACGGGTCAGCTAGTATTTTTTTTTTCACTGTTGAACATAGGACTCCCTCATAGATTGCCTCATGGGGGGATTTTGCCATAGTTGCTACGGTTGGCAAGGGTGGCAACCGCAGTTTTATTATTTTGAGTTTGTTATCAGAAAGATGCTGTTCCGCTCCTGTTTCATTTCTCTCCATCGCCTCGTACGACACCCTCGGGACGATATGGGATAGTGGATATTCTTAGACCACCACTACACGGTTCACTTGATGGTAATGGCCACTACAGCCCGTCGACAACTGCAACCAACATCGAACAAAGATGCATTGTCACTGAGGACTGAGATGGTATGCCTCACAGCCTATAATTATTCCAGTTCTCTATATCCTTCACATTGGAATAAGACAGTGCATGAACTGCTGCTTGGCGGCTGAATTAGGTAACAGGGTGGTACCCACCCAGATGGACTCTAACATTTAGCAAAACGGTATTGCTGATAAACGGATGAGTGATTTTGGACAGAAGCCGAGAGATGGATTCTCTGACATCAGTAGGGGGTCATAATGGCAGTACATTTTTCACCAGCCCAAAGTTACAGTCTATATATGTCCCACTGCTGGGCATGGGCCTACTCTAACTTCTGAGAGGGTTTTGGCTCTTGATTTAGCTAATGAAGGAGAAAATAGACTTATTAAACTTACCAACATATCCGTTTGGGTCTCTTCCATCTATACTATAATGGTCATTTAAATATATTGCGTATTTCAGTGCGTCTTCTGGACTCGGAGTCCATTCCAGAATCTTTTTGCACCAATACATGCGTAGGAATCCGTGCATTTTACCCTCTTTCACCATCTGCAGCTGCGCTGAATTCCACAGGTCATCATGGGTTTCTGCATTAGCCAACTGTTCTAATGTGTAAATGTGTGTTCTTTTGTCTTTTCTGAAATCAATTGAAACATTTTCACTTTTTAGTTTAATCAACCAAAACTACAACCTACTCTGGTTGTAGTTTTGGTTGATTACATACATGCTTAGTGGTAAATGCCCACCTCACCATGGTGCACCACAATACGCACATTCTTTACTAGATGTAAGGACTCCATTTCTGCCCAGGGATCCGTCTGGGTAGGTACCAGCCTCTTAAATATTTCTGCCGCCAAAATCTGTGCTTGCACAGCTATGTTCCAGTCTAAAGGGTATAGAGGGCTCATATAATTATAAACTGTGAGGGATTCCAACTCAGTTCTAAGAAGTGACAACTCATCATTGTCTGATCGTGTTTTCAGTTGTCCATAGACTGGACAACCCTTAGTACACCGCGTAACATATATACTAATAACCGGTCAAGTGCGAGTCGGACTCGCGCATGAAGGGTTCCGTACCATCTTAATACACGTTTCTAGTAGGGGAGCCTCTTTTAATTTTTAATTTATTTTAATTTTTATTATTTTTTGTTAAAGTGGCAACAGAAATACACCTTCTGTGAAAATTTCAACTGTCTACCTATTACGGATCATGAGATATAGCCCGCTGACAGACAGACGGACGGACGGATAGTGAAGGCTTAGTAATAGAGTCCCGTTGGTTACCCTTTGTGTACGGAACCCTAAAAAAAGGAACATAGAAACACAGTTCAAAGCTACCAGCTACCTGTATTGTACTGTGTAGTTTCAGGCATGTGGTACTATCATCAATGGGCTTTAAATAGGATATAATGTGGTTTCTAGAACACAACATGGTTTATAAACTTACCTGTGGTCATCGAGAGTCTTTTGTGCCCAATTACTAGCGCCTTTTATGCTGTCGTAATGTTCGCAATAAAAGCAGAAGTTGTCAGCCAGCTCTCGACGCACGATGGCTTCTTCTAAGTAAGCATTCACACTCTCCGTATATTGTTTTTTGTACTTTTGAATGCAAAGTGCAACTCGTTGAACTGAAATTTGACCTGTAATTTTTTTTATATTTTATTTTATAGAATATGGGTAACAAAGACGGAGCAAATACAAAGAGGTGTTGTAATTAGATTTCATTATGTAACAACGCGTGACAATTTGCGGGGTGAGAGGGTGTTAAGCCCCGCCCACTTTACTATTTTCCATCTACCGATAAATAGTAAAACTACTTGCATCGTTCCGTTTGTTATTTTTAAGATTGTTCTTTTAATTGACGATAGATGGCGGCCTGTTCACAAAATGATTATAAATCTATAAAAATAATATTTTGGCAATTAAAAATTCTTTAGGACTGAATGCAAAACAAATTTCAGCACCTTCATATGATTATTTTACCAATACCGAGCTCTACGTACATTTATATTTTTTGTTCCCATGACACAAAGTGTCGCCATCTAGTGTCGAATATATTTAATTATATTTGAAAGCCGACGCAAAGAGATTTTTCCAGAACTATTTTAATAAAGTAGGTATAAAATTACTTACAAATGAAATGTGATGCCATCCATAGCATCAGAGCGTCTAACTGAGTAGTTTTTACATGATAAAACACAACACTTCATCCTTTTCTTCTTAATACTACGAAAATATACCGATTAGCGATTTTCGACACATAAGCGCACAGGACGAATGCTGACAGTATACTAACTAAAGCCACGCCCACTGTGATGACGTCAGGACCTAGTTACAATCACAGTGCACAGTTGCTTAGGCCGTCTCCTTCTATGTATTTGCTCCGTGGTAACAAACGAGTATGCAGTCCACGGTAAGTTGATGCTGTGACCCATAGACACCTGTATCTGTCCTCCATCCATTAACCTATATCTATCGTCCATAAAGAATCAAAATATGAGGCTTGCTTTGAGGGCTAAGATGGAATACCTTGTTACCTATAAAAAAGGGTCTCTGATTATGTGAGAGTGTGTTCCTTTCCCGGTCGAGCCATCCCATTCATGCCACAATCATAACACAGCTGTAACATGGCTTTACCATATTTAAAAATCTTTCCTATATCAATGAGTAAGTAAGAGTATGGTATGTTTATATCATTACCAAAGTGATACCAAGGCGACAAATTGCTCAGTGCGTCTTGAGTTGGGTCATTTCGTTTGGAGGCGAAAATCTTTAATCTCTTGTCCAGAAATGACTTTAAGGTCTTCATAGCTTCATCATAACCTGGACTTGCCCACTCCACTGGTCCTACTGTCTTGTCAGCTTCTCGAGTTTCAATTGCTTTGTCCCAGTCTATGGGCTAAAAGTATTAACATAACAGTAAGTATTCTTCTTCATACTGTAAAGGTTTACTACTGGACATGATGTAAAGTGATATAATAAATGGTCTCAGGCGAAGCCAGGGCGGATCGCTAGTTTTTAATATGATTTTATGTTAAAAAATAATATTAGACAAAACATTTCCATTATTAAAGCAATTTATAGATATGAATAAACTGAAAATCAGTAATAACAGTCTTTAAATCATGACTCTGTTTGACACCGGAATTTAGACTCAAGCAATTTAAAATATAAATATGAGAATGTGTGCAAGGCAACATTAAAATTATGTTGTAAGCTGTAACAGTAAATGAAAACAAAGATGACAAGTACATACCTCTGGTTCAAATTTACTTGTGTATGGGTGCTTAATCACTGGTGGAAATTCTGTTAGGTATTCATCCAACTTAGAGTTTATTTTACTCCTAATAGTTCTAGCAGAATATTCCTGTTTGTCAGAAGCAACCCAACAAGGTACAACATTGTGTGCATCTACCTACAAAGAATTTACAAATTATGTTATCTTATTTAGAATATATAGCATTTTTTTAAATAGAATAAGGGTGACAAACGAGCACACAGTCCACCTGGCATTTATCCTCGATTAAGGATCAAAACGCAGATGCGTTGTTACTAAGATGGAATGCCTCGTTTCCATTAAAAAAGGTCTCCAGTTCTCTACACTCACCATATGAAACACAGCAGCGTTGAGCTGCTATTTTATTCTGTGGGAGTGTGGTCCTTCCCCAGTCAAGCCGACATATTCATGCTACAACCATAATATAGCTGCAGCATGGCTCTACCATATAAACCACATATATTGCAATTTTAATTTTCTATTTTTTTATCATCTTTTTGAATCCAATCTACTATGTATGGGCTTTTTCATGAATGCTACTCAAATGGTATTTAGCAGGAGAACTGAATGCAGTGAGACTTGCTCAGAAATACTTAGTTCCCTGTTACACCCCTTTTTTTATCAAGAACTAATAACTAATCTTAGCATTATTGCAAATTCCCAGCATGTTTATTAAATCAAAAAAAATTGTATTGGAAATAATTCAGTGAAAAGAAAAGAGCCCATCAGAGGTCAATCCTCTTAAAATAATTAATAAACTTCAAAATTCCTCTCAACGTGTTTCTTCTGTGAAGATATCTATATTTAAGAGCAAACTAGAATTATATCAAGCTTTAAATATAATAATTAAAAAAATTGAATAACTATTATTTTACATTAATAAACAAGCTAACAATTCATCTGATGATTAGTAGCCCATGGGCATTATCAACCAATTTCATAGAAAGAAAGGCTTCTACAGTTTGATTGTTAGGAAGCCCAGGCTCCTATGAAGGGCATTCAGCAGGATTTTGTGGAGTAGAGGCACATTTTCCACACTTATCAAACGGTGGACACTCAGGACACTGCCATACAACAGTGTTTGTCATGATGCCACACTGCATACTCTGCTAAATGCTCTTTATTAAATCCTTAACATTAGCCTGTAGTTATACTGGCACTCTTATCCTTAAGGTTGGAGCACTGCATAGTGGCAAAAATAGGTGAGAGGGAATACACCATTCTCAGGCAAGTAACCTATCAATTGGAAAACCTAGCAAACTCTTCAATCACCCAACCCAACCTCTCAAAAATGAGAGAAGGCATGTCCCAGTAATGATATGAGTAACAGCTGTAACTTACTTACTGTTACTAGTTATAGTAAAGGTAATGAAGATCATAAAATTCTTTATCTTTAATACATATTTTAACTGACGCATTGCTGTCACAAAAGAAAATCATTTTAAATTTGTTTAAATATGGGTGATAAAATGATGATGATATAAAACTTTCAAATAAATTTGTCGTTACGATACGCGAGGCACCTACTGTAAGTTAATTGTACTATGCCCATAATCTTAACCCAAGTGCAAGCAATAAATTGACAGATTTACTGCAATCTGATGAACGGTATGGCAGCACATAAAATACGAACAAACAAACATGAATTTTTATATATTAGATAAATTTCTTGAAAATGCAAATAAATTATACATATTTATTAGATAGGACTCCTTTTACGTCTAGGTGTACCTCTGGGTAGGTAGCATGCTCTTACCTATTTCTACCACCAAATAGCAGAGCAGCGCTTTTGTGTTCTAGTCTCAAGGATCTGGCTCTCTAGCCATAGGTTGTGAGGCATTCCTCTAGGCCCCAGAGACAACAACGCATCTGTAGGCTTCTTTGTTTGAAGTTTGCTGCAGGTGTCCATGGACTGTAGTGGCCACTTATCATCAGGAGGACTGTAAGTTAATTTGTCACTGTAGTTTTATAAATATAATAAAAATGTACCTGTATTAGAGGGACATCTTTCTTGAATTTCTTTTTAGCGCCTTCCAACCAACCCATGGGTGTTCTAAGCGGATTGAAATCGCACACTACTGCGCCAATATTGTGGTCTATGATCCATTGTGGTAGAGCATCAGCACCACTTCCTTCCAGCAAGTGAAATGATATATTTAATTTCTTACATTCTCCAGCAACTTTTTCTAAACCTGCAAGAATTAATTGTTTTGATTTAACAGAACATAACTTTTTTTTAAGAGATTAAATATAATTTATAAAGGAAAAGTTAAAGGTATAAAGCAAGAGTTTCCTGTATAATGACGAAATTTGTATAAGTATCTTTTTTAACCCTCGATGCAAAAAGAGGGGTGTTATAAGTTTAACCACATGTGTGTGTGTCTCTGTGGCACCGTATTTCTTAAACGGGTGAACCAATTTGGGTACGGTTTTTTTAAATCTAAAAGGTTTTCAAGCGGTAGTTTTTAGACATGTTTTATGAAAATCGGTTCAGCCGTTCAAGGTCATCAGCTGCTTTGTTAGCTGCGTAGGGTTTAATTTTTTTTAATTTAAGTTATTAATGAATACAGTTGGCTCCAGTAAATTGTAATGGTTCAGCAGCATAGTGGTAAAGGATACATGCGTTTTAAGCAAAATAAGTAATTGAGATGATTCAGCAATTAAAGACCACTAATACCATTTTATTCATAAGGTGAGGAATTTATATGTATCTAGGATAATTTTGTGTATTGTTTGCTACTTTACCTTTAATTAAAAAATGAAACTGTCTCACTGAGGCATCCAAATATTTTGCAATCAAACAAAAACACACATGTAGCGGAACTTCGTTTTTAAGGGCTAGTTTTTGTGCGAATAGAAATGCCCAATTATCCTGAACTCTACTGTCCCTGGACATCCAGTAAACAATGCCTTCGCAATAGTCTGGCACCAGCTGTTCTTGAGAAATAATACGCACACGTTTTTTATTAAAATTATAGTTTAAAATAGATTCCGCTGTATCCTCCCGTTTCTTTTGTATCTCGTTCATAAAATCTGTAATGCTCGTTTTGTTTTCATCACTTGATGATGATGAAGACAATTTAATTTTCTTCGCAGCTGTAGCCATTTGTGTGATTTTAATTAACGGTGTAAAATATGCAACTTTCATAAAACTTACAAAATCTCGTTAATTTTAAAAATAAATAATTCAAAGTTGTATGCAGTAGAATAAAATATTATACTAAGGTAAAACGTAGTGATTTAAAACTCTTTGATTATAGATATCAATTCCCGCGTATTTTTGTGATTAATTTGACTTGTTAAAAAATAAAAAATTGATTGATGTCAAAAGCTCAGAAGGGATAATTTTTTTAAATATTAAAGGCAAAGGGATCTATGCCGCCATGCCCAATCGTCCTTTCCGCCTAGTCTGAATTTGTTTGCAATAGGTGGATGTGTTGTTATATTACGAAGCTTCTAGGAAACTTTAATGACAGCATAACCCAGGGATTATAAATTATTATATTAGGTTGATTATATTAGGTTCGGCTTTTGGTAATTGGTATAATCCAAAAGATAGTATAAGGCAAGAGTAAGAACATATTTGGAGGTTTCGGAGGGAACTTGACCGCCGGCAGAATGTTGCTTATTTTATTATTTAAATAATAGTTTCACGTGGGTTTTAAAAAGTAAAAGTGATATGATTTTGTGTATTAAACTTCTACGCATGTGAATTAGTGGAAACGACGAAACAAGTGCTCTGATGATGATATAAATCTCAAGCTAATTTGTGTGCACCTGTCCTTCAGAACTTGAGATACTGTCATCATCGTCATCGACTGTATTTTATATTATTTAAGACAAGATTAATAAAATCACAGAGTACATTCACTAAAGGAATAAATCATGAATATGATAATTTGTCCAAGAATAAATCCAAACATACTGAATAAAATAGTCCCTTTTAAAAAACCTATTTGAATAAAATAAAAAAATAATATCATCAGACTTAGAGCATATACCCAAAAGACTGACATAGCACGACTTGCCATTCCTGTACATACAACTTTATAATTTGTGCTTGCCATAATTTTTTCACTTAAGTAATATTCACATGCGTGCGCAGTCATTTTATGCTTCCGCAAGACTTTACGTATCAAAATCAACTTCAAATCTTTATTTTTAAACGATAATAAAGAAACCGTAATCCGCTTGCCGCAAATATCTGCCAGAATAATTATTATGTCAAAGTGATAATTTTCAAATTTTTTGACATCACAAACGGTGATTTCGTATATATACGCGAATATTATTGTCGCTTTTATATGTGAATGAATGAATGATTTCGTATATATACCGTTACCGTTAAAGCCTATCAAAATTCTACTGCTGAACATCTCCAGGTTTGTTTCCTTATGTTGCCTCTTATGACACCCTAGGGCAGGGATGGCGAACCAATGGCACGCGACACAATATTTTGGGCACGCCACCGATCACAAAGTTCACTATGAAGTATTATATTACGAACTAATGCGAGTGAACGCTACGGAGTGTTCGCGGGCGCGGCGGTAATCACGAAGTCAAAATTATTTTACGGCACGTCTATGGCCTCATTAAACATTTCTTTAGAAAAATGGCACGTTGATACATAAAGGTTAGCCACCCCTGCCCTAGGGATATGAGTTCAGGAGCTAATTAAAATAAAAAATATCTTAAAATTAAAAGCAATAAAGTCCGTAAAATTAATTTTATTGAGTAAAAATATAAAGTTAACAAAAGGAAGCAAAATTGCGAAAAATTTATATTAAATACGTTATAATTTATATACTTAAATCAATCAAAATCAAAGTGATGTCAGACGACGTAAACTTGATCGTTGGAATTAGTAAAATACTTTTTTCTTAAATAATCGCTACATGGGTGGCAATCTATTCTATCTATATTTAATTTCATACAAGCAGAGGTGCAGAAAGAAACATTTTTGCATAAGGTACATAACTTCTTATCACTCTTCAAAGGCAGAGCACATTCAAAACATACGTTGTACTTTGTGTCCTGAAATATAAAAATGACAATAATAACTCTGTCAGTATTAGTGTCAGTCATCAACCGTTGTAGCTCAGGGGCTAAGGGTTCGCCGTACATTTCATAGTATGTGAGCAACCCGAATATGATCCCTGCCAGCACTAATGAAATTGTCGCAATTATAAGTGCTACTTTACCACGTGCTGTGAGAGAAAACATCGTGAGAAAATCTGCATGTCTGAGGAGTAAAACATTTCCAAGACATGTGAAGTCCGTCAACAGGCACTCGAGCAACGCAGTGGTATAAATGCTTTTAATAATGAGAGGAGGCCAAGCAGTAGGAGGTGATGGCTGTAATTAAACAAACAAACAAACTAAAAGAGTCAGTTTCTTTTTTTATCATAATATTATGAACATGTAAAAAATTCAGGGAAGGAGTTTGCTTTTAAAATGAAGTACGCTATTTATAGTAAGGACTATAGGATAGTATAGGCAAATACAATGAACATCTTGATTTTTACCACAATTTATGTATTCTTCTTTTTTGAAATGCGCGATCTGATTGCGTAATTGGTCTAGTAATCGTAAGCGCAACTGCTGATCATAAGGCCCCAAGCTGGAATTCCGGGTTGGGAAAAGAAAATGTTTTTTATACAAGTTTCAACTGTGCAGTGGCGATGTAAAAATATCTGCTAAGCCACACTGTCTTGTGGGTAAAAAAAACACAGAAAATAAGCAGCAGTGTCTTCCTAATAATAACTATAAAATAAAAATGAAAAACTGCGTTTGCCAATCCGCATGACAAGCGTAGCAACTATGGCAAATATTCTCCATGAGCAACGACATAAAGAGGGCTACGGTAGCGACGACCTTCGACGACTCGACCTGGCAACATACATTTAACGCACGCATCCTGAGCATTAACTAGAAGATTCTGGAGTTGGATAGAGAAATAGACAAGTTGCGTTGGGGTTATAGGATTATCTGATCGGTAATTCTCGAATCCAGCAACCTGCAGAATCACCGAGTGGGGAGGGGGCGCCCATCGTCACAAGGAGGGGTCGGATTTATCGTTAAAAACATTGTAAAGATTGGGAGGATCACCTAACGGTATTTGTTGAAGGCCATACAGGTTTACGTACTAACCTCGGTAAATCCCGATGAAGGGATGGAGAAGATGTAGGAGGATATCTCAAGAGCGATACATTCCTCCAAAATTTGAAAGCTAGATTGTACAACCATTGCGTGTTGCCAGTGGATGAAAAATGGATCTGAAGCGTGGTACGTCACTGCGTGCCGTAAAAGGAAGCTCAAGGTCACTCTGCAAGCTATGGAGAGGGTATGCTCGGAGTTTCTCTGCGCGTGACTTTGTAACGAGGATATCCGCAATAGAACCAGAGCAACCGACATAGCTCAACGGACAGTAAGCTGAAGTGTTAATGGGCCGATTATGTAACCTCGTACCGGTAAGCAAAGTGGAGAGCAGCCTCTCACTAGATGGAGTGACGGCCTGGTAAGTTAGATGCATGAAGTCAATGGATGCAGGTAACTCCCTGTGGCATCCCTTGGGAGAGTGAGTTTGTGATGAAATGTAATGATGATGATTATGATAAAAGAGATAGTTATACCACCATCTATAAGAAGTCATGAGATCTTTCTGGTATTCCTCATAGTCGCCTCTAACACCAGAGACAGCTACATACAGAGACACATAAACCCACGAGACCGGCGGGAACTGTGGGGTCAAGACAACCCTCACTCAAAACTAAATATTTTTTAAAGTATAATTTTGTAAAGTATAATTTTAAAGTATAATGGCATGAGTGAAACTCTAGTCTCTGACCCCCTTCAAACTTTTATTCTAGATCTGCACCTGACACGGGTTCTCTTACGCTATCACCACACGGCTATTCGGCCAATTCTGACTGCGTACATATAAATGAATTTATGGCCATCTAATGACTCTAACTACCTTGAATGTTTAACGTATAAATCCATCTGATGAAGAATGTACAGACAAGTGCCTTTGGGAAAATTAAAAATAAATGTTTTAACGAGGGTGACTTATTTATGAATTTTTTTAGCCTTTATTGATGAAGACTTCAATAATGCGTCAACGATATGCATATTTTAAAAGATTTGCCCTTACCACGTTGTGCAGGATAGATGGGAGTAAAATAGGTAAATAGGTGAACCCTTAACTATCCAAAGTAAGGTAAACTGGGCAGAATATAGAAGTAGAACAAATGAAAGTAGCACGTAGGCAGGATAAGTGAGCATAGGCTCACTTATCCTACCGAGTTTACTTATCTTGAGGGTATAGGATCTACGCTGCATAGAACCCATATCCTCGGATAAATAAAGTAAATAGTGCTGCTCTCCACCCACTTATCTATAGAATTTAGACTTGGCATTTATTTTACGAGGTATTTATGAAAACATCAAAGATTTTTCGTGTCACATTTAAAGTAAAATTTAAATTTACTTACAAAGTTAGGTCCCAGTTCAGGCGAAGCGCATTTCGATTCTGAGGGAACCAACTTAGCCGTCTTATATTCTCGAAGAAAATTATTTACATCCGATTCTATGATCATTTTCTCAGATACCGATATTCTAGTAGCAAAGGAATTTTCAGTAATATGTTGACGGCAATAAAGTATTACGCAGAGTAAATATTTTAACACTGTCTCATCGTCGTAAACTTTTTTATTCGTTGTTTTCAAAGCGGTCCAAATTTCCAGACATGCTTGAGGTGTCAGCCATAAAGCAATACTCTTTTTATGTTTAATCTCTTGGAGTATCATATTCCAATGACGATGTTTATATCTATAGAAAAATAGTTCAAAATAGTTTAAAGAATAAGTTAGGAAAGAAAGTTTTAGAGAAAAGTCACATGTTGTTTTGCGGTGGCAACGCGAGTTTTATCGCAATGATTAAACGTGGAAATTTTATGCTCTTTGGCAATGACTGCTCTCCGCATTGGGTACTTTATGGCCAAGACGGCGCAGCGTTGCACTAGTTAAGAAGAATATCAGGAAGATGCTGCTGTTGAGACGTCTAGTACTGCGATCATCAATCCGCCTGCTAAGAGTGAACATTAAGGCACATCTATTTAAAAAAACCTACAACGGGAGAGGTCATTGTCCAGTGGCTTTTGATTCAGGCTGATGATAAGGCAGTAGAAGAAGTGAAAGCCTTCAGGCTACACTGTCGACACGATAAGTTAACTGGATACACTGAGGACTAAGATGAAATGCAGTGTTACCGGCAAGAAGGGTCTCCGGTTATCTACACTTATCATACGAAACACAGTAGCATTATTCTGCTGTTTCACGCTGGTATTCTTTGAGAGCGTGGTCCTGCCCCAGTTTAGCCGACCCATTCGTA